>LR738713.1:521035344-521075968 GCA_902687465.1 Secale cereale | reverse complement strand
GGGGGGGGGGGGCAAATTATCTAAGTGGGGAGTAAAGTGGGGCAAAAGATCCAATTTTCCCGCGGCCACGCAGAGGACAGAGCAGAACATGACGGCGGCGTCCTAGCTCGTAGCTCCTTCCCGCCGCAGGTTCTTCTGCCGCATCCATCCGGCACCGCTCCTGCCGGCCGCAGGTGAAGCTTCGTCCTACCATCACCGCCGCACGGGGGAAGCTCCGAGCTACAGCCGCCGTGGGAGCCCGAGGAGGCGAGGAGGACAAGATCCACCACAAGCCCACACCGGAGAAGCTTCGCGCCACAACCGCTGCACCGGTGAAGCTCTGCGTCACAACCGCCGTCGGAGCCCGAGGAAGACACGAGCCGCCGGGAAGGGATGGTAAGCATCTCTCAGATCTCATGCGTGGTTTGATACTGAATATGGATGGATGTTTTTCACTTGTTCAGTAGACTGTAGATAGTAGCAGAACACTCATGCCTGTTTTTTTTACTAAACATGGATGTGTGGTGTGATCCACCTGAAAATTCAGGCAAAGGTTTGCCATTTCCTTAATTGAGTAAAGCAATAACTAAATTCTTCGAGTGCCCGAGGATTGAATCCTTTCATTCACATATTATACCACCTAGCTGAGGTGTTAGTTCCTATTTAGCTACTGAACATGGATGGATGCATGGTTTCGGTGGTTTGTTACTGAACATGAGTGTTTCCTATTTAGTTTCCAGCAACTTTTTAGTATTGGTTTTGTTGCTGTCTACTGGTCACTGATACTATCTACAGATTCAGTATCAGTGACCAGTATCAGTGACCAGTATCTTCACATGAGGTGAGCTAATAGGAAACTAAAAAATCAACCTTGGTGAGCTAATAGGAAACCAGTATCAGTACCTTCTCTGGTCTACTGAGAGTGTTAGATTTAACCTTGGTGCTGATTCTGCTGCTGATCAACCTCTCTCGACAGATCCTGAAGTTACCCCTGGTAGTGTGGGCGGCAAAAGGAGCAAGCAATCAAAGGCATGGATGCACCTCACAGTTCAGAAAGATGATCCCAATCATGCTAATTGCAACAACTGTGATGCTGTACTGGGTTGCAAATCCGCATCGACAGGAACTTTGTCTTGGTAGATGGACATAAAGGGGATGACATTGGGAAATCATTAGAAAAATTACTTATTGAGTGGGGCATTGAGCGAGTGTGCACTATTACTGTTGATAATGCAAGTTCTAATGACACTTGCTTAGCCTGCATGAAGAGGTCTTTGACTAATAGGGGTTGTACACATGCAAGAAGTCAGTATCTTCACATGAGGTGAGCTAATAGCTTGTATTGGACATGTTTAATTGTTCTTTCTTGTTGAGAGGTGAGCCACTAGCCTACTACTACTAGCCTTATACTGGACATGTTTAGTTCTTGGTCCAGACTTGCATGTGTGTGTCATGTACTAAATCTATATCTTCATGTGGCCAAACCATGTCTGGTTTGAAAGTTGATCTACTATATTTGTTTCTTCATGTGGCCAGATGCTACCTCTTGAGCTTGCGTAATGGCGTAAGTATTTCCCTCAGTTTCTGAGAACCAATGTATCAATCCAGTAGGAGACCACGCGCGAGTCCCTCGCACCTGCACAAACAAATAAGAACTTCGCAGCCAACGCGATAAGGGGTTGTCAATCCCTTTACGGTCACTTACGGAAGTGAGATCTGATAGAGATGATAGTTTATATTTTTGGTATTTTTAGTTTAATAAAACAGAAAATAAAAGTGGTAAAAGTAAAGTAGATGTAGATTGATATGTTGAGAATAGACCCGGGGGCCATAGTTTTCTCTAGTGGCTTCTCTCATGATAGCGATATTCTACGGCGGGTAAACAAATTACTGTCGAGCAATTGATAGAAAAGCGAATAATTATGAGACTATCTAGGCATGATCATTGTATATAGGCATCACGTCCGAGACAAGTAGAGCGAAACGATTCTGCATCTACTACTATTACTCCACACATCGACCGCTATCCAGCATGCATCTAGTGTATTGAGTTCATAAGAAGAGAGTAACGCCTTAAGCAAGATGACATGATGTAGAGGGATAAACTCAAGCAATATGATATAAACCCCATCTTTTTATCCTCGATGGCAATACAATACATGCCTTGTTGCCCCTACTGTCACTGGGAAAGGACACCGCAAGATTGAACCCAAAGCTAAACACTTCTCCCATTGCAAGAACTATAGATCTAGTAGGCCAAACCAAACCAATAATTCGAAGAGACTTGCAAGGATATTATGAGCACACATAAAAAGTTCAGAGAAGAGCCAAATATCTTTCATAGATAAACTTGATCATAAACTCACAATTCATCGGATCTTGACAAACACACCACAAAAAGAGATTACATCGAATAGATCTCCTCGAAGACCAAGGAGAACTTTGTATTGAGATCCATAGAGAGAGAAGAAGCCATCTAGATACTAGCTATGGACCCGAAGGTCTGTGGTAAACTACTCACAACTCATGGTGAGGGCGATGATGATGATGATGAAGGCCTCCGTGAGGGATCCTCCTCCGGTAGAGCTCCGGAACACGCTCCAAGATGGGATCTCCACGGGAACAGAAGGTACGGCGGTGGAATTAGGGTTTTCTCCCTATCCACGGAGTTTCTGGGGTACGTAGACTTATATAGGAAGAAGTAGGGCATCGGGGGACGCTCGAGGGGCCCACGAGGTAGGGGGGCGCGCCCCCCATCCTCGTGGGCGCCTCGATGCTCCCCTGACGTGGTTCTCAAGTTCCTCTGGCGTGATTTTCTCCAAAAATATCTCTCGCGAAGGTTTCATTCCGTTTGGACTCCGTTTGATATTCCTTTTCTGCAAAACCCTGAAATAGAAAAAAAATCAGCAATCTGGACTGGGCCTTTGGGTTAGTAGGTTAGTCCCAAAAATGATATAAAAGTGAATGATAAAGCCCATTAAACATCCAAGACTTCATAAATAATAGCATGGAATAATCAAAAAATATAGATACGTTGGAGACGTATCAAGCATCCCCAAGCTTAATTCCTGCTCGTCCTCGAGTAGGTAAATGATAAAGAAAGAATTTTTGATGTGGAATGCTAACCAATATAGTTTTTCAATGTAATTCTCTTAATTGTGGCATGAATGTTCAGATCTGAAAGATTCAAGATAAAAGTCTATATTGACATAAGAAATAATAATACTTTAAGCATACTAACAAAGCAATCATGTCTTCTCAAAATACTATGGCTAAAGAAAGTTATCCCTACAAAATCATATAGTGTTGGCTATGCTCCCTTGCTATCACACAAAAATATCCATATCATGCACAACCCCGATTTCAGCCAAGCATTTGTTTTCATACTCTATCATTTCAAACCTTTCAACTTTCACGCAATACATGAGCGTGAGTCATGGATATAACACTATGGGTGGAATAGAGGTGGTTGTGGAGAAAAAAAAAGGAGGGAGATAGTCTCACATCGACTAGGCGTATCAACGGGCTATGGAGATGCCCATCAATAGATATCAATGTGAGTGAGTAGGGATTGCCATGCAACGGATGCACTAGAGCTAAATATGAATGAAAGCTCAACAAAAGAAACTAGTGGGTGTGCATCCAACTTGCCTGCTCATGAAGACCTAGGGCACTTGAGGAAGCCCATCGTTGGAATATACAAGCCAAGTTCTATAATGAAAAATTCCCACTAGTATATGAAAGTGACTAAGCATGAGACTCTCTACAATGAAGAACATGGTGCTACTTTGAAGCACAAGTGTGGAAAAAGATAGTAGCAATTGTCCCTTTTTTTGGGCCCTTTTTTTTCCCTTTTTTTTGCGGAGGGGCTTTATAGATTTAGACTTTCCTCCCATGGGACAATGCTCTAATAATGATGCTCATCAAACTTTCATTACAACACGATATTACAACTCGATACTACAACAACAAAGTATGACTCTATATGAATGCCTCCGGTGGTGTACCGGTATGTGCAATGAAACAAGAGTGACATGTATAAGAATTATGCATGGTGGCCTTGCCACAAATACGATGTCAACGATCATGCAATGGCAATATGACAATATGATGCGTGTCATATGAACGGAACGGTGGAAAGTTGCATGGCAATATATCTCGGAATGGCTATGGAAATGCCATGATAGGTAGGTATGGTGGCTGTTTTGAGGAACAATATGGTGGCTGTTTTAAGGAAGGATATATAGTGGGTTTATGGTACCGGCGAAAGTTGCGCGGTACAAGAGAGGCTAGCAATGCGGAAGGGTGAGAGTGCGTATAATCCATGGACTCAACATTAGTCATAAGAACTCATATACTTATTGCAAAAATTTACGAGTCATCAAAACAAAGCAATCAACGCATGCTCCTAGGGGGGAGGTTGGTAGGAGTTAACCATCGCGCGCCCCCGACCTCCACACAAAGGTTGGCACTCTACAAATACCTCATGCTCTAACTTAGTCACACAACGGTTCACCATACGTGCATTCTACGGGAATCACTAACCTTAACACGAGTATTTCTCAATTTCATAATAACTCCACTAGCATGACTCTAATATCACTATCCTCATATCTCAAAACAATTATCAAGCATCCAACATCTCATTCTATTCAATGCACTTAGTGTGAATTTTTTTCTACATTGACATTGGATGTCTATCATGTGAAGACTAGTTTATTTAGCCTAAACACATTACCATGCTGTTTTAATAGAATCTAAAAAGGGTATAAGTAAAGCATGAGAGTTCAACAATTTCTACAAAATGTTACCACCACCGTGCTCTAAAAGATATAAGTGAAGCACTAGAGCAAAAACTATTCAACTCAAAAGATATAAGTGAAGCATATAGAGTGTTCTAACAATTTCTAGGACATATTTAACTCTCTCAAATAGGTGTGTCCAGTAAGGATGATTGTGGCAAACTAACAAGCAAAGACTCAAATTATACAAGACGCTCCAAGCAAAACACATAACATGTTGCGAATAAAAATATAGCTCCAAGTATAGTTACCGATGGATGAAGACGAAAGAGGGGATGCCTTCCCGGGGCATCCCCAAGCTTAGGCTTTTGATTATCTTGAATTTAATTGGGGTGCCATGGGCATCCCCAAGCTTAGGCCTTTGCTACTCCTTGTTCCATAGTCCATCAAAGCAATACTCAAAACTTGAAAACTTCACAACACAAAACTTAGAAAAAAATTCTCGTGAGCTCCGTTAGTATAAGAAAGCAAACCACTACTCAAAGGTACAAAAATGAATTCATTCTTTGTTTATATTAGTGTTAAACCTACTGTATTCCAAATTCTCTATGGTTCATATCCTCCAATACTACTCATAGATGCATCGGAATAAGCAAACAACACACGAAAAACAGAATCTGTCAAAGGCAGAACAGTCTGTAGTAATCTGCAGGTTTCGCCTACTTCTGGAACTCCAAAAAATCAAACTAAATTGGTAAATTTGCGGAATTTGTATACCAATCATCTGCAAAAGGAATCAACTAAAAAGCACGCTCCAGTAAAAATCCCACGACTACTTTAGGGAGTGCTAACGATTCTGTTTTTTCACAGCAAGATCATATAAACTTCACACAAGTCTTCCCAAAGGTTCTACTTGGCACAAACACTAAACAAAGCATGAAAAAACATCTAATCAGAGGCTAGATGCAATATTTATTCCCTAACAGCAATAAAAACAAAAAAACATAAAATTGGGTTGCCTCCCAACAAGCGCTATCGTTTTACGCCCCTAGCTAGGCATGATACAAGATAGATCTAGGTATTGCCATCCTTGGAAGGCAATCCATAGGTGGCTCTCATGATAGATTCATATGGTAATTTGATTTTCTTTCTAGGAAAGTGTTCCATGCCTTTCCTTAACGGAAATTGGAATCTAATGATTCCTTTCTTCATATCAATAATTGCACCAATCGTTCTAAGGAAAGGTCTACCAAGAATAATAGGACATGAAGGATTGCAATCTATATCAAGAACAATGAAATCTACGGGCACATAATTCTTATTGGCAACAATAAGAACATAATTAATTCTTCCCATAGGTTTCTTAATAGTGGAATCCGCAAGGTGCAAATTTAAAGAACAATCATCAAGCTCATGGAACCCTAGCAAATCACACAAAGTTTTTGGGATATTGGAGACACTAGCACCCAAATCACACAAAGCATAGCATTGATGATCTTGTATTTTTATTTTTATAGTAGGTTCCCACTCATCATAAAGTTTTCTAGGTATAGAAACTTCCAACTCTAGTTTTTCTTCATAAGATTGCATCAAAGCATCAACTATGTGTTTAGTGAAAGCTTTATTTTGACTATAAACATGCAGAGAATTTAGCACGAATTGCAACAGGGAAATACAATAAATCAAAGAGCAATTATCATAATTGAATCCATTGAAATCCAAAGTAGTGAGTTCATCACTATGCAAAGTTTTAACCTCTTCACTCCCACTTTTAACAATTTTAGCATCAAGATCTAGAAACTCTGAATCATTGGGACACTTCAAAGCAGAATTATCTCCAATCCTATCTTCATCAAGATTTATACTAGAAAACAAGGATCTAATAGGAGACAAATCAATAACTTTCAGATCTTCATCTTTATTTTCATGATAACTAGAAGAACACGATTTAATATAATCTTCTCTTTTAGCACGCATTCTAGCGGTTCTTTCTTTGCATTCATCAATGGAAATTCTCATGGCTTTGAGAGACTCATTGATATCATGCTTAGGTGGGATAGATCTAAGTTTCAAAGAATCAATAGCAAGAGTAATTCTATCCACACTTCTAGCCAATTCATCACCCTTAAGCAATTTCTCTTCAAGCAAAGAATTGAAATTCTTTTGCGAGATCATAAACTCCTTAACACTAGTTTCAAATTAAGAGGCATCTTTCCATAAGAGTTGTTGTAGGAATTACCAAAATTATTAGAGGAATTACTAGGAAAAGGCCTAGGATTGAAATTACCTCTATAAGCATTGTTACCAAAATTATTCCTACCAACAAAATTCACATCCAAATATTCATTGTTATTCTCAATCAAAGTGGACAAAGGCATATCATTAGGATCAGAAGAAGCACTCTTAGCAGCAAACAATTTCATAAGTTCATCCATCTTTCCACTCAAAACACTAATTTCTTCGATAGCATGCACTTTTTTACTAGTAGATCTTTCGGTGTGCCATTGAGAATAATTAACCATAATATTATCTAAGAGTTTGGTAGCTTCTCCTAAGGTAGTTTCCATGAAAGTGCCTCCGACAGCCGAATCTAAAAGATTTCTAGAAGAAAAATCCAAGCCAGCATAATTTTTTTGAATAATCATCCATAGATTCAAACCATGTGTAGGGCAATTACCGATCATCAATTTCATTCTCTCCCAAGCTTGTGCAACATGCTCATGATCTAGTTGCTTAAAATTCATAATATCGTTTCTAAGAGAGATGATCTTAGCAGCAGGGAAATACTTAGAGATAAAAACATCTTTGCACTTATTCCACGAATCAATACTATTTCTAGGCAAAGAGGAAAACCAAGTTTTAGCACGATCTCTAAGTGAAAACGGAAATAACTTCAATTTAACAATATCGTTATTCGTATCCCTTTTCTTTTGCATATCACACAAATCAACAAAGTTGTTTAGATGGGTAGCGACATCTTCACTAGGAAGGCCGGAGAATTGATCTTTCATGACAAGATTCAACAAAGCAGCATTGATCTCACAAGATTCAACATCGGTAATAGGAGCAATCGGAGTGCTAATAAAATCATTGTTGTTGGTATTGGAGAAGTCACACAATTTGGTATTGTTCTGAGCCATAGTGACAAGCAAGCAATCCAACACACACGAGCAAACAAGAAGCAAGCGAATGATAAACACACAGCGGAAGAAGGGCAAATAAAACGGCAAGGGTGAAGTGGGGAGAGGAAAACGAGAGACAAATAAATGTAATGCGAAGGATAAGGGTTTGTGATAGGTACTTGGTATAAGACTTTTGCGTAAGCCTCCCCGGCAACGGTGCCAGAAATTCTTCTTGCTATCTCTTGAGCTTGCGTTGTATTCCCTCGAAGAGGAAAGGGAGATGCAGCACAGTAGCATAAGTATTTCCCTCAGTTTTTGGGAACCAAGGTATCAATCTAGTAGGAGACCACGTGCGAGTCCTTCGCACCTACACAAACAAATAAGAACTTCGCAGCCAATGCGATAAGGGGTTGTCAATCCCTTTACGGTCACTTACGGAAGTGAGATCTGATAGAGATGATAGTTTATATTTTTGGTATTTTTAGTTTAATAAAACAACAAATAAAAGTGGTAAAGTAAAGTAGATGTAGATTGATATGTTGAGAATAGACCCGGGGGCCATAGTTTTCTCTAGTGGCTTCTCTCATCATAGCGATATTCTATGGCGGGTAAACAAATTACTGTCGAGCAATTGATAGAAAAACGAATAATTATGAGACTATCTAGGCATGATCATTGTATATAGGCATCACGTCCGAGACAAGTAGACCGAAACGATTCTGCATCTACTACTATTACTCCACACATCGACCGCTATCCAGCATGCATCTAGTGTATTGAGTTCATAAACACAGAGTAACGCCTTAAGCAAGATGACATGATGTAGAGGGATAAACTCAAGCAATATGATATAAACCCCATCTTTTTATCATCGATGGCAACAATACAATACGTGCCTTGCTGCCCCTACTGTCAGTGGGAAAGGACACCGCAAGATTGAATCCAAAGCCAAGCACTTCTCCCATTGCAAGAACTATAGATCTAGTAGGCCAAACCAATCCAATAATTCGAAGAGACTTGCAAGGATATTATGAGCACACATAAAAAGTTCAGAGAAGAGCCAAATATCTTTCATAGATAACCTTGATCATAAACTCACAATTCATCGGATCTCGACAAACACACCGCAAAAAGAGATTACATCGAATAAATCTCCTCGAAGACCGATGAGAACTTTGTATTGAGATCCAGAGAGAGAGAAGAAGCCATCTAGATACTAGCTATGGACCCGAAGGTCTGTGGTAAACTACTCACAACTCATGGTGAGGGCGATGATGATGATGATGATGAAGGCCTCCGTGATGGATCCCCCTCCGGTAGAGCTCCGGAACAAGCTCCAAGATGGGATCTCCACGGGAACAGAAGTTACGACGGTGGAATTAGGGTTTTCTATCTGTCCACGGAGTTTCTGGGGTACGTAGACTTATATTGGAAGAAGTAGGGCACCGGGGGACGCTCGAGGGGCCCACGAGGTAGGGGGGCACACCCTGGGAAGGGGGGCGCGCCCCCACCCTCGTGGGTGCCTCGATGCTCCCCTAATGTGGTTCTCAAGTTCCTCTGGCGTGATTTTCTCCAAAAATATCTCTCGCGAAGGTTTCATTCCGTTTGGACTCCGTTTGATATTCCTTTTGTGCAAAACCCTGAAATATGCAAAAAATAGCAATCTGGACTGGGCCTTTGGGTTAGTAGGTTAGTCCCAAAAATGATATAAAAGTGAATGATAAAGCCCATTAAACATCCAAGACTTCATAAATAATAGCATGGAACAATAAAAAATTATAGATACGTTGGAGACGTATCACCAGACCATGTCTTGATTGAAAATTCGCGTCAACTTGGGTTATTTTGGTTGTTACCAAAACCAAACCGAAAGCAAACGGTTATTACCGAAACCGAACCGTATCTATGTATAAAACCATATAAACCAAAGTGTAAAAAATGTATAAACCAAAAACCATATAAACCGAACCGAATCAAACCGAAAAAACTGAATGCACACCGTGAGTGACGAGTAAAGAAAATGTGATTCAAACAGAGGTGTCAAACGGGCCTCAAACATCTGGGCTAACCGACACCTCTCATATTCTGTCCAAATTTAGGGCAGATATGAGGAGGCCCAGACGCACACGCCACGTTAGAACCAACATTGTGACCTCATCGTAAATTGCACCAAATCCATCAAACACTTCACCCTCCTTTCGCGTCCCTCCACCAATTCCTGCGTCCGAGCCCTCGCAGTGGGCCATGCTTGCTCCCCATCCTCGTCGTCGCCCCCATCCACCACCCTAGATGTCGTCCAGCTTGTTCCCCATCGCCGTGGCGGAGGCTGCGTCGGCACCTGTCCGTCGCTGTCCCATCCTCGGGTACGTCGTGCAAGCCGGAGAACATTGCCCGGAGGGACTGAACTGACTACAGAGGCATCGGGAGAGGGAAGCAGCATCGCAGGGAGCGAATGAGGACCTCAAGGAGCAGTTGTCCCCCACCCCTGCCACGCCCGGGGTGCGGGGTCCCCGAGGGTGTCCCAGACTAAGGGGTCCTCGGGCTGCTGACCTATCTCTCATGAGCCGTACTGATGGGCCACATATGGTGCACCAAAGTAAGATCGGACTACAGGCGACCCCGTGCTCCAGAAGGTAACCTCCAAAGACTTGACATATCCTTCAAGTCTGGTTTAGCGTGACCGGCATATTTATCCCCTCATGATGACTGGCGATGTCTAACCCTAGGTACCCCTAGTGTCTATATAAACTAGAGGGTTTAGCCCGTAGAAGGGAGGAACCATTATCGCCATACCCACCTAGGGTTTAGTTCATCCAATATCGCAGTAGACCAACCCTGTAATTGTCGTACAAATACATCAATAAAACCAAGCAGGATGTAGGGTTTACCTCCTCGAGAAGGCCCGAACCTGGGTAAACATTGTCTCTATGTTCCCTGTTACCCATCAATTCGAGATCCATAGTTCGGGACCCCTACCCTAGAGCTGCCGGTTTTGACACCGACATTGGTGCTTTCATTGGGAGTTTCACTGTAGGATTGTCGAAGGATCGATGGCTCACTTAGTCATCAACGATGACATCTGCAAAGCGGATGTCTTTGTTCCCGGCCAGCTCCTCGCGTTTGGCAGCATTGTGCTACGCGCTGATTCGACCGGTCGTCTCAGCCGGCTTGGTAGCTTCACCCCCGATCAAGAGATTAGGTTTGGAAACCTAGAATTCGTCATTGACTCCCAGGGAGACCTTATTTCGCAGGGTTCTCGCCCTCACCTGAAGAACCCGCAAACCGTGATGCTTTAACCTCGGGTATGGCTTACCCTGCTATTGGGTTGGCCGCCACTCCGGATCCATCCTTGAGCTCAGATCAATCTTTACACTCGACAACCCAGGGTCAGCATCGGCCGAGCATGACTTCAGGGCGACTTTGAACACTTCTGGCGCAGCAAAATTGCAAATCGACCCTGAGCACTACCAAAACATGCACCCGAAAGATCTCTTGCTATTAAACGAGTTACTAGATAAGATCCAAGCCATGGGGATTACCAACGACCAGTCCTTGGTTTACGATCAGACTAGACTTAAAGCCGACGACATGGAAATCTACATCCCGCCCGTCACCCACTTAGTCGCCACTGTCGAAGACTTGGCCGAGGGCTTGCCCCTACTACCTCCGGAGCCAAGAACAGATTGGATACACGATCATCAAGCTCCATCCTCTAACTCGGAATCCTACCTCCACCCAGGAGAGAGTCCAAAGCCGAAGTTCGAATCAGCACACTACCTCGAGTCTACGCAACTGCACGTGGCTGAAAATCCGGATCCGGAGCCCAACACGTTAGATCCCATGAAAGCCCAGGACACAACCACAAAAACTCCGGAATCGCATCCCGCTGGGATAATTTTATTTATCCCACCCACCCCCACACCGAGTACTCTCCAAGTAACTCGGGGTAGCCCAATATGTGGGATCTAATGTACGTGAAATAGCAGCCCGAAGAAACAGTCCAGCAATTCTGGACTAGATTCCTCCTTGTTATAAACAAGATAACGAAGTGCTGCAGCCAGGAAATTCAGGCAACTTTCCAGCATAACTACCGAAACAAAGGCATCCTAAACACCCTCGCCCGCTGTCACTTTCAAAACTTCTCCAAGCTATCAGACTTGGTGCACAAATACTGCGCCATGGAGGACGCTTGGCAGGCTCAACAAGAGCAAACAGAGTCAATCCATGCCGAGGAATCCAGAAGAGCTCGGGTGAAGCATGCACACTCGCGCCAATCAGCCGAATATGAGCCATCCGAGAAAAAGAAGAAAACCCTGGCAGGATCTAGAACGGTCCTCGATGAACTACTGCACAAACCATGCCATATACACTCTATTCCGCTCAATACAAACCCAACCCACAACCTTCAAGCTTGCTAGGTAGTCAGGTGATGACCCACAGGTGTAGGGGATCTATCGTAGTCCTTTCAATAAGTAAGAGTGTCGAACCCAATGAGGATCAGAAGGAAATGATAGGCAGTTTTTAGTAATGTATTCTCTGCAAGCACTAAAATTATCGGTAACAAATAGTTTTGTGATAAGGTAATTTGTAACGGGTAACAAGTAATGAAAGTAAATAAGGTGCAGCAATATGGCCCAATCCTTTTGTAGCAAAGGACAAGCCTGGACAAACTCTTATATAAAAAAAAGCGTTCCCGAAGACACATGGGAATTATAGTCAAGCTAGTTTTCATCACGTTCATATGATTCGCATTTGTTACTTTGTTTGGTATGTGGGTGGACCAGTGCTTGGGTGCTGCCCTTACTTGGACAAGCATCCCACTTATGATTAACCCCTATTGCAGGCATCCGCAACTACAAAAGAAGTATTAAGGTAAACCTAACCATAGCATGAAACATATGGATCCAAATCAGCCCCTTACAAAGCAACACATAAACTAGGGTTTAAGCTTCTGTCACTCTAGCAACCCATCATCTACTTTTTACTTCCCAATGCCTTACTCTAGGCCCAAACAATGGTGAAGTGTCATGTAGTCGACGTTCACATAACACCACTAGAGGAAAGTCAACATACATCTCATCAAAATATTGAACGAATACCAAATTCACATGACTACTTACAGCAAGACTTCTCCCATGTCCTCAGGAACAAACGTAACTACTCACAAATCATATTCATTTCATAATCAGAGGGATATTAATATGCATAATGGATCTGAACATATGATCTTCCATCGGATAAACCAACTAGCATCAACTACAAGGAGTAATCAACACTACTAGCAATCCACAAGTACCAATCTGAGGTTTTGATACAAAGATTGGATACAAGAGATGAACTAGGGTTTGAGAGGAGATGGTGCTGGTGAAGATATTGATAGACATTGACCCCCTCCTGATGAGAGGATCGATGGTGATGACGACGGTGACGATTTCCCCCTCCCGAAGGAAAGTTTTCCCCAGCAGAACAGCTCTGCCGGAGCCCTAGATTGGTTCTGCCAAGGTTCCGCCTCGAGACAGCGGCGCTTCATCCCGAAAACCTCCTTATGATTTTTTCCAGGTCAAAACACTTGATATAGCAGAAGATGGGCATCGGGGGGCTGCCAGGTGGCCCACGAGGCAGGGGGGCACGCCCCCACCCCCGTGGACGGTGGGTGGCCCCCTCCGGTACTTTCTTCGCCAGATATTTTTTATATTTTCCAAAACTAACTTTCGTGGAGTTTCAGGGCATTTTGAGTTGTGCATAATAGGTCTCCAATATTTGCTTCTTTTCCAGCCCAGAATTGCAGCTGCCGGCATTCTCCCTCTTTATGTGAACCTTGTAAAATAAGAGAGAAAATGCATAAGTATTGTGGCATAACGTGTAACAACATCCCATAATGCAATAAATATCAACATAAAAGCATGATGCAAAATGGATGTATCATCAGGCAGGTGGATGATACGTCTCCAACGTATCTATAATTTATGAAGTATTCATGCTATTATATTATCCATCTTAGATGTTTAATATACATTTATATGCTATTTTATATGATTTTTGCGACTAACCTATTAACCTAGAGCCCAGTGCCAGTTTCTATTTTTCCTTGTTTTTGAGTTTTACAGAAAAGGAATACCAAACAGACTCCAATTGACGTGCCAAATTTTGATGATTTTTTATAGACCAAAAGAACCCCCTGGAGTAAAAGAGTTGGGCTAGAAGAGTCCCCGGCTATCCACAAGGGTGGGGGGCGTCCCCACCCCCCCTAGGCGTGAGCCCCTATCTCGTGGACGACTCGGAGGCCCCCTGGACGTGAGTGCTACTTCTCGAGCTTGCGTTGTATTCCCTCGAAGAGGAAAGGGTGATGCAACACAGTAGCGTAATTATTTCCCTTAGTTTTTGAGAACCAAGGTATCAATCCAGTAGGAGACCACGCGTGAGTCCCTCGCACCTGCACAAACAAATAAGAACTTTGCAGCCAACGCGATAAGGGGTTGTCAATCCCTTTACGGTCACTTACGAAAGTGAGATCTGATAGATAGGATAGTATAATATTTTTGGTATTTTTGATATAAGAACAGAAAGTAAATAAAGCAAAATATAGTAGATGGAAGATTAATATGTTGAGAATAGACCCGGGGGCCATAGGTTTTACTAGTGGCTTCTCTCATGATAGCAAAATTCTACGGTGGGTGAACAAATTACTGTCGAGCAATTGATAGAAAAGCGAATAGTTATGAGAATATCTAGGCATGATCATTATATATAGGCATCACGTCCGTGACAAGTAGAACGAAACGATTCTGCATCTACTACTATTACTCCACACATCGACCGGTATCCAGCATGCATCTAGAGTATTAAGTTCACAGGAACAGAGTAATGCTTTAAGCAAGATGACATGATGTAGAGGGATAAACTCAAGCAATATGATATAAACCCCATCTTTTTATCCTCGATGGCAACAATACAATATGTTCCTTGCTGCCCCTGCTGTCACTGGGAAAGGACACCGCAAGATTGAACCCAAAGCCAAGCACTTCTCCCATTGCAAGAACTATAGATCTAGTAGGCCAAACCAAACCAATAATTCGAAGAGACTTGCAAGGATATTATAATCATACATAAAAGATTTCAGAAAAGAATCAAATATTTCTCATAGATAATCTTGATCAACAATTCATCGGATCTTGACAAACACACCGCAAAAAGATTACATCGAATAGATCTCCTCGAAGATCGAGGAGAACTTTGTATTGAGATCCAAAAAGAGAGAAGAAACCATCTAGCTAATAACTATGGACCCCGAAGGTCTATGGTAAACTACTCACAACTCATGGGTGAGGCTATGGTGTTGATGTAGAAGCACTCCGTGGTAGACCCATCCTCCGACCGAGCTCCGAAACAGGCCCCAAGATGAGATCTCACGGGAACAGAAGGTTGCGGCGGTGTAATTAGGGTTTTCTTTGTTTCCTCGATGTTTTCAGGGTACATGGATATATATAGGAGGAAGGAGGGCATCATGGGAGCCAGAGGGGGCCCACGAGGGTGGGGGCGCGCCCAGGGGGAGGGGGCGCGCCCTGGACCCTCGTGGCCACCTCCTTCGTTCCCTCGCGTGTACTCCAAGTCTTCTGTGAAGATACGGTTCCAAAAAATAACTCTCCCAAAGGTTTCACTTTTTTTGGACTCCGTTTGATATCCCTTTTCTGCGAAACCCTGAAATAGGCAAAAAAAAGCAATTTGCACTGGGCCTTGGGTTAGTAGGTTAGTCCCAAAAATAATATAAAAGTGTATAATAAAGCCCATTAAACATCCAAAACAGAATATATAATAGCATGGAACAATGAAAAATTATAGATACGTTGGAGACGTATCAAGTATCCCCAAGCTTATTTCCTGCTCGTCCTCGAGTAGGTAAAGGATAAAAACATAATTTTTGATGTGGAATGCTAACTAGCATAATTCCCAATGTAATTTCTTTATTGTGGCATGAATGTTCAGATCCGAAAGATTCAAGACAAAAGTCTATGTTGACATAAGAAATAATAATACTTCAAGCATACTGACAAAGCAGTCATGTCTTCTCAAAATAACATGGCCAAAGAAAGTTATCCCTACAAAATCATATAGTCTGGCTATGCTCCCTCTTCATCACACAAAATATTCATATCATGCACAACCCCGGTTTCAGCCAAGCAATTGTTTTCATACTCAATTTTTTTCAAACCTTTCAACTTTCACGCAATACATGAGCGTGAGCCATGGATATAGCACTATATGTGGAATAGATCGGTGGTTGTGGAGAAGACAAAAGGAGGAAGATAGTCTCACATCAACTAGGCGTATCAGTGGGCTATGGAGATGCCCATCAATACATATCAATGTGAGTGAGTAGGGATTGCCATGCAACGGATGCACTAGAACTATAAGTGCATGAAAGCTCATCAAAAGAAACTAAGTGGGTGTGCATCCAACTTGCTTGCTCATGAAGACCTAGGGCATTTGAGAAAGCCCATCATTGGAATATACAAGCCAAGTTCTATAACGAAAAATTACCACTAGTATATGAAAGTGACAAAACAAGAGACTCTCTATCATGAAGATCATGGTGCTACTTTGAAGCACAAGTATGGAAAATGATAGTAGCATTGTCCCTTCTCTCTTTTCTCTCATTTTTTTGGAGGGGCTTTCTCTCTTTTTTTAGCCCCTCTCTATTTTTTTGGCCATCTCCTTTTTTTATTTGACCTTTCCTCACATGGGACAATGCTCTTAAAATGAAGATCATCACACTTCTATTGACTTACAACTCAAAGATTACAACTTGAAGCTAGCACAAAATATGACTCTATGTGAAAGATGATGAAGCATGTCATATGAACGGAACGGTGGAAAATTGCATGGCAATATATCTCGGAATGGCTATGGAAATGCCATGATAGGTAGGTATGGTGGCTGTTTTGAGGAAGGTATATGGCGGGTGTATGGTACCGACGAAAGTTGCGCGGTACAAGAGAGGCTAGCAAAGTAGGAAGGGTGAGAGTGCGTATAATCCATGGACTCAACATTAGTCATAAAGAACTCATATACTTATTGTAAAAATTTACGAGTCATCAAAACAAATTAATCAACGCATGCTCCTAGGGGAAGGGTTGGTAGGAGTTAACCATCGCGCGATCCCGACCTCCACACAAAGGAGGACATTCAATACCTCATGCTCTAACTTCGTCACATAGCGGTTCACCATACGTGCATGCTATGGGAATCACAAGATTTAACACAAGTATTTCTCAAATTCATAATTACTCCACTAGCATGACTCTAATATGACCATCCTCATATCTCAATGTTGGGGAACGTAGTATTTTAAAAATTTCCTACGATCACGCAAGATCTATCTACCAGATGTATAGCAACGAGAGGGAAGAGTGTGTCTACGTACCCTCGTAGACCGGGAGCGGAAGCGTCAAGTGACGCGGTTGATGTTGTCGAACTTCTTCGCGATCTAACCGATCAAGCACCGAACCTACGGCACCTCCGCGTTCAGCACACGTTCAGCTTGATGACGTCCCACGAGCTCTTGATCCAGTTGAGCTTCACGGGAGAGTTTCGTCAGCACGACGGCGTGGTGACGGATATGATGTGTTCACCGGCGCAGGGCTTCGCCTAAGCTCCGCGACGGTATGACCGAGGTGTGTTTCTGTGGAGGGGGGCACCGCACACGGCTAAAACAATTCAACTTGTGTGTCTTTGGGTGCCCCCTGCCCCCGTATATAAAGGAGCAAGGGAGGGAGGCCGGCCAACTTCTCCTGGTGCGGCTAGGGAAGGAGTCCTACTATGAATAGGATTGCAATCCTATTCCTAGTAGGATTCACCAAAAGAAAGAAGAGGGAAAGGAATAGGAGAGGTGGCGCCCCCCCAATCCTAGTCCAACTAGGAACCCTAGGTGGGGGCGCCGGCCAGCCCTATGGGCTGCCTCTCTCTTTCCCTTTAGGCCCACTATGGACCATCCCCTCTCGTAGGGGGTTCCGGTAACCCCCTCCGACAATCCCGATAAATCTGAAACTTTCCCGGAACACTTCCGGTGTCCGAATATAGTCGTCCAATATATCAATCTTTATGTCTCGGACATTCCGAGACTCCTCGTCATGTCCGTGATCTCATCCGGGACTCCGAACTACCTTCGGTACATCAATACTCATAAACTCATAATACCGATCGTCATCAAACGTTAAGCGTGCGGACCCTACGGGTTCGAGAACTATGTAGACATGACCGAGACTCATCTCCGGTCAATAACCAATAGCGGAACCTGGATGTTCATATTGGCTCCTACATATTCTACGAAGATCTATTATCGGTCAGAACTGCATAACAACATACGTTGTTCCTTTTGTCAACGGTATGTTACTTGCCCGAGATTCGATCGCCGGTATCTCTATACCTAGTTCAATCTCGTTACTGGCAAGTCTCTTTACTCGTTCCGTAACTCATCATCTCGTGACTAACTCATTAGTCTTTTGCTTGCAAGGCTTATTGTGATGTGTGTTACCGAGAGGGACCAGAGATACCTCTCCGACACTCGGAGTGACAAATCCTAATCTTGATCTATGCCAACACCACGAATACTTTCGGAGGCACCTGTAGAGCATCTTTATGATCACCCAGTTATGTTGTGACGTTTGATAGCACACAAGGTGTTCCTACAGTATTCGGGAGTTGCATAATCTCATAGTCATAGGAACATGTATAAGTCATGAAGAAAGCAATAGCAGTAAAACTAAACGATCATAGTGCTATGCTAACGGATGGGTCTTGTCCATCACATCATTCTCCTAATGATGTGATCCCGTTGACCAAATGACAACTCATGTCTATGGCTAGGAAACATAACCATCTTTGATCAATGAGCTAGTCTAGTAGAGGCATACTAGGGACATACTGTTTTGTCTATGTATTCACACATGTACTAAGTTTCCGGTTAATACAATTCTAGCATGAATAAAAGACATTTATCATGATATAAGGAAATACAAATAACATCTTTATTATTGCCTCTAGGGCATATTTCCTTCAGTCTCCCACTTGAACTAGAGTCAATAATCTAGATTACAAAGTGATGATCCTCACACCCATGGAGTCCTGGTGCTGATCATGTTTTGCCCGTGGAAGAGGCTTAGTCAACGGGTCTGCAACATTCAGATCCGTATGTCTTTTGCAAATCTCTATGTCTCCCTCCTTGACTAGATCGCGGATGGAATTGAAGCGTCTTTTGATGTGCTTTGTTCTCTTGTGAAACCTGGATTCCTTTGCCAAGGCTATGGCTCCAGTGTTGTAACAAAAGATTTTCATTGGACCCGATGCACTAGGTATTACACCTAGATCGGATATGAACTCCTTCATCCAGACTCCTTCATTCGCTGCTTCCGAAGCAGCTATGTATTCCGCTTCACACGTAGATCCCGCCACGACGCTCTGCTTGGAACTGCACCAACTGAAAGCTCCACCGTTCAATAAAAATACATATCCGGTTTGTGACTTTGAGTCATCCGGATCAGTGTCAAAGCTAGAATCGACGTAACCGTTTACGACGAGCTCTTTGTCACCTCCATACACGAGAAACATATCCTTTGTTCTTTTCAGATACTTTAGGATGTTTTTGACCGCTGTCCAGTGATCCACTCCTGGATTACTTTGGTACCTCCCTGCTAGACTTATAGCAAGGCACACATCAGGCCTGGTACACAGCATTGCATACATGATAGATCCTATGGCTGAGGCATAGGGAATGACTTTCATTTTCTCTCTATCTTCTGCAGTGGTCGGGCATTGAGTCTTACTCAACTTCATACCTTGTAAAACAGGCAAGAACCCTTTCTTTGACTGATCCATTTTGAACTTCTTCAAAATCTTATCAAGGTATGTGCTTTGTGAAAGTCCAATTAAGCGTCTTGATCTATCTCTATAGATTTTGATGCCTAATATGTAAGCAGCTACTCGGAGGTCTTTCATCGAAAAACTTTTATTCAAGTATCCTTTTATGCTATCCAGAAATTCTATATCATTTCCAATCAACAATATGTCATCTACATATAATATTAGAAATGCTACAAAGCTCCCACTCACTTTCTTTTAAATACAGGCTTCTCCAAAAGTCTGTATAAAACCATATGCTTTGATCACCTCATCAAAGTGTATATTCCAACTCCGAGATGCTTGCACCAGTCCATAGATGGATCGCTGGAGCTTGCATACTTTGTTAGCATCTTTTGGATCGACAAAACCTTCTAGTTGCATCATATACAACTCTTCTTTGAGATATCCATTTAGGAATGCAGTTTTGACATCCATTTGCCAGATTTCATAATCATAAAATGCGGCAATTGCTAGCATGATTCGGACAGACTTAAGCATCGCTACAGGTGAGAAAGTCTCATCGTAGTCAACTCCTTGAACTTGTCGAAAACCTTTCGCAACAAGTCGAGCTTTGTAAACAGTAATATTACCGTCTGCGTCGGTCTTCCTCTTGAAGATCCATTTATTTTCGATGGCTTGCCGATCATCGGGCAAGTCAACCAAAGTCCACACTTTGTTCTCATACATGGATCCCATCTCAGATTTCATGGCTTCAAGCCATTTTGCGGAATCTGGGCTCATCATCGCGTCCTCATAGTTCGTAGGTTCATCATGGTCTAGTAACATGATTTCCAGAACTGGGTTGCCGTACCACTCTGGTGCGGAACGTACTCTGGTTGATCTACGACGTTCAGCAGAAACTTGATCCGAAGTTTCATGATCATTATCATTAACTTCCTCACTAATTGGTGTAGGAATCACTGGAACAATTTCCTGTGATGTACTACTTTCCAATCCGGGAGAAGGTACAATTACCTCATCAAGTTCTACTTTCCTCCCACTCACTTCTTTCGAGAGAAACTCTTTTTCTAGAAAGGATCCGTTCTTAGCAACGAATATTTTGCCTTCGGATCTGTGATAGAAGGTGTACCCAATAGTCTCTTTTGGGTATCCTATGAAGACACCTTTTTCCGACTTGGGTTCGAGCTTATCAGGTTGAAGTGTTTTCACATAAGCATCGCAGCCCCAAACTTTAAGAAACGACAACTTTGGTTTCTTGCTAAACCAAAGTTCATAAGGTGTCGTATCAACGGATTTAGATGGTGCCCTATTTAACGTGAATGCAGCTGTCTCTAAAGCATATCCCCAAAATTATAGTGGTAAATCGGTAAGAGACATCATAGATCGTACCATATCTAATAAAGTACGGTTACGACGTTCGGACACACCATTACGTTGTGGTGTTCCAGGTGGCGTGAGTTATGAAACTATTCCACATTGTTTCAAATGAAGACCAAACTCGTAACTCAAATATTCTCCTCCACGATCAGATCATAGAAACTTTATTTTCTTGTTACGATGATTCTCTACTTCACTCTGAAATTCTTTGAACTTTTCAAATGTTTCAGACTTGTGTGTCATTAAGTAGATATACCCATATCTGCTCAAATCATCAGTGAAGGTCAGAAAATAACGATACCCGCCGCGAGCTTCAACACTCATTGGTCCACATACATCAGTATGTATGATTTCCAACAAATCTGTTGCTCGCTCCATAGTTCCGGAGAATGGAGTTTTAGTCATCTTGCCCATGAGGCATGGTTCGCAAGCACCAAGTGATTCATAATCAAGTGATTCCAAAAGTCCATCATTATGGAGTTTCTTCATGCGTTTTACACCAATATGACCTAAACGGCAGTGCCACAAATAAGTTGCACTATCATTATTAACCTTGCATCTTTTGGTTTCAATATTATGAATATGTGTATCACTATAATCGAGATCCAATAAGAATAGACCACTCTTTAAGGGTGCATGACCATAAAAGATATTATTCATTAAAATGGAACAACCATTATTCTCTGATTTAAATGAATAACCGTCTCGCAATAAACAAGATCCAGATATAATGTTCATGCTTAACGCTGGCACCAAATAACAATTATTTAGGTCTAAAACTAATCCCAAAGGTAGATGTAGAGGTAGCGTGCCGACGACGATCACATCGACTTTGGAACCGTTTCCCACGCGCATCGTCACCTCGTCCTTAGCTAATTTTCGTTTAATCCGTAGTCCCTGTTTCGAGTTACAAATATTAGCAACCGAATCGGTATCAAATACCCAGGTACTACTACGAGTATTAGTAAGGTACACATCAATAACATGTATATCACATATACCTTTGTTCACCTTGCCATCCTTCTTATCCGCCAAAAACTTGGGGCAGTTCCGCTTCCAGTGTCCAGTCCCCTTGCAGTAGAAGCACTCAGTTTCAGGCTTGGCTCCAGATTTGGGTTTCTTCGTGGAAGTAGCAACTGACTTGCTATTCTTTTTGAAGTTCCCTTTCTTTCCCTTGCCCTTTTTCTTGAAACTAGTGGTCTTGCTAACCATCAACACTTGATGCTCCTTTTTGATTTCTACCTCCGCAGCTTTGAGCATAGCGAAGAGCTCGGGAATTGTCTTTTGCATCCCTTGCATGTTATAGTTCATCACGAAGCCTTTATAGCTTGGTGGCAGTGATTGAAGAACTCTATCAATAACACTATCCTCGTCAACTTTGCAACCAAGTTGAGTCATATGATTGTAGTACCCAGACATTCTGAGCAAGTGTTCACTGATAGAACTATTCTCCTCCATCTTGCGGCTGTAGAACTTATTGGAAATCTCATATTTCTCAATTCGGGCATTTGCTTGAAATATTAACTTCAACTCCTGGAACATCTCATATGGTCCATGACGTTCAAAACGTCGTTGAAGTCCCGGTTCTAAGCCGTAAAGCATGGCACACTGAACTATCGTGTAGTCATCAGACCGCGACTGCCAGACGTTCAAAGCGTCTACATTAGCGGGAGGGGGCTTGTCACCTAGCGGTGCTTCAAGGACATAATTCTTCTGTGCAGCAATGAGGATAATCCTCAGGTTACGGACCCAGTCCGTGTAATTGCTACCATCATCTTTCAACTTAGCTTTCTCTAGGAATGCATTAAAATTCAAAGGAACGGTAGCACGGGCCATTGATCTACAACGACATAGCTATGCAAAACTATCAGGACTAAGTTCATGATAAATTAAAGTTCAATTTAATCATATTAATTTAAAGAACTCCCACTTAGATAGACATCCCTCTGGTCATCTAAATGATCACGTGATCCAAATCAACTAAACCATGTCCGATCATCACGTGAGATGGAGTAGTTTCAATGGTGAACATCTTATGTTGATCATATCTACTATATGATTCACGCTCGACCTTTCGGTCTCCAGTGTTCCGAGGCCATATCTGTATATGCTAGGCTCGTCAAGTTTAACCCGAGTATTCTGCGTGTGCAAAACTGGCTTACACCCATTGTATTTGAACGTAGAGCTTATCACACCCGATCATCACGTGGTGTCTCGGCACGACGAACTTTCGCAACGGTGCATACTCAGGGAGAACACTTATACCTTGAAATTTAGTAAGGGATCATCTTATAATGCTACCGTCGTTCTAAGCAAAATAAGAAGCATAATAAGATAAACATCACATGCAATCAAAATATGTGACATGATATGGCCATCATCATCTTGTGCTTTTGATCTCCATCTCCAAAGCACCGTCATGATCACCTTCGTCACCGGCGCGACACCTTGATCTCCATCGTAGCATCGTTGTCGTCTCGCCAACTATTGATTCCTCAACTATCGCTACCGCTTAGTGATAAAGTAAAGCAATTACATGGCGATTGCATTTCATACAATAAAGCGACAACCATATGGCTCCTGCCAGTTGCCGATAACTTTACAAAACATGATCATCTCATACAAAAACGTATAACTCATCATGTCTTGACCATATCACATCACAACATGCCCTGCAAAAACAAGTTAGACGTCCTCTACTTTGTTGTTGCAAGTTTTACGTGGCTGCTACGGGCTTTAGCAAGAACCGTTCTTACCTACGCATACAAAACCACAATGATGTTTCGTCAAGTATGTGCTGTTTTAACCTTCACAAGGACCGGGCGTAGCCACACTTGATTCAGCTAAAGTGAGAGAGACAGACACCCGCCAGTCACCTTTAAGCAACGAGTGCTCGTAACGGTGAAACCAGTCTCGCGTAAGCGTACGCGTAATGTCGGTCCGGGCCGCTTCATCTCACAATACCGCCGAAGCAAAGTATGACATGCTGGTAAGCAGTATGACTAGTATCGCCCACAACTCATTGTGTTCTACTCGTGCATATCATCTACGCATAGACCTGGCTCTGATACCACTGTTGGGGAACGTAGTATTTTAAAAATTTCTTACGATCACGCAAGATCGATCTACCAGATGTATAGCAACGAGAGGGAAGAGTGTGTCTACGTACCCTCGTAGACCGGGAGCGGAAGCGTTAAGTGACGCGGTTGATGTTGTCGAACTTCTTCGCGATCTAATCGATCAAGCACCGAACGTACGGCACCTCCGCGTTCAGCACACGTTCAGCTTGATGACGTCCCACGAGCTCTTGATCCAGTTGAGCTTCACGGGAGAGTTTCGTCAGCACGGCGGCGTGGTGACGGATATGATGTGTTCACCGGCGCAGGGCTTCGCCTAAGCTCCGCGATGGTATGACCGAGGTGTGTTTCTGTGGAGGGGGGCACCGCACACGGCTAAAACAATTCAACTTGTGTGTCTTTGGGTGCCCCCCTGCCCCCGTATATAAAGGAGCAAGGGAGGGAGGCCGGCCAACTTCTCCTGGTGCGGCTAGGGAAGGAGTCCTACTAGGAATAGGATTGCAATCCTATTCCTAGTAGGATTCACCAAAAGAAAGAAGAGGGAAAGGAATAGGAGAGGTGGCGCCCCCCCCCCAATCCTAGTCCAACTAGGAACCCTAGGTGGGGGCGCCGGCCAGCCCTATGGGCTGCCTCTCTCTTTCCCTTTAGGCCCACTATGGACCATCCCCTCTCGTAGGGGGTTCCGGTAACCCCCTCCGACAATCCCGATAAATCTGAAACTTTCCCGGAACACTTCCGGTGTCCGAATATAGTCGTCCAATATATCAATCTTTATGTCTCGGACATTCCGAGACTCCTCGTCATGTCCGTGATCTCATCCGGGACTCCGAACTACCTTCGGTACATCAATACTCATAAACTCATAATACCGATCGTCATCAAACGTTAAGCGTGCGGACCCTACGGGTTCGAGAACTATGTAGACATGACCGAGACTCATCTCCGGTCAATAACCAATAGCGGAACCTGGATGTTCATATTGGCTCCTACATATTCTACGAAGATCTATTATCGGTCAGAACTGCATAACAACATACGTTGTTCCTTTTGTCAACGGTATGTTACTTGCCCGAGATTCGATCGCCGGTATCTCTATACCTAGTTCAATCTCGTTACTGGCAAGTCTCTTTACTCGTTCCGTAACTCATCATCTCGTGACTAACTCATTAGTCTTTTGCTTGCAAGGCTTATTGTGATGTGTGTTACCGAGAGGGCCCAGAGATACCTCTCCGACACTCGGAGTGACAAATCCTAATCTTGATCTATGCCAACACCACGAATACTTTCGGAGGAACCTGTAGAGCATCTTTATGATCACCCAGTTACGTTGTGACGTTTGATAGCACACAAGGTGTTCCTACAGTATTCGGGAGTTGCATAATCTCATAGTCATAGGAACATGTATAAGTCATGAAGAAAGCAATAGCAGTAAAACTAAACGATCATAGTGCTATGCTAACGGATGGGTCTTGTCCATCACATCATTCTCCTAATGATGTGATCCCGTTGACCAAATGACAACTCATGTCTATGGCTAGGAAACATAACCATCTTTGATCAATGAGCTAGTCTAGTAGAGGCATACTAGGGACATACTGTTTTGTCTATGTATTCACACATGTACTAAGTTTCCGGTTAATACAATTCTAGCATGAATAAAAGACATTTATCATGATATAAGGAAATACAAATAACATCTTTATTATTGTCTCTAGGGCATATTTCCTTCACTCAAAACAATCATCAAGTATCAAACTTCTCATCATATTCAATGCACTTTATATGAAAGGTTTTACTATATTCATCTTGGATGCCTATCATATTAGGACTAATTTTATAACTAAAGCACATTACCATGCTGTTCTAAAAGACTCTCAAAAGGATATAAGTGAAGCCCGAGAGATGAACAATTTCTACAAAATAAAACCACCACCGTGCTCTAAAAGATATAAGTAAAGTACTAGAGCAAAACTATCTAGCTCAAAAGATATAAGTGAAGCACATAGAGTATTCTAACAAATTCTAAGTCATATTTATCTCTCTCAAAAGGTGTGTCCAGCAAGGATGATTGCTGCAAACTAAAAAGCAAAGACTCAATACATACATGACGCTCCAAGCAAAACACATATCATGTGGTGAATAAAAATATAGTCCGAGTATAGTTACCGATAGATGAAGACGAAAGAGGGGATGCCTTCCCGGGTCATCCCCAAGCTTAGGCTTTTGGTTGTCCTTGAATTTTACCTTGGGGTGCCTTGGGCATCCCCAAGCTTAGGCTCTTGCCACTATTTGTTCCATAGTCCATCAAAGCCATACTCAAAACTTGAAAACTTCACAACACAAAACTTAGCCAAAAATCTCGTGAGCTCCGTTACTATAAGAAAATGAACCACCACTCAAAGGTACTGTAATGAACTCATTCTTTGTTTATATTGGTGTTAAACCTACTGTATTCCAACTTCTCTATTATTCATATTCCCTAATACTACTCATAGATTCATCAAAATAAGCAAACAACACACAAAAAATAGATACTATCAAAAAACAGAATAGTCTGTAGTAATCTGTAACTTTCGAATACTTCTGTAACTCGATTTTTTTGAAATAAATTGGTAAACATGAGGAATTTTTCTATCAATCATCTTAAAAAATAATCAACTAAATAGCACCCTCCAGTAAAATATGGTGGCTAATCTCGTGAGCGCTAAAGTTTCTGTTTTTTTACAGCATGATCATATAAACTTCACACAAGTCTTCCCAAAGGTTCTACTTGGCACAAACAGTAATTAAAACACAAAACCACGTCTAAACAGAAGCTAGATGCAATATTTGTTCCTAAACAGAAGCAAAAAAAAGAAAATAAAATTGGGTTGCCTCCCAACAAGCGCTATCGTTTAACGCCCCTAGCTAGGCACGATTTTAATGATGCTCACATGAAAGATAAGAATTGAAGCACAAAGAGAGCATCATAAAGTATGTGAAAATCACATCTAAGTCTAACATACTTCCTATGCATAGGCATTTTATAGGAAAACAAATTAGCAAGACAAGCAAGATCTAACATTTGCAAGGAAGAAGAAAGTAACATGATCAATCTCCACATGAAGAGAGGTAATTTAGTAACATGAAGATTTATACAACCATATTTTCCTGTCTCATAATAATTGCATGTAGGATCATAAGCAAATTCAATAATATAGCTATCACAAAACATATTCTCAACACGATCCACATGCATGCGAAGTTGACACTCTTCCAAAATAATGGGATTAACATTAACTAAGACCTCTCCAAACCCACTTTTTTATCAAAAGTTTCATAAGATTGATCATTCTCCAAATATGTGGGATCTAAATTTGACACTCTTCCAAACCCAGTTTCAATATTATTGCAAGCATTATTATCAATCTCATATTCATCATGGGGCTTAAATAAACTTTCAAGATCATAAGAACAATCACCCCAATCATGATCATTGCAACAAATAGTAGTCATAGCGATACTAGCATCCCCAAGCTTAGGGTTTTGCATATCATTAACACAATTGGCATTAATAGAATTTACAATAGTATCATTGCAATCATGTTTCTCATTAAAAGAGCTATCGTGAATCACTTCATAATTTTCTTCTTTCAACACTTCATCACAATTTTTAGATTCACGAAATTTAAGCAAAACCTCATAAAGATAATCTAGTGCACGCAACTCACTAGCAATTGGTTCCTCATAATTGGATCTCTTAAAAAAATTAGCAAGTGGATGAGGATCCATAATTTAGCAAGCGAAGATGCAAGCTAATAGAAGGCACATGGCAACACAAGCAAACAAAAAGGCGAACGAAAAAAGGGCGAATAAAACGGCAAAGGTGAAGTGGGGGAGAGGCAAATAATGTAATGCGAAGGATAAGGGTTTGTGATAGGTACTTGGTATATGACTTTTGCGTAAGCCTCCCCGGCAACGGCGCCAGAAATTCTTTTTGCTACTTCTCGAGCTTGTGTTGTATTCCCTCGAAGAGGAAAGGGTGATGCAGCACAGTAGCGTAAGTATTTCCCTCAGTTTTTGAGAACCAAGGTATCAATCCAGTAGGAGACCACGCGCGAGTCCCTTGCACCTGCACAAACAAATTAAAACTTCACAACCAACGCGATAAGGGGTTGCCAATCCCTTTACGTTCACCTACGAAAGTGAGATCTGATAGATAGGATAGTATATTTTTTTTGGTATTTTTGATATAAGAACAGAAAGTAAATAAAGCAAAATAAAGTAGATGGAAGATTAATATGTTGAGAATAGACCCGAGGGCCATAGGTTTCACTAGCGGCTTCTGTCATGATAGCAGAATTCTACGATGGGTGAACAAATTACTGTCGAGCAATTGATAGAAAAGCGAATAGTTATGAGAATATCTAGGCATGATCATTATATATAGGCATCACGTCCGTGAAAAGTAGACCGAAACGATTCTGCATATGTCGGCGTCTTGGGAACCAGGGTACCCAGACTTGCCTGTCTGTGGGCCGCGACGCGCTCTTTCAAGCGGCTTGGTACGGCCCAGCTGATCGACCAGCTACTCAAGACCCTCGCGAGGGGCCAGGCCTCGCGAGGAGAACGACACCAAGACCCCCTCGGGAGCGGCCTCGGCAAGGCGTTTCGGAGGGGCGGAGAATCCAAGGCCAAGCCCGCCTCAGGAGGAGGCAGTGATGTCAGCAGTGACGCACCACGCCAGCGGGTGCTAGCGTCCGCCAGCGGCACAGTTGCCATTTCGGTGCAAAGGAGGCAGCACAGCCGTTGGTTCCCAAGGAGTGGGGCAAAGGTTTCCTCTTTGGTGCAACAAGACCGAAGACCGCAAGGACGATAAGGAGGATGTCACCGTCGAGCCCACCACCGTGTTACCGCCTGATCCTTTTGCAGGCGAAGACTGCTTTTGTCAGGGTAGGAACATCCTTGTGTTCCCGCTCAAAAATGGCCGTTGTGGAATCCCTTCCCGCCTAAACATTTCGGGGGAAGAGGACCGTGGCCGCCTATATAAGTAGCTAGAACCTCCACTGCAAAGAAAGAGGATCACCGACTCACACACTTGACCACCGCACAAGGAGCAAGAACACTAGCCTCCTGACCCTCCTGAGCTCGCCTCCTGAGCTCAGGAACCCTTGTACCAGTTCATATTCTAGCTCGCCCGGAGCCAATCCACCAAAGCAGGAAGTAGGGTCCTACACCACACGATGGCCCGAACCTGGATAAACTCTTGTGTGTTTGTTCGTTGTTTGCTTGAATCTTTCCACCGAGACGAGAGTGAGGCGCTAGGTAGACGTGAGTGGGAGAGATCTTCGTTCACGCCCCTGTGTTCGAACTTAACGGGTTTTGCGGAGCTCTGAATCCGACATTTGGCGTGCCAGGTAGGGGGCATGTCAAAATCTTGCCTCTCCGATGACCTCATCGCGTTCTCGTCACCGACCTTGCTCCACAGCCATGGTGGACACATGCCGAGCTCGCACCGCCCGTCGCGTTGCGAACGTCACTCAGACGGCGCCTGCGGGCAACGGTGCACCGCTCCGCCCCAACTCGCCGGTCGCCAACGCCGCCACCGACCCGGCTGTCCACGAGCAGCAGGACTCCTCCCTGCCTCTGTCCGTGTGACGGGACGGCCACACGGCAACACCTTCACCCTCGCTGGCCGTAGCGTCGTCCTCGTTGGTCCTCCGCGGGCCGGTCTACTAGCAGCCTGCGCTACTGATGGCGCGGGAGCTCTTGCGCTACCGCCCGGCAGATGATCTCTACGACTGGCTCCATCGCATCACCGAGCTTCTCAACGCAGCTGGGGAAGCGCCTGCACCAATGCACTCCTCACGTCGTCCGTCGCCCTCGGCGGCGAACGAGGGCCGTGGGGTCCCGGCTCCACCTCCCCTTCACCCTGTCGGCCAGGAGGGCCGGCGCGAGGCCCCTCGACGTGAACAACCCCGCAGAGCCCACGCCCATGACGAGGAGAGTTGCCAGGTGATCCCGCACCCACATGCAGGGGCTCGTGGGCCCCCTGGCCCACAACGCCCAGACCGCGTGCCACAGGAGGTGGTGGCGTCAGCACCTCAAGAACCAACGTCACAGGTGCAGGGGGCGCCTGTGATCCTGAGCGTGCGCGGGTGTGGCGCCCTAGATCCCGAGCTACGGCGCCTCGTCTCGCCCGGCAAGTTCAAGCCAGACCTGCCTCCGCGCTACGACGACACCACCGACCCCATGGAGTTCCTCCAACTCTACGAGCTGAGCATCGAGGCGTCCAACGGCACTGAGCAGGTCATGGCGAACTGGTTCCCCATGGCTCCGAAGGACGGCACGCGCTCCTGGCTCCTGAACCTCCCGGTGGGATCCATCTCCTTCTGGGGAGAGCTTTGCGAGCGCTTCGTCGCCAACTTCCAAGGCACCCGCGACCAAGCCCCGGCAGCTGCAGACCTGCGTCGCGTGAGGCAGCAGCCGGGAGAAACCCTGCAAATGTACATCCAATGCTTCAACACCATGCGCCTCTGTATCCCCAGGGTCTCGGACGAGGCCATCATCTCCGCGTTCTCTGATGGCGTCCGCGACGTCGGGATGAGGGAAGAGCTCGCTATCCAAGAAGACCTGTGCATAGCCCTCGAGATGTTCAAGCTCGCGGCAAAGTGCGCCAGGGCGGAGGAAGGCCGCCTCTACCTTCAGGAGCTGCCTGAGGTGGAGGCAGACGACAAGAAAACCAAGGCCAAGGAGTCGAAGCGCAAGGGACCCGCCGTGCTGGCTGCTGAGCCAGAAGTGAAGCGTGGCTGCGGCTACGAAGACCTCCCCAGGGACAACCGACCGTACTGCGTCTTGCACAACGTCCACAGCCACAACACCAACGACTATTAGGAGCTCAGGGCGATGCGCGGCGGGCGCGACGGGCAACGCCCTAAGCGCGACAACCGCGGCTACGACCGTAGAGGAGGCCGAGGAGGAGGACGTTGGGACGGCAGGAACTCGCGCCAAGGGTGGCGTGAGCAACCTCGTGAAGACCACTGGCAGGAGCAGCCTCATGACGCCCCCTGGCGCGACCAACCTCGTGGGGTCGCCCTCAGGGCCACGGAGGCCTGCCTCCGCTGGCACCACCGCCCAGGAGGAACGACTACGACCGGCAGGGAGACGGGACAGGGGGCTTCCAGGAGCCGCGTGCAGTCGCGTGCATTCTGGGAGGAGCCCATGCCCCGGCTTCTCACCGCATCTTCAAGCAGTTCGCCCGTGAGGTGAACGCGGCGCTTCCCAGGCCTGACGCCGTGCGCAACCTCGGGTGGACCAAACAAGTCATCGCTTTCGACCCCAAAGACCAGCTCAAGTGCACTACGGCCCCAGGCGCACTCCCGATGCTCTGCACCCCGACCATCAGCAACGTCCTCGTGACCAAGACCCTCATCGACGGTGGAGCAGGGCTGAACGTCCTCTCCGTCCAGACCTTCGAGACACTCCAGGTTCCCTACGATCAGCTCCACCCCACCAAGCCATTCTATGGAGTCACGGATGGCTCCACGCTCCCGATGGGGCAAGTCCGCCTCCCCGTCACCTTTGGCGACCGCGGCAACTACCACACCGAGCTCATCGACTTCGACGTCGCCAACATCCACCTCCCGTACAACGCCATCCTGGGGTATCCTGCCCTTGCCAAGTTCATGGCAGCGACCCATCACGGCTACAATGTCCTCAAGATGCCCGAGAGCGGCGGAGTCATCACGATCGCCTCCGATGAGAAGGAAGCGGTGCGTTCCCTAGAGCGCGCCTACCAGACCGCGGCGGTTGAATACCCCGATGAGGATGAAGCCGTGCTCGCCCTGCAGACCGCCCCCAAGAAGAAGAAGAACCTACCCGTCGACCGCCCTCAGGATGCGGGGGCTCCCGATGACCTGGCCTCAGGACTCGCGCCTGCTGACGAGGCGCCTTCCACCCTCGCATAGGGAGGCGCGCTCGACGCCCCTCTCATGACGGGCTCGGGGGCTCTCCTCTGGAGTGTCCCTAAGCTAACCCGTTCCCAGAGGGAGGTGTTCGAGTACCACTTGCAAGCGTATCTTGATACACGTTTTTGTGAGCCCAGCGCGAGCCGTCCAGCGTTGGGGGCTCGGAACTTCATCGACCAAGTTACAAAGGAACTTCAGTACACAAACCGCACAATCCCAAGTCCACCTACTTGCAGTCCAAGCGACTGCTTCCGCGTCTGCGTCGACATCGCGGGTCTCAACCGAGCCGCTTCTCAGGAGCCCTTCTGGCCGACGGCGGTCGGCCGGAGGAGGGCCCTCCCCTGCAGCTACGTCTGCACGCTCTTCGACTTCCGCAACGCAGGTGCCACGTTCCAGCAACTCACGCAGCAGGCCTTGGGGGCTCGAGAGGCTCAGTGGCAGGCGGTCCGGATGGAGCGGGAGCTGGAACCGCGCGACCACTGAGAGCCTCAGGAGCCCCTGGGCCTCAGGAGCCCGACGATCCTCGGGAGCGACCCACACAACACGCGTCTTCAGCTATCCCAACTCTCCTTCGGCAAGTATCAGGTGACACTTCAAGTATCCAAACGAGGGCGCCTCTCGGGCTGCATTATCCTCGGGCCGTTGGGGGCTGTTCCCCCGCGGCTGTCTCCCTTTTCGCATGCTCAAGGCCAAATATTTCTTTCCATTCGCATTATCTATATGCTTGGCGTCCTCACCTCCACTAAGGTCATGAGCCCTTGCGATTCCACGCGACCGCCCCATGATTAAGAACTGGCACGACGTCTGTGCTCGGATCCGTCCCTGCAGCGTCGATAAACCCAAGGGCTGAGCTCTGCCTAGCGAGCCATTTCCGTGAAGGCACCTCCCATGGTCCTTGGTGCCTTGTTCTCGCATGGGCTAATCGTGGATGGGTAAGTAGGGCCCCGTGGCAGGTGCCTCGCTCATGCGGGAACCGCGCGCCGACTGTTTTTCCTTTGGATCGTGGCATGAGAAGACTGGGCACGGCGTGTGTGCTCAGGTCCGTCCCTGCAGCGTCGACAAATCCAGTGGCCGAGCTCTGTCTCGTGGGTTAACCCCGTGACGCCACCTCTTGGGGTCGCTAGTGCTGCGGCCTTCTCATGAAATATCCCCTGGAGATGCACTCGGCGCAGGTCGACACAACATCTCTCTTTTCACATTTTGCAGAAGAAGACTCAGGCGCAACCCGCCTCAGGGTAGGGTCTCGTGAGTGATGCGTAAGCTCACGAGAACTTCCTCAGAGTCGTTCAGCTCGTCCCGAGGAGGGCCCATATATACCTTGGCTGTCCTACCATGCCAGCCACGCGTCAGGACGGGGCTGTACACGCCCCGGAGTCTCTCCCGGTGGGAGGCTCCCTCCCACGGTCCAGTGGAAGTACCAAGCTCCGCGCTGGCAGATCCAACCGAGGAGCGGTTATGCCCACGAACCAGTGGAAGCACCAAGCTCCGCGCTGGCCGATACGACCGAGGCGCGGTTATGCTCACACTCCGCGCAAGTGTGGTAGCTCTATGCTCCGTGCTAGTTATAAACAACTGAGGGTGGCCCCCAGTGGTCGCACCAATCCCAGGGAGCTTTTCAGCTCACGACGCTCACAGCTTCTCCTTGGATGGGTGTCGTGAGGGGGGGCTAGGCACGGGGGCTATGCTCAGGTCACGCCTGGCAGACGCCACCCTACCAGGTGCCCAGACACCTGGCCTTCTCGTGCCCCCTTCCCAGGCGAAGGCTCGTGGGCAAGGTATGGTGCTTGTTCTCCTTCATGAAGAGCCGTTCGTACGTCAAGGGGGACCCCTGGGCATCACGACCCAGGGGCCTAACTGGACACGTAGCCCCTCATCCCTTGATCCTAGTTATGACGATAACCTCGGTCCTCCGGAGGGCTCAATGGCGATCGAGGTATGCGCGGGGTTGGGCCCTGCCGACGCAGAGCGAAAACGGGATCGCTTGAACATCAAGAGGGACCCTTGGGCAGCGCGACCCAAGGGCCTCACTGGCCACGTAGCCCCTCATCCCTTGAGTCTAGTTACTATGGTAACCCTGGTGTCCAGAGGGCTCAGCAATGAGTCTAGTTACTACGGTAACCTCGGTCATCCAGAGGGCTCAACGACGGTCGAGGTATGCGCGGGGTTGGGCCCTGCCGACGCAGAGCACCTAAAGCAAACATGAAAGGAAGCAAGCATGGAATCATCTAGCTATTACAATAACGTCGAGTTTTTTCAAATTCAACCAAGTTCTTATGCCTCCCCGAGACACTCGCACTTCTCTCACTAAATAGGACAGATCAAGCATCGCCGGGCGCAGCAGTACCGGTCGTCTCCCCTTCGGCCGTGGTAGCAGTAGCCTGGAGGAACGCCTCCACCAGCGACGTGACCTTCACCCTCAGGGCCTCGGCAGCCGAGTTCTCCATGACTGCGGTCACGCGCTCGGACAGCAAGGCCAGGTCAAGGGTGGGGTCGCGAAGGCTTAGGTGGCCACACACCTGTGTCAGGACCAAGGTAAGCAGTGTACGGCCTTCAGCGTCAGCTAACTGGCTAATCGCGGCCGTAACACCACCCACGGACTCCACAAGCGCAGCAAGGAGCCCGGCAGGACCTCCCTCCGGGGCGGCCAATGGCTCCTTGAACCCTTCCCCGTAGGCGGCATGCAGCGCCTTGCGGGACTCAAGGTCAAAGGCGGCAAGGTCCTCGGGACTCACCGTCGCCGAGGCCGCAAGAGCTTCCTCTTGGACGCGAGCAGCTTGGGCCGCCCTAGCCTGCTCGACTTCAACCTTCAGCTTCTCCAGGGCGGCGCGGTCGGCAAGCTGCTCCTGTTGCAGCTGGGATGTCGCGGTCTTCTACGCCTCGAGCTCCTTCTCCAACCCTTTGAGCTCCAGGGCGCGCCTAGTGTCTTCCTTGCGAAGGGCCCCCAGCTCGCTCTCCGCCTTGAGGCAGCGCTTCTCGAAGGACGCGACGTCTGCTCGTGCGGCGCCACGAGCCAGGGTGGCCGCTGCGACTTCCTCTCGACCCTTGGCAGCAGCCGCCAAGGCATGATCCCAAGAGGCCCGTGCAAACTCGTCTGCCAGGAGCCACCCGTGGATCAGCCCCAGGCGCCCTTCTGTCAAGTGGCCGTCATTGTTTTGCAGATCAGTGTCGTAGTTCTAAGTCTGACAGTAAGGGTAGGGGGTACGAATGGAGAGGCAAGGTTCCAGCTATGGCGAGGTTGTACACAAGGTGTTAGCGAGTTTAGGCCCTTCTCAGAGGAAGTAATAGCCCTACGTCTCGGTGCCCGGAGGCTTGGTCGACTGGTATATGTGTATGTGTGTTTACAGAAGTGCGAACCCCTGTACAGGAGGAGGGGGGTGACTTATATAGTGTGCCAGGACCCCAGCCATGCTCCACGTTACTAAGGGTTCAATGTACATTAAGGCAGACATTACTGGTAACGCCTGCAGTAAAGGATAATTAAGGTGTTTACTACGGTGAGTAAATATAAGACCGTTGCTGTTCCAAGTGGCGTTTGACCTTCGGAGGTCGAGTGCCTGGACCGGTCGAGTGGAGTTGAGTCGTCTTGCATACGTGAGTCAGTCGAGTGGAGTGTCTCCTTGGACCGTCTCAGTCGACTGTCTCCACTGTCATAGGTCTTGTCTTTTGATCTTCTAGGGTAGTGACCTTGGGTGGGGTACCTCGATTAGGCCTGTGACCCTACCCTAGTTCTGTAACCTTGTCAGTAGCCCCCGAATGGATTGAGGCTTGAGCAAGGGGATGCTGAGGGAAACTCTGGTTTTGGTTCGACGTCCTTGGGGTATATTGTTTCGGAGCTCGTGACTTGGGCAGGCTCCCTTAGTTGTGTCTTGGTTGCCTCGATCGATTCTGAAGCCATCAGTGAATTAGTTGCTTCTTGTGTCGACTGGACTTCTTACGTCGATTGGACTCCTTGCGTCGACTGGACTCCTTGCGTCGACTGGACTTTGTGCCAGGAATCGGGCGTTGTAAGTGCGTGCCGTTTTTGACGGGATTGGTTGCCCTTCGGCCGCCGGATTCGGCGGGGCTTTCGAAATTTGGGGAAGTGCGCGGGGCGGAACGAGCCACAGCGATCGGAGAGACGCGCTCGAGATGCCTCGATCCTCGCGCCACCTTTTTCGCCACATATCGCGCGAGCGTCTATTATGGGATTTGGTAGGATTGCTCGGGGCCACTAGTCAGCCACTCGACCGGGCCGTTATAAAGGCACGCCGAGCCTGTAGCAGGGGGCACTGTGCGCCCAATCTTCCTTCGCCCGTCTCAGCTTCTCTGCTGCGCTCTTGCTTCTTTGTTGCGCCCCCGTTTCTTCCTGCCTCTCTCCGCAGCGACCGCCGGCGTGCGAGCCATGGGCAAAGACAAGACCGCGGCCATGGAGCGCTCCAAGAAGGCGACGTCGGGGAAGGGGAGGCGAGCTGGCCGGAGTGGTTCGTCGTCAAGGTCCGGACTCCCCGCTGGATGGATCCAGGGAGATTGGATCCGGTCCACCGTCGTGGTGGAGGATCTGGAGGAGCTGGAGGAGGAGATGTTGATCGCCCGTGGCTCCTGGCGGGCGCCGGGGGGAGAGCTCGAGCCCCGGCCGCGGGAGGGCGAGTGTCTACTCCATGCCACCCAAGTCGACCGAGGTTTTTCTACGCCCCCGCATCCTTTCTTCCGCGCGTTCTTGATCTTCTTTGGTGCCCAGTTGCATTACTTTATGCCCAACTCCATCGCCTTCCTCTCTGCCTTCGTCTCTATGTGCGAGAACTTCCTCATTTGCTGACCGCACTGGGTTTGTTCAAGCACATCTTCACCCGTCGCTCGCAAACTGTTAAGAGGGTGAACCCGAGTGACGGCAAGACGCACGTCCTCCAGGCGTGCGGCGGGCTCGGGGTCCAGCTTAGGAATAGGAGCGCCTTTCCCCCCATGAACCTTCCGGAGTCGATTCGGGGCTGGCAGTCGACCCGGTTTTATTACAAGGACAGTCCGACCCCGGGTCAGTCGACTGGCCTTCCTCCTTTTACTCTAGGTCGAGCCAGCCCACCTCCTTCGATGATAGTGAGTAAGGCCGAGAGGGCCGAAGTGGACATGTTGATGGAGAGGGTCGTCCAGTTAGTCCGCGAGGGGGTCACGAGGATGGACCTGTTTGAGGCGTATCTCGCGCGGAGGATCCAGCCGCTTCAAGCCCGGAACCACCCGATGTGGCTGTATTCCGGCATCGACGACTCGTCGCGAGTCCACCCGAAGGCAGCCGACCCGAAGTACGTGGTGCAACGCTTGAAGAGCATCACTGGGAATAAGGACAACCCCAGGGGGTCTGGGAGGATCATCCCGTTCGATGCTGACCACCTGCCTGACAAGGTTAGTATTCTGCTTCCGAGTGACGTGTCTGTCGACTGGCTTGTGATTTGTATTGACGGGTCCGACTGATATTTGGTCAAACTTCTTTTCTTTGCAGATATATACAGAGATGTATTCGCTGCCCAACGGGGACTTGGACCAGGAGGGGAGGAGGGCACGGGTGACGCTGCCGAGTCGAAGTCAGAGGAGGAGACCGAGGAGAGCGAGGACTATAGCAGCGGGGAGGAGGTCGAGTCCCCTCCCCGTGACGAGCGCCGATCCAAGGAGAAGAACGACCTAGGGGCCGCACGTCTCCAGGCGGGTCCCTCAGGCTCTCGGACGCCCAAGCGCGCTCGGACGGCCACTCCTGACCCTGCCGAGAAGATGGCCAAGCAGCCCAAGGTCACCACCACCAAGCCCCGGAAGGCCTTGCCCAGGATCAAGGTGGATGTTCCTATCGCCTCCACGTGCGACGCTTGGTCTTGTTTCCTTATGCTTCTTGGAGGTCGACTGTAACTTCCATCGACTCATCTCCTGAGTGAACCTTCCAGAGCGGCCGCTTCCATGACATTGATGGACATCGACCGGGGTCGAGATGATGAAGAGACCGCGGACGCCGCTACATCCCGCGCAGGTGTGGGCTCTACGAAACCCGTCTTATTCTTATTTTCTTTCGCGGGCGACGGTCGACTGAACTTAGTTCTCCGTTTGACTCGAAGTGCCACGCCTCGTCATAGAGCTTCCGGATGTCGATGAAGACGAGGAGCGGTTGGGAGGGGACCGCCGACGCGCAGGGAAGAAGGGCCGGAAGACGCCTTCTGGCTCAGAGGCCCAGCGATAGGAGGACGCGGCCTGAGCCACGGTCTCTTTCGCCGTCCCTGTGTCGACCGTGCGTGCCGTCGACCCATCGCCTGCGCTAATCGTCGACCCAACGCCCGCCCCATCGCCTGCGCCGATCGTCGACCTAGCGCCCGCTCCAGTCATCGACCCAGCGCCAACTCCAGCCGTCGACTCAGCGCCAGTTCGCACCGTAGATCCAGCGCCCGTGCCTGCGGCCGACCCGACGCCCGCCGCTTTGTCAGTCCTCTTCTCTACCAACCGCCTCCCGGAGGACCCTGTGGGGGCGGCTCAAGAAGCCGTTCGCCAGGCGGAGGTGATGATGGGGAGGATGAAGGCGGCATATGAGGCCAGCATGGCGGCTTATGATGCCAGCTCTGCTCTTCGGGCCAACGTCCAGGTATGTTGTCTTCATTGAAGTAGTCTTTGGTTTCGAGAGAATCTGTTGTTTTTGTTTCGTGAGATACCACACCCACTGGGTGTTCTTCTCTTCTTTGAGCTCGCGTCGGACTGATCTCGGCCGAGTGAAAGCAGTGGGGGCACGCTCAGTGCACCCACTGGGTGCAGTCCCCGAGACCGAGGTCGACTGCTGGCGGTCGGCCATGGTCTTACTATAGAACTTTTCTTCCTTGTTGTTGGGTTTTTTTGGCTCGCGCCGGACTGACCTTGGCCGAGTGAAACCAGTGGGGGCACGCTCAGTGCACCCACTGGGTGTAGTCTCCGAGACCGCGGTTGAGTATTTTGACTCGACTGTAGTCTTATAATCTTGCTTTGTTGTGTTGATGCAGAAATCTTGCGAGTTTGGGGCCAAGTTTGCAGATCTTGAGAAGAAGCAAATATAGCTTAATCTTGACTTGCAGTTGGCTCGGGACCACCTGAAGAAGACGCAGGACGATGCGGCTGGTAACTTACTCCTATCTTTTGTCGACTGACTTTTCGATAGATGTGCCTTGTGTTCCTTCATGTTCATCTGTCCAGTGGCGGCTTTGGTAGGTCAACTGAAGGCAGCCTTGGAGCAAATGGATCTTGACCTAGCGGCGGCGCAGCAGGCGGCTCAGGAGAAGTCGGAACTGGCGGCAAAGAAGCTGGTTTCCGTGGGTGCGCTCGAGGCGGAGATCATCCGACTGAGAGGCTCACTCGACGCGGCCAATCAAGAGGTGACTCAGCTGAAGAAGTCCAAGGCTGTCCTGAACGACAAGTACGAGGCTCTCTTTCGGAAGAGGGTTGATCTTGAGGCGTATCTGGGCGATATCACCAAGAAATGGTACCTCGTGCTCGAAGGTATGCCTCCTTCGGCTTGGTCAAAGTTGGATCGGTCGACTCGTATCTTATCTGTTGACTCGACTTGCTGTTTTTGGTGCAGAGTTATGTCGTAACTTTGAAGAGGAGACTGGACGGGTCGAGCCCGGCTTGGACCCAACCAACTCCATCGTGAAGGACGAGGTGTCCATGAATATACCGAGCCTGGAGTCCCGCCTCACTGCGGCCACGGATTATCTAGGACGACTGAAGGCAGTGATGGCCCGAATCAACGCCGCGCTCTGGAGGGGGATCGTGCAGGAGAACGACCTCGAGTCCCTGATGACTCGACTCAACGATATCCCCGACCGAGTGCAGGAGTGGAAGAAGTCGGCAGCCCGGGGAGGAGCTGACGTGGCGCTGTCCTTGGTCCGTGTGCACTGCAGGGAGGTGAAGGAGAGGAAGCTTGCCGCGCTGAAGGTCGCAAACACGAAGGAGCTCCAATTCCAGTCGTTTATGGAGACTTTCCTGGAAGCCGCCACCCGCATCGCCGATGGGATCGATCTGGACGAATTCGTTGCGCCTGCAAACCCGCCTCCTCCTGAGGCATGACTTCGATACATTAGTCTCATTTGCCGCGAAATGCCGCGTGGATTTGTAATCGTTAAACTCTGGTGGGTCTGTGGCCCAAGTACTCTTGCCCGAACCTTGCGGGGCTTTTATTTGATTTTGATCCTTTGGTTTGTCGTTCTTCTTTTGATTGCTCGAATCTTCGAGTCGACGTCTTCAGCTAAGTCCCCGAGTGAGAGGGTCGCTCTTCACTCAGAGTAAATGATTGTAACTTAGGCGAGTCACAGGGTCGCAGCTAAGCCCCCGAGTGAGAGGGTCGCTCTTCACTCGAAGTGGAATGTTTATAACTTAGACGATTCCAAGCTACGTTGTACTTGTGGCGGAGCTCGGAGGACCGAGCCGCTTTATACTTGTAGTGTAGCTTGGAGGACCGCAGCTAAGCCCCCGAGCGAGAGGGTTGCTCTTCACTCGGAGTAAATGATTATAACTTAGGCGAGTCACGGGGTCGCAGCTAAGCCCCCGAGTGA
>LR738713.1:520939826-521034865 GCA_902687465.1 Secale cereale | reverse complement strand
GTGAGAGGATCGCTCTTCACTCGGAGTGGAATGTTTATAAGTTAGGCGATTCCAAGCTACGTTGTATTTGTGGCGGAGCTCGGAGGACCGAGCCGCTTTATACTTGTAGCGTAGCTTGGAGGACCGCAGCTAAGCCCCCGAGTGAGAGGGTTGCTCTTCACTCGGAGTAAATGATTGTAACTTAGGCGAGTCACGGGGTCGCAGCTAAGCCCCCGAGTGAGAGGGTCACTCTTCACTCGGAGTGGAATGTTTATAACTTAGGCGATTCCAAGCTACGTTGTATTTGTGGTGGAGCTCGGAGGACCGAGCCGCTTTATACTTGTAGCATAGCTCGGAGGACCGCAGCTAAGCACCCACTGGGGGATTTAGAGGACACCAATCGTTAGGGGATCATTGCTATCTTGTCTTTGAAACAAATTGGGAAATCTTTATTACAACTCGACCGTCGAGTGTTTCAAGTGTAAAAGCGGCGGAGCAGGTCCGCATTCCACGAATGAGGTTCATCTTTCTTCTGGGCTATATTGTAGAGGTGGTATGCTCCATTGTGCAGCACCTTGGTGATAATGAACGGGCCTTCCTAGGCCGGGGCGAGCTTGTGCGGACGCTTCTGATGCACTCGAAGGACCAGGTCTCCTTCCTGGAATGCTCGGCTTATTACGTTGCGAGCATGGAATCGACGCAGGTCCTGTTGATAGATGGTCGACCGGATCAGGGCCATCTCTCTTTCCTCTTCCAAAAGGTCGACTGCATCCTGACGAGCCTGCTCTGCCTCGGCTTCAGAGAAGAGTTCCACTCTGGGGGCGTTGTGTAATAAGTCGCTCGGCAACACAGCGTCGGCTCCATAGACCAAGAAGAAATGGGTGCGGCCAGTCGACCGGTTCGGAGTGGTCCTCAGACCCCATAAGACAGATGGCAGTTCAGTTACCCAAGCCCCGGCGGCATGCTTAAGATCACGCATGAGCCGCGGCTTTAGGCCTTGGAGAATCAAACTATTTGCTCTTTCTGCTTGTCCATTCGACTGCGGATGTGCCACGGAGGCGTAGTCGACTCGTGTTCCTTGGGAAGCACAGAAAGCTCTGAATTCATCCGAGTCAAAGTTGGAGCCGTTGTCTGTGATGATGCTGTGGGGGACCCCATATCTGAATATTAGCTCCCTGATGAAGCTGATGGCGGTGCTCGACTCGAGGTTCTTGATGGGCTTGGACTCGATCCACTTGGTGAACTTGTCGACCGCCACTAGAAGGTGGGTGAATCCGCTTCTGCCTGTCCTGAAGGGGCCGACCATGTCCAGGCCCCAAACAGCGAAGGGCCAGACTAGCGGAATGGTCTTCAGGACGGACGCCGGCTTGTGTGACATGTTGGAGTAGAACTGGCAACCTGCGCATTTGTCCACAATATCCTTGGCCATCTCGTTGGCGCGGGGCCAGTAAAACCCGGCTCGGTATGCTTTGGCCACGATAGTCCGTGAGGAGAAGTGGTGGCTGCAAGTTCCCGAGTGGATTTCATCCAAGATCAGTCAACCTTCCTCTGGATCGACGCAGCGCTGGGCGACTCCGGTGATGCTTTCTCTGTAGAGCTGACCTTGGATGACTATGAACGCCTTGGATCGGCGGACGATCTGGCGCGCTTCTTCTTCGTCTTCTGGGAGTTCTTGCCTGAGCAGATATGATATATATGGCACAGTCCAGTCTGGCGTAATCACTAGGACCTCCATGATCAAGTCGACCACGACAGGCACTTCGACCTCAGTCGGATCCGTCGCGCTGACTGGCTGTGGGGGCTCTTCCGTGCGGGGTCTTCTTTGACAGAGGGGGTGTGCGGATGCTCCAGGAACACATTCTTGGGTATAGACCTCCGAGTCGAGCCAATTTTTGCGAGATCGTCGGCTAGCTGATTCTTTGCTCTGGGCACATGATGGAGCTCTAAGCCTTTGAACTTCTTTTCAAGCTTCCGCACTGCACTGCAATAACTGGTCATTGCCAGGCTCCTGACCTCCCATTCTTTCATCACTTGATTCACTACCAGGTCGGAGTCGCCGTAGACCATCAGGCGACGGACGCTGAGTGAGATGGCCATACGTAACCCACACAAAAGTGCTTCGTATTCGGCCTCGTTGTTTGATGAATCGAAATGGATCTGAAGGACGTAGCTGAGCTTGTCGCCCCTGGGAGAGACGAGGACCACGTCTGCGCCGGACCCGTTCAGCATCTTGGACCCATCGAAGAACATAGTCCAATGATCCGACTGGACTTGAGTCGGCAGCTCTTGTTCTATCCACTCAGCCACAAAATCCGCTATGGCCTGAGACTTGATGGCTTTCTTCGCTTCAAACTTGATATCCAACGGAAGAAGTTCAATCGCCCATTTTGCCACTCGACCGGTTGCATCTCGGTTGTTAAGTATCTCTGATAGTGGGGCGTCGCTGACGACTGAGATCGAATGGTCCGAGAAGTAATGGGCAACCTTTTTTTGCGGTCAAGTAAATCCCGTACACAAGCTTTTGGTAATGTGGATACCTTTGCTTGGAGGGAGTCAAAACTTCGGATATGTAATAGACCGGGCGTTGGACCTTGTATGCCTTGCCCTCTTCTTCCCGCTCGACCGTGAGTACAGCACTGACGAATTGTCTGGTGGCAGCAATGTACAGCAGAAGAGGCTCACCACTGACTGGGGCAGCGAGCACCGGCTGGGTGGACAGCAGGGCTTTGAGCTCTTCAAACGCTGCTTCGGCTTCGGGATTCCACTCGAACTTGTCGGATTTCTTCATGAGTTGGTAGAGAGGCAGTGCCTTCTCACCAAGACGAGAAATGAATCGACTCAATGCGGCCAAGCAACCAGTAAGCTTCTGGACACCGTGTATGTGCTCGAGGCGTTTCATTCGGAGGATGGCGCTGACCTTCTCTGGATTGGTGTCGATTCCCCGTTCGGAAACGAGAAAACCGAGCAACTTGCCGCCAGGAACTCCAAATGTACACTTTGACGGGTTGAGCTTGATATCATAGCTTCTGAGGTTCGCGAATGTCTCAGCGAGGTCGGTCAGTAGGTCGGAACCTTTCCGTGACTTGACCACAATGTCATCCATGTATGCCTCGACGTTCCGACTGATTTGCTTTATCAAGCACTTCTGGATCATGCGCAGGAAGGTAGCGCCGGAATTTTTGAGGCCGAAAGGCATGGTGACATAACAAAAACACCCGAAGGGGGTGATGAAAGCTGTCTTGATCTCGTCGGGCCCATACAGACGGATCTGATGGTACCCGGAATATGCGTCCACAAAGGACAAACGTTCACATTCCGCAGTCGAGTAGACTATCTGATCGATGCGGGGAAGAGGAAAATGATCTTTCGGGCAGGCCCGATTGATGTGCTTGAAATCTATGCACATGCGGAGAGACTTGTCCTTCTTGGGGACCATGACGACATTGGCGAGCCACTCGGAATGGTATATCTCGCGGATAAACTCTGCTGCTAGGAGTCGAGCCACTTCTTCGCCAATCGCCTTTCGCTTCTCCGCAGCGGATCGACGGAGATGTTCCTTCACAGGTTTCACTTTAGGGTCGACTCGCAAATGGTGCTCAGCCAGCGCCCTGGGCACACCCGGCATGTCTGATGGTTTCCATGCAAAGATGTCCCAGTTCTCACGGAGGAACTGGATGAGCGCTTCTTCCTATTTGCTGTCGAGTGTGGTGGAGATGTGAGTCGGCGCTGCGTTGGGGTCGGTGGGGTGGATGTGCACAGGTTTCGTGTCTCCGGCCGACTGGAAAGCTGACTCGGAAGCCGGCTTCTTCGCCCTTAGCAGGTCACTCGGATCCACTCTCTTTTGGTATTCCTCCATCTCTACTGCTGCCATTTGCTCGTCGGCGATCTTCGAGCCTTTCTGGAAGCATTCTTCCGCTTTCTGCCGGTTGCAAATGATGGTTATGACACCGTTGGGCCCCGTCATCTTCAGCTTGAGGTAGACGTAACATGGTCGAGCCATGAACCTGGCGTAGGCGGGCTTACCCATTATGGCGTGATAGGCGCTGTTGAAGTCCACCACTTCGAACGTCAGCTTCTCCTTTCGGTAGTTCTTGGACTCACCAAAGACTACGTCGAGTGAGATCTGGCCAAGTGAGTCAGCTTTCTTCTCGGGGATTACCCCGTGGAACCTCATGTTACTTTCCCTCAGCTTGGACATCGGAATGCCCATATCCCGGAGGGTTGCTGCATACAAGATATTCAAGCCACTGCCTCCATCCATGAGAACTCTGGTCAGGCGCGTGCCTTCGATAACTGGGTCGACCACCAGTGCCTGCCGCCCAGGGGTGGCAATGTGCGCTGGGTGATCGGACTGGTCAAATGTGATGGGGGTCTTCGACCATTTCAAGAACGTGGGGGTCGCCGGGGCAACCATGTTTACTTCTTTGTTGATGATTTTCAGTCGACTTTTGCTCTCGACGTCCGCGAAAATCACCAAGGTGGAGTTGATACGGGGGTATCCTCCGTCCCCTTCCTTGTCATCGGACTCTTCTGATTCCTTCTCTTTCTCAGTCGATTGATCTTTCTGGAAACTCTGGATCAAGAGCCGACACTGTCGAGTGGTGTGCTTGGGATACACCAAGTTTCCCTCTTCATCTTTCTTCGTGTGTATGGGGCACGACTGGTCGAGCATATCATCTCCAGCCTGACCCTTTCCTTTCTTGGGGCCCAGGAGCCTTTTGGCTTCCCTTTGCCCTTTCCTTGATTAACCACCGCAGCCTCTCCCTGAGCGGCTGGGTCGGCCTTGCGCTTGTTCTTCCGATTGGAATTCTTCTCATCCAGCCCGACTGGTTTCTTGCCGCTGCGGAGCCGATCGGCCTCCTCACCGTTGGCATACCGACTGGAAATCTCCATCATCCGCGACAGGGACATGTCACCTGTCCGGCCAAACTTCAGATTTAAATCTCGGTTACGTACGCCTTCCTTGAAAGCGCACACCGCCTGGTGCTCAGACACGTTTTCTACCGTGTGATGCAAAGTGGCCCATCGCTGAATGTAGTCCCTCAAAGTTTCACTCGGCTTCTGTGTGCAGTGCTGAAGCTCTGCGAGTCCAGCAGGTCGCTTGCAGGTGCCTTCGAAGGTCCGAACGAAAACCCGAGCGAGCTCTTCCCAACTGTAAATACTCCTGGGGGCCAACTGATTGAGCCACGCCCGAGCGGAGCCTCCCAGCATCAGGGGGAGGTGCTTCATGGCCACATCGTCGTTGCCGCCTCCGATCTGCACGGCCACTCGGTAGTCTTCCAGCCAAGTGTCCGGCTTCGACTCACCGGTGAACTTGCTTACTCCTGCCGCCAGCCTGAAGTTCGGGGGGATCTCCGCGGCTCTGATAGCACTACAGAAACATTCAGGCTCAGAGGCCGGTGCTCGGCTGCCACTGGGTTGGTCTCCGCCTCGCTCGTCTCTGGATGCCCGGTTACGGTCGACTCGACCTTGCACAAGGATGGACCTCGCATCGAAACCTGGCCGCCGGGGATCAGGGGGAATCCTCCGCTCGTCATCTCGCAGGCGCCTGCCTATGTGCCGCTGGGGCGAGTTTGGCCCCCTTCCCGGAGGAGGGGTAGGCGCTCGACAGCGGTCGTAGCGTCCGTGTCGACGGTCGAGTGGATCGTCGTTCCGACCCAAGTGCCGGTCTTGCCGCGGGCCACGTTCTTCACGCCTCGGGGGTGATCTTGGACTGTGGGCCGACCACACGGTGTCTGCAGCCCCCGATCTGCTGTGAATCCTGTTGCGCGACTGAGAAACAGCCGCGTTTTGTTCTTCAGCCGTTTGGAGCAAAGCTCGGATCTGCTGAAGACCTCTCCCAGCTTCCGACTGGGAGGGTTGAATCGACTCCGCGATACAAGCCACGGCTTCGAGGTTCAGGACTGGTGTGCGGAACACCTGAGTCTCGTGCTGACGCGATTGCCGCGGCCGTCGACTGGACTCGGGGACCAGTCGGCGGGCTTGCTCGTCGAGTGAGCGTTGGATGTTTTCTAAGCGCGCGCGCTCGGCCAAGGTGGCCAGGCGTGTGGCTTCGAGGGCTAGAGCCTCTGGAGAATCTCCCACGATGGGAGTGAAGAGTGCATCTCCGTTGCGGCGACAAAGCTCAGCCCTTTGCTCGGAGGTGAGGGGCTGAGGGATGTAACCGTCATTGTCGTGCGATCGGCCGCCGCCGCTGCCGCCGTTCCCATCGCGAGGAAAACCCGGCGGGCTGCGGCGCGAATCGACCATAAGGATTTCCGCCGCGGGGTCGCTGCTCCCGCATTCGGAAATGGAATCTTCAGGCCCGGTCGACTAGTCGGTCGGCCCGTAGAGTTAGCCGTCAGGCTCAATGGCCGCGACTTGTGGGGTGGCCGTTTGACGGGCCACCGCATGTTTCACCCACCGCTGGAGCCGCGAACGACCAGATCGCTTGCGGCGGCGTCCAGCGGGGATGGGGGACGATGAGTACCGAGTCGATGGCTGCAGCAGGAGGACGCCGCCGGCGCCGGCGCGAAAGTGCGCAGTTCCGCGGGCGGGCAGAGCCTCGACGTCGAGAGGGGCTTCCTGGAGCCACGCGGAGTCGTCGGCGACGAAGACCAGCGCGCCGAGCCGAATTTCGTGGCCCAACGCCAAACCGCCGCCTGACACCATGATGAAAGTTGTCGGAGAGGAGATTGCAACTTCACCAGATGTCGCTAAGACGCCTTGCCCCAAGGTGGACGCCAACTGTCGTGGTTCTAAGTCTGACAGTAAGGGTAGGGGGTACGAATGGAGAGGCAAGGTTCTAGCTATGGCGAGGTTGTACACAAGGTGTTAGCGAGTTCAGGCCCTTCTCGGAGGAAGTAATAGCCCTACGTCTCGGTGCCCGGAGGCTTGGTCGACTGGTATATGTGTATGTGTGTTTACAGAAGTGCGAACCCCTGTACATGAGGAGGGGGTGGCTTATATAGTGTGCCAGGACCCCAGCCATGCTCCACGTTACCAAGGGTTCAATGTACATTAAGGCAGGTGTTACTGGTAATGCCTGCAGTAAAGGATAATTAAGGTGTTTACTACGGTGAGTAAATATAAGACCGTTGCTGTTCCAAGTGGCGTTTGACCTTTAGAGGTCGAGTGCCTGGATCGGTCGAGTGGAGTTGAGTCGTCTTGCGTACGTGAGTCAGTCGAGTGGAGTGTCTCCTTGGACCGTCTCAGTCGACTGTCTCCACTGTCACAGGTCTTGTCTTTTGATCTTCTAGGGTAGTGACCTTGGGTGGGGTACCTCGATCAGGCCTGTGACCCTACCCTAGGTCTGTAACCTCGTCAATCAGCGCGAAGACGACCCAGCGCGGCGGAGGCAACATCCAAAGCCTCAGGACCAGGCTGCGTCGGCTGATGCATGGGAACCGACAAGACTGGTTGCTCGACCAGGGGCTCGGGGGCTCCGACCTCCCTCGCCAGAGCAGCCGGAGCAGAAGCCAACTCCGCAACCCCGCCGGAGACAGTTACGTCTTCGGGTGGCACCGTCACCGCGCGCAAGGTGGCCCGGCCAACCGGGGCACCCAGCGCCGCGACATCCTTCCCCGAGGTTGCACCAGCAGCCAAAGGAGCAGGGCACCGCGGCATGACCTCCCCCTTCGCCCTCTTCATCACACCCCCAGGCTGCTGCATCAAGGGAGAGCGCATCAGGGGCACGGCAAATAAGAATGAGTGAGAAATTGCACACTTACTCGTCGGAGGCAAGGCGCGCCCTTCTCTTCACTAGCAGGTCAACAGCAGCTCCTGGCGCGCCGGGCGTGCCGAAAGCCCGGGCCTGGGCTAGGCGCGAGGCCACGGCCCTGGGCGCGGCCGCAGTCGCCAGGTTTGTTGGCATGGTGCTCTTCGGCGGAGTCGTCACCTTGCTTCCCCCGGACGCAGTGCATCCGGACCGACGTGGAGTGGTCGCCTGGGATCGTCCGGCGGCACCTGCGCCTGGCGTCATTGCCCCGGCGAGCGCTTTGAAGGAGTCCCCATCGTTGTCCAGGGTGTCCTCTGAGCCTCCCTCGTCGCTCTCGTAGTCATCACCAGAAGACACGTCGAACGTGGGCGGACCGCCCACGGGCGCACCAAGGTCCGGCATGGCCTTCAGCAGCTCGGCCTTGTCAGGGCGGCTGTACAACGGTAGGTAGGCCCCAGCAAGATCATCCGAAACCATCCCCAGGAGGGCCCTCAAGGTGAAGTCAGATCGTCTTCGGCCAGCATCCCTGGGTGCAGCCGGAGCCTATCGTCGTCACCCATCAGCTCCCACATGGGGCGTGAGTGAGCCTGCAGCGGAGCCAGACGCTGCCTCAAGAACTCCTTCACGATCTGGCCTCCTTCGAGCCTCGAGCTCAGGTGTCACACCCTGATTTTCATGCCACATTGCTTAAGTTAATAATCATGCTAAAAATGTGGATTTACAAAAACTTTTGAGTGTTTTTGACTTTGCTTGATTGATTTTCTGTCTACTGTTTGCTAGTGCTCTAAAAATCAAATAAATCCTCCAACTCTTATACTTCATCTCCTTGATCCAAAACCTTCTCCCAATGATCATGCCATGTGTATAGAACAGTATAGTATTTTCTTATAAAGATATTTTGGCCAAATAGCATTTTCTAAAATTAGTTTTCCAAAAACCCCTGAATTGAGGTTTGCACTGCAAGTACCTTATTTAGGGTGTGAAAAATCTTTCAAAAAGTATATTTGAATCCTATTATGTATAGGACTCCCAGAAACCACAAAATTATAATTTTAAAAGTTATTTTTATATTTTATTTAAAAGCTTTTCCTTAAGGCCAGAAATGGTCTTTAATAGGGAAAAATTATTTAATTACTTCAAAAATATTTGCCAAAATTCAGGGAAACTCATAGGACATATATTGTCCATATATAAGAGTTACAACACATGGTCATGTTCAAAATATTGGACAAATCCTTCCAAAACCCTTTCTGGATATTTCAAGCTTTTGAAATATTTACAAAGGAAATATTCTCCAAAAATTCCAGGGAAATTCTATCATGTTTCATATGACATATTTGATGATCTTGCAAAGCCTAATGCCTTGAAGATCAAGGAATCATCATCTAATCCCCTCAAAACCATTTCTGTCCATTTTGAAGTTTGAGCAACTTTACATTGCCAAACTTGTCCAAATGCTCTCAAACTTGGTGCACATGCTAAAAAGATGTAATTATGCATCTATGCCAAATTGCACAAGTTTTGGAGAAGCATAACTTGGTTTAAGTACCCCAAAACCCTTTCTGACCAGATCCAAATTTGAACAACTCTATATTACCAACTTTTTACCTAAGGCTTCAGACTTTGTGGGCATGATCACAACCCCAAATAATGACACTACACCAAGTGGTGCATCAAGGGGAGATGATTTGCTTAACTTAATCTTGGAGGATCCATTTATGTTGATTTCTAGGGTTTACAAGAGTTGCATTGGCAACTTTGCCCAAATGAGCTCAAATTTGGTGGAAGGGCCTAAATGTATGTGACATTCCATCCTGTTAAGTCCCATGTCAATTGGAAGTCATTTTCTTTCCCAAAACATGATCAAACACCTTCTGCCAATTTACCAAAACCATAGTTTTGACCACTTTTACTATTCCCCTTTACGTCAAATTCTTACCACAGGTAAACCTGATCATCTTCTACCTCCAGTAACTTCCCCATGTCCACAGCTCAATGATTGAGGGGTGAAAACCCCATTTTTACACTTCTGGACAGCAGCTTTCTCCTCCTCTTTCACCTCCCTCCTCACTCTAGTGGCCCTACAGGGCATCCCAGGCCGTTTGGGCATTGTTTACTAACCCCTAACACTGTTGGACATAAGGGGACACACACGTGACACCTTTTTCTATGCCATGGCATGCAGAGCTCGCGCTCTGGAGCGCGCTACAGTGCCCTGGTGCACTGTTGCCACCTCCAATCACCAGCCCCCGACCACCTCGGGCCTTCCCCTCGTGTCCCCCGAGGCCGCCTCGACGTCCGTGTCATGCAGACCTGTCGGCCTTATCCTCCCTTGCCCTCCTTATCGCTCCGTGAGCTCGACCGAGCGCATCCATGGACGTTGCTCACGGCGCACCGCGACCACGTCTATATAAACCACCCCGACCCTCTCTCTCGTCTTGGTTAGGACCCCCTCTCTCCCGCGAACCTCCTGGACATGCTCTACCACTCCCTCTGGCTCTCCTTGCCTCTCCATCGCCGCCTCGGTCGCCGTCGTTCTCCGCATGGCTCCGGTGAACCAGGGCTCCTCCACCTCCCCTTCGACCTCAAGAAGAACTGCCACTGGGCTGCGGAACTTCCCGTCCCTTCGCCGCCTCTTCCCGTGCCCCGTGGTGCCCATACCACCACCGCCCGACGAGGCCCTCCGCCACGGCCAGTGTAGGACGCGCTTCGGCCGTCCCCCGCCGTCCCCGAGGGCTTTCCCTGATGGCTTGCTTCCGGGCAGCCCCTCCGGTGCCCGGATCTTGGCCGGGGGTGGCCTATACCGCCGTGGGCAAGCGCCGGCCGACGCGCTGCCGAGGCATCGAGCCCCTCCGTCGCGCGCGCGGGAGGAAGGGGATGACTCTACGGGTGGGGCCCGCAGGTCAGTGACCCCGTCGGCCAGCCGCGCGGTTTGAGTGGAGACGGGCCAGACGGGAGCCGCGTTCCCCAGGCGAAAGCGCACTTCGGAGATGACGCCTTCGGTGTCACCACCTCTTCCCGCACAGCCAAGCCGCTGGGCCGGCCCACGGTCTATCCGCCGCCCTGTGCGCAGTAAAGGGTATAACCCTTTTTCCTCTTCTTTTTCTTTTCCAGACAACATCGAAAACCCATAAGAAATTCAAATAAACTCCAAACTTGATGATTGAAATTTCTTTTGGCTCCATAAATCATGCTCTATCACATGGTGCAACATGCACATTTTTCCAGAAACATTTCCTTCACAAATAATTATCAAATGCCATTATTCCATTTTCTGTGATGAACTTTAGAAAATCACAAAGGGCTCGAATTTGATCCAAATGCAGTGGTTCAAATTCATAGGTGCTTGTCATATCCAAACTTAGTTTTGGAACATTTTTATTAATACCTTCTGTGCCCCACCAAATAATAAGCCATTTCTTCATATTTATCAACCTTGCAAAATCCTAGGAGATTCATTTGGACTCCAAATCTAGTGAGACCAACTCCTAGATGCTTCTAAAATCATGACTTGATTAATGGGTGCCCTTGCTCATTATTCAAAAATATATTTCTGTACACTTCTTCCAAATCCATAAACCCCTTGATTCCATCATATTGAAATGTGCCAAACCATCCATTGATCATACTCCAATGAAACCACCTTGGTTATTTTTCATATGACCAGAGGTATCCTAGAAAAGTCCAATTCCTATTTTTAGAGCACTTTTATTTTTGCTTTATTATGTTGCTTATTATGATTGTTTCCATCGATTAGTTGACGAAATAAACGGAGTACTCGGAGAAGGACCAGAAGGTTTGAAGACTCGGAAGGAATAGGGCAAGCAGCCCTTTGACCATGATACACTTGTGTTCTTCGGAACCCGTTTGTTTCCAAATGCATGATGATAAAAATGACGGTGGTGACTTAGTTAAGAACCACCACATGATGCATGCTTTACTCATAATCTTGCCATGTTCTAGATGCATTGCTAATGGTTAGTAGTGATGCTTAGTGATGCATGTGTGCCATGATACCTTCGTGGTTGCATTCTTTTTTTAAGACCCCATCGGGAGCCACTTATGCCTGGGGAAAAAAGATGAGATGGGTAACCACTTGTTGACGAAGTGGTGTACCAAGACAAGTGTGTGTGATGTTTTTCAAATGGATTGGTTTAAGTTGCGACCGTTACTCCAACCATACATGCGCAACCACTCTACCCTTATATGGGAAAGGGCATGATTGATTACCTAGGTCGATACTAGCATGGTGCCCGCATTACTAGTGACGGGGGTGACATGAGGTCACTCTCGGGATGGGGTCATGCTTGGATAGGCGGCCATGTCTGTTTTCACAGGGCACCGAACACACCGTTGGTACCCCGTGTCAGTGGTATGAGATGAATATGGGAGCAAGGCTCCACAATCTTTAAGATGTGAAATGTTTGGCACGGGGCTGTTACCAATCGAGTGGACTCTATGTTAGTGTCGTCTAGGGAAAGATAGTGATCGGGTGCTTACCTGGGTACTTGAGGTACCGCGGGTCGTGAATGACACAGAAGTTCCCCGGATCTTGTGGGTAAAGTGTGCAACCTCTGCAGAGTGTAAAACTATTCGAATAGCCGTGTCCACGGTCAAGGACAGTTGGGTAACCACTCTTGGGCTACGTCCAATGTTTGCGAAACCTTGTGTGTGTGTGTATGTTGAGTCAAGGTGGTGACTTGACTCGTCGAGTTGAATCATATTCATGATGATATCAGTAACCTGTCCTCGAGGTTACGTGAATTTATTGATGCATATACTCGATGATAGAATATTTACTCTAGCTCGCAGCTAGAGTGCTCATTGTTATACTGCATTGTTACTTTGAATCGAATCATGGGTTGCTTGCGAGTACATTCAAAGTACTCATTGGCTTGCCACTGGTTATTTTATTGGCTAGGCAGGAGAGAACAGGAAATGAGGAAGGTTTCTTGGTGACGAGCATGCGAGCTAGGACGCTTCCTAGTCAGAATGCCTGTAGGGTTAAGGCAGATGGCATGGGTCCAAGTTGTTATTGAAGATTTCCGCTGCGATGACATACTCAAGACTTGACCATAATGGTCCTATTTGTGTAATACGGTATGTATGGATGTAAGACTCTTGTTATTCAGCTTCTGTGTGTTCAGTGAGCATTGATCTCTGGGATCACTGTACACGTACATTCGGTGATCACGACTTATGAGCCGGGGTCCCCACAGAGCAGGTATCAGAGCCATCCTGACTGTAGGAAGCCTTAGTTAGCATGGTCGTTAGTTAGGGTAAAACTATTTCCAAAACTATTACTAGTTTTCAAAACTATCCATACTTCTCTTCCCTTCTCATTTTTTCGAAAACTAGGATATACTTAATCTCTTCCCCCTTCAAAATTGTTGGTTGCTAGAACCCTTATGCCCCAGACCACTGAATTTTCTGTAATCCTCGTGGAGTGCACCTTGCCAAACCCTCACCCATCCCTTCTAAACACATGATTGGTGACACCACAACAAGACGATACCAACAGAAAATCCATCCTCGAGGAATGAGGACATGAAGACCCAGAAGACGGTGACACCCTTGACAGTGCCCCAAGAAGATGCCACATTGGCCTATGATGACCAGGATATAGGTTATGCAAAATCAGGATATACATCGCTAATAGAGTAATCCTGTCACTACCGTTGTTGTATCGGCAACCACCGGTGGATGAGAACCTCGCCATTTGGTCCGCCTCACTATAGTGAGCAGGAAAACGGTTCTCTTCGTCCCCCGCTCTTGGTGTCGATGTTTTCATCAACGAAACCGACATGTTGGACCTCTATTATGCCTTGTTATTGTCATTGCATACGGATTGCCTACCTGGTACCCTCGACGTCCCAGAAGGCACAAGGGGTCGTCATGATTAAAGAGACAAGAGAAGACCAAGTCAACGCTAGCTACAAGGAGGCACCTTCACCGCATCATCTCATCAGGCGAGAAGTTGTTGAAGATTCTTCAGGCTTAACCCGGATCGTTTATCAAACAACTACAAGGGACATAGCAACACCGGAGGAAAACTCAGGAGACTGCACGAGGCACAAGTCACGACACTGAGTCCGAGAACCCCTAGGGTAGGATGAGTCGTGTACCCCCTATGCGCAGTCGAGTCCATATGATGGTTCGAATAGAACCATGATTGTGTGTTGCTTGCTTTTATTTGTTTGTGTTTTGATATAAGTCGCACTTTTGTCCTAGGCAACAAGTGCATGGCTATATCATCTTCCTTGCCTCGTTTCTTTTGTTTCGGCCTTTTTGCACCTGTTTGTTTGCACCTGCACTATAGAACCCCCTTTAGGCATTTCCCTCCTCTACGCTACTTTTTCCCTCTCTTCTCTCTCCCCAACTGAAGACCCGCAAGACAAGATGCACCAAGGATTCTACCTCGGCAACCAACTGGCACTGAAGACTTCTGCTACAACCTCCGTAGAATTATGTTTAACCCTCCAGACTAGTAACCATTCCTAGACCCTTTGAGACTTCACGAGACACTCCAGCGCGAATCCTCAACCATGTGCCTAACCCATAGAATTGCAAGAGAACCATTTAAGCCTCTGCAACCTTGCACAACACTGGGTTTGTAATAGAACTAGTGGACACAGTGAGTGAGCACATTTCCATCCTAATATAGCACAAGAACTGACGATGCCATAGATAGACCAATTTGAGGATATTAGACAGATGACTTGGTGGCTTTATATCAGTGACTTCGAGGAATTATCTGAGACCTTGATGGATTGTGAGGTTTTCATGTTGGTGGGATCATGACTTTGGGGAAGCATGTAGGAATTCTCGACGGGTGTGAGATTTGGATGTAAGTAAGTGATTGTCGTTGGGTATAGATGCTAGATATGTCTGCATGGTTCGGAGTAAATTGGATTTGGACCGATGATCCTGATCATGATACCATGCTTCTCGGTGGTCAATAAACTAGGAGGTTGGATTATTTATCGTGGTTATCTAGGGATTTATATAATCATGACCTTGGAGTTTACTTGACCCGGGTGATGGGAATTTGGTGGACTTACTATCATAATGCATAGTCCTTTCAAGTATTTGGGTATTATAGGGACTTGAGATCTTGCGGAACACCGTAGACATCGGATTTGTAGAATTGTTGGATCATGTGGTGACTGATGGAAAATTACCGGGCTATTGGAGTTGATCTATAGGAAGGAAACAAAATCTTGGAGTGGCATATGACGTGTTTCCTTAGAATAGAGATGCATTATCGTGAGCCTTGCAAGAATAGATTGAGTGCTTGGATTGTGGAGTTTAAGTTAAGCTTAGCAGCATGTATGATCTACCCATGGATTTTAGGGGTAGACATACATATGGATTTGGGGATCGTAGACAAGTACAATTTTGGTCAGACCGCCTCTTGAGAGTCATGAGGATATGTATGGCATGAGTGGTGATTGAAGTTGGTCTATGCGAGAGGATGCTTTTTCGTTCGAGTACTAGATAGAGCTATTGGCATCTCAGAAACCGTGCTTAAGGATAAGATAATGAACGTTCACTCACTAGAATCCTTGAAACCCTTAAGCCCCACCAAGCCACAACATGGTCAGATCCTGACCACAGCCTTGACTCTGAGTCAAGAAGACCTCTGCCAATACTCAAAGGAGACCACCACCAATACCACAGCCTACCTTGCGTACCCCGTAGACTTCATGGAGTACTTGGACGAGTTAGTTGTCATCTTTATTGGCAACATACTTGACTACTCGAAGACGAAGGAAGAGCTGTGCAGCTGGATAGAAGACATTTGAAGACTGCCATGTCAAATAAGGAAGAACTACACCGACCACCGTCATCAAGAAGTAGACTTCCGCGTCGAAGACCGGGCGTATCGACAAATCACTCCTTTTGAAGGGACCGAGCATTTCCGTGTCGAAGGGATGCTCACGCCAAGATTTATCGACCTTCTTCAAGTTCACTGCCAAACAAATAGTAGACGGCTACCAGCTAGACTTACCACCTGAGATACCCTCCGTGCACCAAATATTCCACGAGTCACCACTCTGGGAGTACTTCTTACTTCCTAACTAGCCCGATCCCCGCAAAGACATCGATCACCGAGCCTTTGACAACTAACCCAACCTAACCTATGCAAGAGACCCCTCAGCAACCTGCATCAAAGGCAACAAGCAAGAAGACACACCACCAAGTACTTCAAGATTCCATGGAGCACCACTCGGAAGCAGAACCAACAAGAAGAAGTGAAGACTACCCCGTATCCAAGGCTCCGTATTCCTTTCCACGCCTAGTCTAGGAATCTCGGAGACGAGATTCTTGTAAGGGGGGTAGGTCTGTCACACCCTCATTTTCATGCCACATTGCTTAAGCTGATAATCATGCTAAAAATGTGGATTTACAAAAACTTTTGAGTGTTTTTGACTTTGCTTGATTGATTTTCTGTCTACTGTTTGCTAGGGCTCTAAAAATCAAATAAACCCTCCAACTCTTATACTTCATCTCCTTGATCCAAAACCTTCTCCCAATGATCATGCCATGTGTATAGAACAGTATAGTATTTTCTTATAAAGATATTTTGGCCAAATAGCATTTACTAAAATTAGTTTTCCAAAAACCCCTGAATTGAGGTTTGCACTGCAAGTACCTTATTTAAGGTGTGAAAAATCTTTCAAAAAGTATATTTGAATCCTATTAGGTATAGGACTCCCAGAAACCACAAAATTATAATTTTAAAAGTTATTTTTATATTTTATTTAAAAGCTTTTCCTTAAGGCCAGAAATGGTCTTTAATAGGGAAAATTTATTTAATTACTTCAAAAATATTTGCCAAAATTCAGGGAAACTCATAGGACATATATTGTCCATATATAAGAGTTACAACACATGGTCATGTTCAGAATATTGGACAAATCCTTCCAAAACCCTTTCTGGATATTTCAAGCTTTTGAAATATTTACAAAGGAAATATTCTCCAAAAATTCCAGGGAAATTCTATCATGTTGCATATGACATATTTGATGATCTTGCAAAGCCTCATGCCTTGAAGATTAAGGAATAATCATCTAATCCCCTCAAAACCATTTCTGTCCATTTTGAAGTTTGAGCAACTTTACATTGCCAAACTTGTCCAAATGCTATCAAACTTGGTGCACATGCTAAAAAGATGTAATTATGCATCTATGCCAAATGGCACAAGTTTTGGAGAAGCCTAACTTGGTTTAAGTACCCCAAAACCCTTTCTGACCAGATCAAAATTTGAACAACTCTACATTACCAACTTTTTACCTGGGGCTTCAGACTTTGTGGGCATGATCACAACCCCAAATAATGACACTACACCAAGTGGTGCATCAAGGGGAGATGATTTGCTTAACTTAATCTTGGAGGATCCATTTATGTTGATTTCTAGGGTTTACAAGAGTTGCATTGGCAACTTTGCCCAAATGAGCTCAAATTTGGTGGAAGGGCCTAAATGTATGTGACATTCCATCTTGTTAATTCCCATGTCAATTGGAAGTCATTTGCTTTCCCAAAACATGATCAAACACCTTCTGCCAATTTACCAAAACCATTGTTTTGACCACTTTTACTATTCCCCTTTACCTCAAATTCTTACCACAGGTAAACCTGATCATCTTCTACCTCCAGTAACTTCTCCATGTCCACAGCTCAATGATTGAGGGGTGAAAACCCCATTTTTACACTTCTGGACAGCAGCTTTCTCCTCCTCTTTCACCTCCCTCCTCACTCTAGTGGCCCTCCAGGGCATCCCAGGCCGTTTGGGCGTTGTTTACTAACCCCTAGCACTGCTGGACATAAGGGGACACACACATGACACCTTTTTCTATGCCATGGCATGCAGAGCTCGCGCTCTGGAGCGCGCTGCAGTGCCCTGGCGCACTGTAGCCACCTCCAATCACCAGCCCCCGACCACCTCGGGCCTTCCCCTCGTGTCCCCCGAGGCCGCCTCGACGTCCGTGTCATGCAGACCTGTCGACCCTATCCTCCCTTGCCCTCCTTATCGCTCCGTGAGCTCGACCGAGCGCGTCCATGGACGTTGCTCACGGCGCACCGCGGCCACGTCTATATAAGCCACCCCCGACCCTCTCTCTCGTCTTGGCTAGGACCCCCTCTCTCCCGCGAACCTCCTGGACATGCTCTACCACTCCCTCTGGCTCTCCTTGCCTCTCCATCGCCGCCTCGGTCGTCGTCGTTCTCCGCATGGCTCCGGTGAACCAGGGCTCCTCCACCTCCCCTTCGACCTCAAGAAGAACTGCCACTGGGCTGCAGAACTTCCCGTCCCTTCGCCGCCTCTTCCCATGCCCTGTGGTGCCCATACCACCACCGCCCGACGAGGCACTCCGCCACGGCCAGTGTAGGACGCGCTTCGGCTGTCCCCCGCCGTCCCCGAGGGCTTTCCCTGATGGCTCGCTTCCCGGCGGCCCCTCCGGTGCCCGGATCTTGGATGGGGGTGGCCTATAGCGCCGTGGGCAAGCGCCGGCCGACGCTCAGCCGAGGCATCGAGCCCCTCCGTCGCGGGCGCGGGAGGAAGGGGATGACTCTGCGGGTGGGGCCCGCAGGTCAGTGACCCCATCGGCCAGCCGCGCAGTTTGAGTGGAGACGGGCCAGACGGGAGCCGCGTTCCCCAGGCGAAAACGCACATCGGAGATGACGCCTTCGGCGTCACCACCTCTTCCAGCACAGCCAAGCCGCTGGGCCGGCCCACGGTCTATCCGCCGCCCTGTGCGCAGTAAAGGGTATAACCCTTTTTCCTCTTATTTTTCTTTTCCAGACAACTTCAAAAACCCATAAGAAATTCAAATAAACTCCGAACTTGATGATTCAAATTTCTTCTGGCTCCATAAATCATGCTCTATCACATGGTGCAACATGCACATTTTTCCAGAAACATTTCCTTCACAAATAATTATCAAATGCCATTATTCCATTTTCTGTGATGAACTTTAGAAAATCACAGAGGGCTCAAATTTGATCCAAATGCACTGGTTCAAATTCCTAGGTGCTTGTCATATCCAAACTTAGTTTTGGATCATTTTTATTAATACCTTCTGTACCCCACCAAATAATGAGCCATTTCTTCATATTTATCAACCTTGCAAAATCCTAGGAGATTCATTTGGACTCCAAATCTAGTGAGACCAACTCCTAGATGCTTCTAAAATCATGACTTGATTAATGGGTGCCCTTGCTCATTATTCAAAAATATATTTCTGTACACTTCTTCCAAATCCATAAACCCCTTGATTCCATCATATTGAAATGTGCCAAACCATCCATTGATCATACTCCAATGAAACCACCTTGGTTATTTTTCATATGACCAGAGGTATCCTAGAAAAGTCCAATTCCTATTTTTAGAGCACTTTTATTTTTGCTTTGTTATGTTGCTTATTATGATTGTTTGCATCGATTAGTTGACGAAATAAACGGAGTACTCGGAGAAGGACCAGAAGGTTTGAAGACTCGGAAGGAATAAGGCAAGCAGCCCTTTGACCATGATACACTTGTGTTCTTCGGAACCCGTTTGTTTCCAAATGCATGATGATAAGAATGATGGTGGTGACTTAGTTAAGAACCACCACATGATGCATGCTTTACTCATAATCTTGCTATGTGCTAGATGCATTGCAAATGGTTAGTAGTGATGCTTAGTGATGCATGTGTGCCATGATACCTTCGTGGTTGCATTCTTTTTTTAAGACCCCATCGGGAGCCACTTATGCCCGGGGAAAAAAGATGAGATGGGTAACCACTTGTTGACGAAGTGGTGTACCAAGACAAGTGTGTGTGATGTTTTTCAAACAGATTGGTTTAAGTTGCGACCGTTACTCCAACCATACATGCGCAACCACTCTACCCTTATATGGGAAAGGGCATTATTGATTACCTAGGTCGATACTAGCATGGTGCCCGCATTACTAGTGACCGGGGTGACATGAGGTCACTCTCGGGACGGGGTCGTGCTTGGATAGGCGGCCATGACTGTTTTCACAGGGCACCGAACACACCGTTGGTACCCCGTGTCAGTGGTATGAGATGAATATGGGAGCAAGGCTCCACAATCTTTAAGATGTGAAATGTTTGGCACGGGGCTGTTACCAATCGAGTGGACTCTATGTTAGTGTCGTCTAGGGAATGATAGTGATCAGGTGCTTACCCCGGGTACTTGAGGTACCGCGTGTCGTGAATGACACGGAAGTTCCCCGGATCTTGTGGGTAAAGTGTGCAACCTCTGCAGAGTGTAAAACTATTCGAATAGCCGTGTCCACGGTCAAGGACAGTTGGGTAACTGCTCTTGGGCTACGTCCAATGTTTGCGAAACCTTGTGTGTGTGTGTGGATGTTGAGTCAAGGTGGTGACTTGACTCGTCGATTTGAATCATATTCATGATGATATCAGTAACCTGTCCTCGAGGTTACGTGAATTTATTGATGCATATACTCGATGATAGAATATTTACTCTAGCTCGCAGCTAGAGTGCTCATTGTTATGCAACTGCATTGTTACTTTGAATCAAATCATGGGTTGCTTGCGAGTACATTCAAAGTACTCATTGGCTTGCCACTGGTTATTTTATTGGCCACGCAGAAGAGAATAGGAAATGATGAAGGTTTCTTGGTGATGAGCATGCGAGCTAGGACGCTTCCCAGTCAGAATGCCTGTAGGGTTAAGGAAGATGGCATGGGTCCAAGTTGTTATTGAAGATTTCCGCTGCGATGATATATTCAAGACTTGACCATAATGGTCCTATTTGTGTAATACGGTATGTATGGATGTAAGACTCTTGTTATTTAGCTTCTGTGTGTTCAGTGAGCATTGATCTCTGGGATCACTGTACACGTGCATTCGGTGATCACGACTTATGAGTCAGGGTCCCCACATCAGGTCGGCCTCAATCTTTGCCAAGACCGGCCCGGCAAGAGGGCCGGTAAGCTTCGCGTGGCGCCAGCCGTCAAGTTTCTCCGGACGGGCAGTAGGCAGCGGCAACAGAGGATGGGTGCGTTGGGCATTCAGATAGACCCACCTCTTTCGGTGGGACTCTATCTTCTTCCCGGCCGTCATCAGGCGACAGCCCTGGCGCTGGAAGACAAAGGAAATGCAGCCCGAGCACAAGCCATCGTCATATTAACGCATGGAGAAGAAGTGGCAGAAGAGGGCGACCGTCGGCCTCACCCCCACGAACGCCTCACAGTAGAAGGCGAAGAGCGACAAGACGAAGATGTAATGAGGTTGGATATGGAGAGTGTGCACCTGGTAATGTTCCAGGATGGCGTAGAAGAACTCGGAGAAAGGGGGCACGGGCCCCACGCAGATGTTGTGGAGGAAGAAGGGGTAGCATGACTTTGGCAAGGTCCGCGCCATGGTGGATCCAGCCCAGATCCGCGTCCGGCCGTGCTCATTGTGGGGGCTCGACAGGAACGGCTAAACCTCTGAGTAGTCCTCCTCCCTGATGATGATGGACTCCTCGAGCGCCACATCAAGGGAGGAAGCATATCCAGACGCCGACGTGGTGCCCTTGTTTTTCTTCGCCATGGTCAAGGAGGGCCGAAGGGTGCAGAGAAGCAAGAGGCGCAAAAGGAAGAAATCCAAGCAGGAAGGAAGGAGGGTGATAACTGCCCTGGCGGAGAAGTTCCCTTTTGTCAAGACACACGGTTACCGAGACGGCGAGGGGAGCGGGGTCGCTCGCGTCCCATCCAACCGTCACGCGCCAGCCTGGCCCGCAGCCTTTTTGGGGCTCGCGACGCTTCGTCCTCGACTAAGGCTTCGCCCTGAAGCCAACTCTGCGCACGCCTTGGGCCCGGGGGCTACTGTCGGCGTCCTGGGAACCAGGGTACCCAGACTTGCCTGTCTGCGGGCCGCGACGCGCTCCTTCAAGCGGCCTGGTACGACCCAGCTGATCGACCAGCTGCTCAAGACCCTCGTGAGGGGCCAGGCCTCGCGAGGAGAACGACGCCAATACCCGCTCGGGAGCGGCCTCGGCAAGGCGTTCCGGAGGGGCAGAGAATCCAAGGCCAAGCCCGCCTCAGGAGGAGGCAGTGATGTCAGCAGTGACGCACCACGTGAGCGGGTGCCAGCGTCCGCCAGCGGCACAGTTTCCATTTCGGTGCAAAGGAGACAACGTAGCCATTGGTTCCCAAGGAGTGGGGCAAAGGTTTCCTCTTTGGTGCAACAAGACCGAAGACCGCAAGGACGATAAGGAGGATGTCACCGTCGAGCCCACCACCGTGTCACCGCCTGATCCTTTTACAGGCGAAGACTGCTTTTGTCAGGGTAGGAACGTCCTTGTATTCCCGCTCAAAAATGGCCGTTGTGGAATCCCTTCCCGCCTAAACATTTCAGGGGAAGAGGACCGTGGCCGCCTATATAAGTAGCTAGAACCTCCACTACAAAGAAAGAGGATCATCGACTCACACACTTGACCACCGCACAAGGAGCAAGAACACTAGCCTCCTGACCCTCCCGAGCTCGCCTCCTGAGCTCAGGAACCCTTGTACCAGTTCATATTCTAGCTCGCCCGGAGCCAATCCACCAAAGCAGGAAGTAGGGTCTTACACCACACGGTGGCCCGAACCTGGATAAACTCTTGTGTGTTTGTTCGTTGTTTGCTTTCCACCGAGATGAGAGCGAGGCGCTAGGTAGACGTGAGTGGGAGAGATCTTCGTTCACGCCCCTGTGTTCGAACTTAACGGGTTTTGCGGAGCCCTGAATCCGACAGCAGCTACTACAATTACTCCACACATCGACTGGTATCCAGCATGCATCTAGAGTATTAGGTTCATAAGAATAGAGTAATTCTTTAAGCAAGATGACATGATGTAGAGGGATAAACTCAAGCAATATGATATAAACCCCATCTTTTTATCGTCGATGGCAACAATACAATACGCGCCTTGCTGCCCCTGCTGTCACTGGGAAAGGACACCGCAAGATTGAATCCAAAGCCAAGCACTTCTCCCATTGCAAGAACTATAGATCTAGTAGGCCAAACCAAACAAATAATTCGAAGAGACTTGCAAGGATATTATAATCATACATAAAAGATTTTTGAAAAGAATCAAATATTTCTCATAGATAATCTTGATCATAAACCCACAATTCATCGGATCTCGATAAACACACCGCAAAAAGATTACATCGAATAGATCTCCTCGAAGATTGAGGAGTACTTTGTATTGAGATCTGAAAAGAGAGAAGAAGCCATCTCGCTAATAACTATGTACCCGAAGGTCTGTGGTAAACTACTCACAACTCATGGGTCAGGCTATGGTGTTGATGTAGAAGCACACCGTGGTAGATCCCCCCTCCGGCGGAGCTCCGGAACAGGCCCCAAGATGGAATCTCACGGGAACAGAAGGTTGCGGCGGTGGAATTAGGGGTTTCTCTGTTGCCTCGATGTTTTCAGGGTACATGGATATATATAGGAGGAAGGAGGCCATCAGGGGAGCCAGAGGGTGCCCACGAGGGTGGAGGCACACCTAGGGGGAGGGGGCGCGCCCTGGACCCTCGTGGCCACCTCCTTCATTCCCCCGCGCGTACTCCAAGTCTTCTGTGAAGATATAGTTCCAAAAATAACTCTCCCGAAGGTTTCATTCCGTTACAAAAAGAAACAATTTGCACTCGGCCTTGGGTTAGTAGGTTAGTCCCAAAAATAATATAAAAGTGTATAATAAAGCCCATTAAACATCCAAAAAAATATATAATAGCATGGAACAATAAAAAATTATAGATACGTTTGAGACGTATCAGTGAGACCGACGCCAAAAATTCCTATAAATACAGAAACCTCCAGAAAGTAACCTAGATCGGAAGTTCCGCCGCCGCAAGCCTCTGTAGCCACGAGAAATCAATCTAGGCCCTCTCTGGCACCCTGTCGGAGGGCGCCATGATCACCGGAGGCCATGGAGGAGGATCCCGGAGGGGTCATCATCGCCATGAAGGTCAAGGACCAGAGGGAGAACCTCTCCCCATCTAGGGGGAGGCCATGGAGGAGGAAGCAAAAGGTGGAGAACCTCTCCTCCTCTCTCTCGGTGGCGCCAGAGTGCCATCGGGAGCAGAATCATCGCCGCGGTGATCGTCTTCATCAACATCACCATCATCATCACCATCCTCATATCTTTTACGCGGTCCACTCTCCCGCACCCCGCTGTAATCCCTACTTGAACATGGTGCTTTATGCGACATATTATGATCCAATGATGTGTTGCCATCCTATGATGTTTTGAGTAGATATCCTTTGTCTTTGGGTTGATTGATGATCTTGATTGGTACGAGTTGTATATTTTATTTTGGTGTTGTCCAATGGTGCCCTCTGTGTCGCGCAAGCGTGAGGGATTACCGCTATAGGGTGTTGCAATATGTTCATGATTCGCTTATAGTGGGTTGCTTGAGTGACAGAAGCATAAACCCGAGTAAGGGGGTTGTTGCGTATGGGACAAAGGGGACTTGATGCTTTAATGCTATGGTTGGGTTTTACATTAATGATCTTTACTAGTTGCAGATGCTTGCTAGAGTTCCCATCATAAGTACATATGATCCAAGAAGAGAAAGTATGTTAGCTTATGCCTCTCCCTCATATGAAATTGCAATGACGACTACCGGTCTTGTTAACAAATGCCTAGGACAATTCCGCACACCGATCCATCATTATTCCACACTCGCTATTTATAATATTTAGTAATATATTCTAACTTTATGATAACATCACCTACTTTTATATTTTATCTCTCTGATATCATGCAAAGTTGTCCTCTTCATACCCATAACGTAGTTTTATTTCTCGTTTCAAGATGGAAGCAAACGTTCGGTGTGCGTAGAGTCTTATCAGTGGAAGATAGGACTTGAGAGAATATTGATCTTACCTTTAGCTCCTTGTGGGTTCGACACTCCATAATTATCACTTCCACCATTGGGAATTGCTACAATGATTCCCTGCACTTGGGGACCATCAAGCTCTTTTCTAGCGCCTTTGCCGGGGAGCAATAGCGTGGGGTTGATATTCTCGTGTGTGCTTGTTTGCTTTCTTCACTAAGTAGATTTTGTTTTTCCTTTTTGTTTCTGTTTAGTTGTGGGTGAAACATTCATTTTTTTAAAGAATTAAAATACAAAAAAATACTTGCCTCTTATGCCTAAAAAGTTTTTCAAAAAGAGAAGTGATTGGAAAGTTATGCATTAAAGAAGTGAGGGTCGACCTTGAGCACTTGTGTTCATGCTCACGGAAACAATGTAGAATTTTTCATGGAAGTTTCTCTGTAAATAATTTACCCCTTGTATATATCCATTGTATTATAAAAATAATGTGCCAAGCTTTGGTTTTAGGATGATTGGATTGCTTGTTTTCTATGTGCAGAACAAAAAATAAACAGAAACTTTGGCTGTAGCGCGTGATTTTACATTTTTTACTGGAAGGTCAATTGGGTCTGAAACTTTTTGCACATTACTTCTGTACAAATTTATCAAATTTTTAGATTTATTTAGAATTTTTTGGAGTTACAGAAGTTTACTAAACTTCCAGATTACTACAGACTGTCCTGTTTTTGACAGATTTTGTTTTCTATCTATTGATCGCTTATTTCGATGAATCTATGGGTAGTATCGGGGGGTATGAACCATGGTGAAGTTGGAATACAGTAGATAAAGTGCCAATATTAAATTGGAATAAGTTTGCAACAGTACCTAAAGGTAGTGATTTGCTTTATTATACTAACGGATCTCACAAAGTTTTTGTTAAAGTTTTGTGTGGATGAAGTGTTCGAAGATCGAGGAGCTATCAATATGAGAAGAATAAAGAGAGGCAAGAGTTCAAGATTGGGGATTGCCAAGGCACCCCAAGTAAATATTTCAAGGATACTCAAGCATCTAAGCTTGGGGATGCCCCGGTTGGCATCCCATCTTTCTTCTTCAACAATTATCGGTATACCTCGGTTTTTGTTTTGTTCACATGATTTGTGTCCCTTGTGTTTTCCTTTTTTTTTCTTTAAGAACCATGCTGGTATGAGATATATCTTCCTTGATTTATAGAATTATTCATGTGCTTCACTTATATCTTTTGAGTATGATCTTATAGAATGATCTTTGTGCTTCACTTAAATCTTTTGAGTACGGTTTTATAGAATGCTTCGTGTGCTTCACTTATATATTTTGAGCTTGGATATTTGCTAGTTGATATTAATCCTAGAATACTCCATGAACTTCACTTATATCTTTTGGAGTATGAATAATACTATCATCTAAAGTGGATTTGGAAGAGTGTCAACTTTAGTTAGTAATGATTCCACTATTTCGAGTTTGCTCCCACTATTCCGAATGAGAAGAATTTTGCTTATGTGGAGAGTAGTAAATTTTCTATGCTTGTAGATCATGAAAAGAATGCTTTATGTGATGGTTATATTGTTGAACCCATTCATGATGCTAATGAATTTTTTTATGATGGAGGAATACATGCTTGTAGAAGTTGCAATAATATCAAGTTTCCTCTCTATGTGCTTAAAGTTTTGAAGTTATACTTGTCTTGCCTTCCTATGCTAGTTGATTCTTTTTCCTATAAATTATGTGCTCACAAAATCCCTAGGCATAGGAAGTGGGTTAGATTTAAATATGCTAGTCATATTCTTCATGGTGCTCTCTTTATGTTTCAATTCTTATCTTTTATGTGAGCATCATTAAAATCATCATGCCTAGCTAAAAGGCATTAAAGAAAAGCGCTTGTTGGGAGACAACCCTATATTTACCCTTACTGTTTTAGTGTGCTTACATGATTAAGCTACTGTAGTAATCATGGTTTATAGCTTTTGTTTCAATAAAGTGCCAAGTAAGACCTTTGGGAAGACTTGGGTGACAGTTAATGTGATCTTGCTGTAATAAAACAGAAACTTTGCGCTCACGGGATTAGCTGCCATTTTTTGCAGAAGAGTACTTTTGAGTTGATTCTTTTTTCAGAAGATTAATAGACAAATTCCTCACGTCCACCAATTTATTTCATAATTTTTAGAGTAGCAGAAGTATGGTTGTTGTTCAAATTAGTACAGACTGTTCTGTTTATGACAGATTCTGTTTTCACTGCATAGTTTGCTTGTTTTCTAGTTTCTATGGCTTATATTTCTCAATATAAATTGTAGAAATGATATGGTACAGTAGGCATTGTGTGAGAAAAATTATGAACCTTTTCTTTGACAGTACCAGTGTGAATTGTTTACTTTTTATCATACTAACCTATCTTACGAAGTTACGTTAAGTATTGTGTGGTTGAAGTTTTCAAGCTTTGGGTGAGATATCGATATGAGGAGAATAAGGAGTGGAAAGACCCTAAGCTTGGGGATGCCCAAGGAACCCCAAGGTAATATTCAAGGAAGACTCAAGCGCCTAAGCTTGGGGATGCCCCGGAAGGCATCCCCTCTTTCGTCTTCAAAATTATCGGTATTCCTTACCTGAGCTATATTTTTCGTCACATGATATGTGTTTTTCTTGGAGCGTATTTTAAATTTCACTTGCTGTTTGAATAAAATCATAGGATGTGAAATCTTGAATGAAAAAGAATCCTCCCATGGCCATTTAATTATTTGACTACTCAGTGTCCTTCACTTATATCTTTTGGAGTAGTTTGTCATTTACTCACGTGCTTCACCTACATCCTATGAGTAAATGGTTGAATGAATTGAATATCATAAATCTGAATTTATATATGTTTCATATGCTTATACCATGGGGAGTAATGACTTCACACTGAACAAGTATAGGTAGTAAACTTATTGAAAGTTAGCAAACGCAGAATTGGTCACTTGAACAATTCATGAAACAATATTGAAGGAAGAGAGATTTCACATATAAATATACTATCTTGGACATCTTTTGTAATTGTGAGCACTCATTAAAATATGACATGCTAAAAGGTTGATGTTGGACAAGGAAGACAACTTAATGGGTTATGTTTTCCTATATCCGAAACGTTATATTGTCCTGGATCATCCAACATGTTGGGCTTGCCTTTCCCTCTCATGGTAGCCAAATTCTTTACACCAAGTAGAAATAATACTTGTGCTTCCAAACATCCCTTAAACTAGTTTTGCCATGAGAGTCCATCATACCTACCTAAGGATTGAGTAAGATCCTTCAAGTAAGTTGTCATCGGTGCATGCAATAAAAATTGCTTTCTAAATATGTATGATCTATTAGTGCGAAGAAAATAAGCTTTATACGAACTTGTGATAGGGAAGAAATAAAAGCAATGAACTGCATAATAAATGTCTTTATCACAAGCGGCAATATAAAGCGACGTCCTTTTGCATTAAGATTTTGTGCATCCAACCATAAAAGCGCATGACAACCTCTGCTTCCCTCTGCAAAGGGCCTATCTTTTACTTTTATCTTCTACCCTTGTACAAGAGTCATGGTGATCATCACCTTTCCTTTTTACACTTTTTCCTTTGGCAAGCACTTTGTGTTGGAGCGATCCGGATATATATATCCACTTGAATGTAGGTTTTCATAAATTATTATTGTTGACATTACCCTTGAACTAAAAGGTTGGGAGGCGAAACTATAAGCCTCTATCTTTCTCTATGTCTCATTAAAACTTTGAACCCATAAATATCACATGAGTGTTAGCAATTGTGAAAGATTAAATGATAGTTGAGTATGTGGAGTTTGCTGAATCAAAGCTCTTACATATACCCTTCCCGAAAATAAGATGAATTGCAATTGTTTGATGACTAAGATCACTGTTTGTTAGTTTTCAAGAAAGTTTATGATCTATACTTCAACATGTGAATAGCTTGTTACTTGATCATGAAAAGTTTTATGAGATGAGCTACTGTTATGACATATAATGTTGCTATAAAAGGTGATTGAAATTATCATTGATCAAACTTGTGCACCTGCTAGCATTCACACTTCATAAATTATTTATTTTATCATTTACGTACTCGAGGATGAGCAGGAATTAAGCTTGGGGATGCTGATACGTCTCCAACGTATCTATAATTTATGAAGTATTCGTGCTATTATATTATCCATCTTAGATGTTTTATATACATTTATATGCTATTTTATATGATTTTTGGGACTAACCTATTAACCTAGAGCCTAGTGCCAGTTTCTGTTTTTTCCTTGTTTTTGAGTTCTACAGAAAAGGAATACCAAACAGAGTCCAATTGACGTGCCAAATTTTGATGATTTTTTATGGACCAAAAGAAGCCCCTGGAGTAAAAGAGTTGGGACAGAAGAGTCCCGGGCTGTCCATGAGGGTGGGGGGCGCGCCCACCCCCTGGGCGTGGGCCCCTATCTCGTGGACGACTCGGAGACCCCCTGGACGTGAGATCGACGCCAAAAATTCCTATAAATACAGAAACCTCCAGAAAATAACCTAGATCAGAAGTTCCGCCGCCGCAAGCCTCTGTAGCCATGAGAAATCAATCTAGGCCCTCTCTAGCACCCTGCCGGAGGGGGCCATCATCACCGAGGGCCATGGAGGAGGATCCCGGAGGGGCCATCATCGCCATGAAGGTTAAGGACCAGAGGGAGAACCTCTCCCCGTCTATGGGGGAGGCAAGGGAGGAGGAAGCAGAAGGGGGAGAACCTCTCCTCATCTCTCTCGATGGCGCCGGAGTGCCATCGAGAGCGGAATCATCGCCATGGTGATCGTCTTCATCAACATCACCATCATCATCACCATCCGCATCTCTTTTACGCGGTCCACTCTCCCGCACCCCGCTGTAATCCCTACTTGAACATGGTGCTTTATGCCACATATTATGATCCAGTGATGTGTTGCCATCCTATGATGTTTTGAGTAGACATCCTTTGTCTTTGGGTTGATTGATGATCTAGATTGGTACAAGTTGTATGTTCTATTTTCGAGTTGTCCTATGGTGCCCTCTGTGTTGCGCAAGCGTGAGGGATTCCCGCTATAGGGTGTTGCAATACGTTCATGATTCACTTAAAGTGGGTTGCTTGAGTGACAGAAGCATAAACCCAAGTAAGGGGGTTGTTGCGTATGGTACAAAGGGGACTTGATGCTTTAATGCTATGGTTGGGTTTTACCTTAATGATCTTTAGTAGTTGCGGATGCTTGCTAGAGTTCCAATCATAAGTACATATGATCCAAGAAGAGAAATTATGTTATCTTATGCCTCCCCCTCATATGAAATTGCAATGACGACTACCGGTCTTGTTAACAATTGCCTAGGACAATTCCGCACACCGACCCATCATTATTCCACACTCGCTATTTATAACATTTAGTAATATATTCTAACTTTATGATAACAACACCTACTTTTATATTTTAGCTCTCTGATATCATGCAAAGTTGTCCTCTTCAGACCCACATCGTAGTTTTATTTCTCGTTTCTTGTTGGAAGCAAGCGTTCGGTGTACGTAGAGTCGTATCAGTGGCAGATAGGACTTGAGAGAATATTGATCTTACCTTTAGCTCCTTGTGGGTGATACGTCTCCGTCGTATCTATAATTTTTTATTGTTCCATACGAATATTCTACAACTTCAATATACTTTTGGTAACTTTTTATACCATTTTGGGACTAACATATTGATGCAGTGCCTAGTGCCAGTTCCTGTTTGTTGCATGTTTTTTGTTTCGCAGAATATCCATATCAAACGGAGTCCAAACGGGATAAAAACGGACGGAGTTTTATTGGAATATATGTGAATTTTTGGAAGTGGAACCAACATGAGATGATGCCCGAGTGACCCATGAGGGCGAGGGGCGTGCCCAGGGGGGCAGGCGCGCCCTGGGCCCTCATGGACACTCCGTAAGGCAGTTGATGCCCTTATTTTGCCACAAGAAAGCTAATATCCGGGTAAAAATAATGTCCAAAATTCAGCCCAATCGGAGTTACGGATGTCCGGGAATTTAAGAAACGGTGAAAGGCGAGAATCTGGGAACTCAGAAATAGAGAGAGACAGAGAGACGGATCCAATCTCGGAGGGGCTCTCGCCCCTCCACCGCCATGGAGGCCATGGACCCGAGGGGAAAACCTTCTCCCATCTAGGGAGAAGGTCAAGGAAGAAGAAAAAGGACGGGGGCTCTCTCCCCCTCCCTTCCGGTGGCGCCGGAGTGCCACCGGGGCCATCATCGTGTGACGGCGATCTACACCAACACCTCCGTCATCTTCACCAACATCTCCATCACCTTCCCCCATCTATCTACAGTGGTCCACTCTCCCGCAACCCGCTGTACCCTCTACTTGAATATGGTGCTTTATGCTTCATATTATCATCCAATGATGTGTTGCCATCCTATGATGTATGAGTAGATTTTTGTTGTCCTATCGGTGATTGGTGAATTGCTATGATTGATTTAATTTGCTTGTGGTTATGTTGCTGTCCTTTGGTGCCCGTCGTATGAGCGCGTGCGTGGATCCCACCATAGGGTTAGTTGTATGTTGATAGGACTACGTATTGGAGGGCATGAGTGACAGAAGCTTCAACCTAGCGTAGAATTTGATGCATACGGGATTGAAGGGGGACCGGTATATCTTAATGCTATGGTTGGGTTTTACCTTAATGAACGTTAGTAGTTGCAGATGCTTGCTAATAGTTCCAATCATAAGTGCATAGAATTTCAAGTCAGGATGACATGCTAGCAGTGGCCTCTCCCACATAAAATTTGCTATCAGTCTAGTAACGTAGTCAATTGCCTAGGGAAAATTTCGCAACTCCTTCCACCACTTTTCCACACTCTCTATATTAACTGTATTGCTTCTTTACCTAAACAGCCCCTAGTTTATATTTACGTGCTCTTTATATTCTTGCAAACCTATCCCACAAAAATTACAAAGTTCCTCTTGTTTCATACTTGTTCTAGGTAAAGTAAACGTCAAGCGTGCATAGAGCTGTATCGGTGGTCGATAGAACTTGAGGGAATATTTGTTCTACCTTTAGCTCCTCATTGGGTTCGACACTCTTACTTATCGAAAGAGGCTACAACTGATCCCCTACACTTGTGGGTTACCAAGACCTTTTTCTGGCGTCGTTGCCGGGGAGCAATAGCATGGGGTGAATATATTTATTTGCTTTATCACTAAGTAGAATTTATTTGCTGTTCTAAGTTGTTTTCTATCTTTAGTTATGGGTAGGAAACGCAAAATACCAAAAAAATAGTGCTACCTGCTGAACCAATGGTTGAAGAACCACTCAAAATCTATCACACTACTGAAGCTTTTTACTTGGATCATCGTCGATCCCTATGTGCTCGGGTTGAAACCCCAACTAGTTTAGTTGAGGGCAAATCTTTAGATGAGCATGCTTGTTATGTGCGACACCGCTTATCTCAAGAAGGGAAAATTTTACTGGATCAGATTCATTGTTTGCAATGCTATGCTTGGAATTTATGTGAAATATATGATTTTACTTGTTGTTCTGAAGACCCTAAGAAACACCTTCCCTACCAATGTAAGTTTAGTGATAACGGAATCATATATTCGTATGCTAGTGGTGTTTATAGTTACTATGATGTTCAACAAATTGAATAATTTGTTCCTTTTAAGGGTGCTTATGAAATTGCTTCTTTGATTGAAAAGTATGATGCTACTATTTACAAATCTGAAAATTTTGCCATATTTAAATATTGTTATGATAATTATGCTTCTAATGCCTATGTTAAACCATATATAGAGGACTCCTCCACTGTCCAAGAAGAGACTAATATTTTGCAGGAGTCTATGGAAGAAGAAATTAATGACATTGTGAGCTCATTGGATGAAAAAGATGAGGAGTAGAGCGAAGAACAAAAGGAGGAAGAGCGGATTGATCACCCGTGCCCACCTTCTAATGAGAGTAACTCTTTATCCCATACAGTTTTTAATTTCCCTTCGTGCTTACCGAAGGATGAATGCTATGATGACTGTTATGATCATGTTGATTCTTTTGAAATATCCCTTTTTGATGATGCTTGCTATGGTTGTGGCCAAGATGCCAATATGAATTATGCCTATGGAGTTGTACTTGCTATAGTTCCTTATGTTAAACATGAGATAGTTTCTATTGCACCCACACATGATAGTCCTATTATCTTTTTGAATTCTCCCAACTACACTATATCGGAGAAGTTTGCACTTATTAAGGATTATATTGATGGGTTGCCTTTTTCCATTACACATGATGATTTTGATGAGTATAATATGCATGTACTTGCTGCTCCTACTTGCAATTATTATGAGAGAGAAACTATATCTCCGCCTCTCTACGTTTCCAACACGATAGAATTGCAAGAAACTGCTTATACTATGCATTGGCCTTTACTTGATGTGCATGAATTGTTCTTGTATGACATGCCTGTGCATAGGAAGAGAGTTAGACTTCGTTTTTGCATGACACATATCACTTTGTGCTTGCTACAAAATGCCAAATCATTGCTAATTAAAATTGGCTTTGATATACCTTGGGATCCGGGTGGATCCATTACTTGAGCACTATATGCCTAGCTGAATGGCTTTAAAGAAAGCGCTGCCAGGGAGACAACTCGGAAGTTTTAGAGAGTCATTTATTTCTGTTGAGTGCTTTTATAAAGTTTAAAAACCAAAAAAATAAAGAGGGGAACCTAAAACTTATTCAAAAAGAAAAGTGAAAGTAAGAAGGACGAGCACCGTTGAAATGGGGGAGCTCCTTCAACTTTGTTCATGCCCATGGAAACTTTGCAAATCTTAATTACATAAACTTTGCAACAAAAATGATTATCCCCTTGTAAAATTCCATTGTATTATAAAAATAATGTGCCAAGAGTTTCCTTTAGGATGATTAAACTGCTTGTCGGTTTGTGCGGTGCAAAAACAGAAACTTTGGCTGTAGTGCGTGATTCTACATTTTTTACTGGAACATGGAAAGGATCTGAAACTTTTTGCGAAGACTTTCTATACAAATTGTTGAGTTTTACTAGTTTTCCATAATTTTTAGGGTTACAAAAGTATGGTTAATGTTCAGATTACTACAGACTGTCCTGTTTTCACAGATTGCTGTTATAGCTTCATTATTTGCATGTGTTCGAATTCTTGTTGAAGCCTCCTTGACTTGGGGCCATAGAATTGTGATAGCATACAGTGGGTAATGTTTGTTCATAATTATACAATAATGTTAGAGTAGTACATGATGGGATTTCATTGATCATATGCACTAACCCCGCCACTAAAAGTTCGGTTAAGTTTTATGTGGATGAAGTGTTCGAAGATCGAGGAGGTCTCGATGTGAGAAGAAGGAGGAGAGGCAAGAGCTCAAGCTTGGGGATGCCCAAGGTACCCCAAGTAAATATTCAAGGAGACTCAACCGTCTAAGCTTGGGGATGCCCCGGAAGGCATCCCATCTTTCTTCAACAAGTATCGGCATGTTTTCAGATTCGTTTCATTCACATGATATGCGTAAACTCTTGGAGCATCGTGTGCTTTCTATTTTTCTTTTAATAAATGCACCATGCTGGTATGAGACAGTCCTTGGTTGATTTATAGAATGCTCTTTGCACTTCACTTATATCTTTTGAGTATGGCTTTATAGAATGCTTCTTGTGCTTCATTTATATCATTTGAAGTTTGGATTGCCTGTTTCTCCTCACATAGAAAACCGCCATTTGTAGAATGCTCTTTTGCTTCACTTATATTTATTAGAGCGTGGGCATATTTTTTGTAGAAAGAATTAAAACTCTCTTGCTTCACTTATATATATTTAGAGAGTTGACATGAATTGGTCATTCACATGGTTAGTCATAAAGTCCTACATAAACTTGTAGATCACTGAATATGATATGTTTCATTCCTTGCAATAGTTTTGCGATATAAAGATGGTGATATTAGAGTCATGCTAGTGGGTAGTTTTGGATTGTAGAAATACTTGTGTTGAGGTTTGTGATTCCCGAAGCATGCACGTAAGGTGAACCGTCATGTGATGAAGTCGGAGCATGGTTTATTTTTTGATTGTCATCCTTTGTGTGGAGGTCGGGATCGTGCGATGGTTAACTCCTACCAACCCTTCCCCTAGGAGCATGCGTGTAGTACTTTGTTTCGATAGCAAATAAATTTTCGCAATAAGTATGTGAGTTCTATATGGCTAATGTTGAGTCCATGGATTATACGCACTCTCACCCTTCCACCTTGCTAGCCACTCTAGTACCGCGCAATTTTCGCTGGTGCATCAAACTACCTTATACCCTTCCTCAAAACAGCCACCATACCTACCTATAATGGCATTTCCATAGCCATTCCGTGATATATTGCCATGTAACTCCATCGTTCCGTTTATTATGACACGCACCATCATTGTCATATTGCCTTGCATGATCGTAAGATAGCTAGCATGATGTTTCCATGGCTTGTCTGTTTTTTCATGTCATTGCTATGCTAGATCATTACACATCCCAGTACACCGCCGGAGACATTCATATAGAGTCATATTTTTGTTCTAGTATCGAGTTGTAAGTAAATAAAAGTGTGATTATCATCATTATTAGACCATTGTCCCATGTGAGGTTATTTAAAATAAAAGAGGCCAATGAAGCCCACCAAAAAAAGAGAGGCCAAAGAGCCCAAAATAAAAAAAAAATTAGAAAAAAGAAAAAATGAGAGAAAAAGAGAGAAGGGACAATGTTACTATCCTTTTACCACACTTGTGCTTCATCATAGCACCATGTTCATCATGATAGAGAGTCTCCTATGTTGTCACTTTCATATACTAGTGGGAATTTTCATTATAGAACTTGGCTCGTATATTCCAATGACGGGCTTCCTCAAATGCCCTAGGTCTTCATGAGCAAGCAAGTTGATGCACACCCACTACTTTTCTTTTTGAGCTTTCATACACTTATAGCTCTAGTGCATCCGTTACATGACAATCCCTTCTTACTCACATTGATATCGATTGATGGACATCTCCATAGTCCATTGATTTGCCTAGTTGATGTGAGACTTTCTCCCTTCTTTTGTCTATCATCAACTTCTATTCTACCCATAGTGCTATGTCCATGGCTCACGCTCATGTATTGCGTGAAAGTTGAAAAAGTTTGAGAACACTAAAGTATGAAACAATTGCTTGGCTAAAACCGGGGTTGTGCGTGATCTAAATACTTTGTGTGGTGAAGATGGAGCATAGCCAGACCATATGATTTTGTAGGGATAACTTTCTTTCGCCATGTTATTTTGAAAAGACATGATTGCTTTATTAGTATGCTTGAAGTATTATTGTCTTAATGTCGAATGATAGACTATTGCTTTGAATCACTCGTGTCTTAATATTCATGCCATGATTAGATTACATGATCAAGATTATGCTAGGTAGCATTCCACATCAAAAATTATCTTTTTTATCATTTACCTACTCAAGGACGAGCAGGTATTAAGCTTTGGGATGCTGATACGTCTCTGTCATATCTATAATTTTTGATTGTTCCATGCCAATATTCTACAACTTTCATATACTTTTGGCAACTTTTTATACTATTTTTGGGACTAACATATTGATCTAGTGCCAAGTGCCAGTTCCTGTTTGTTGCATGTTTTTTGTTTAGAAGAATATCCATATCAAATGAAGTCCAAACGGGATAAAAACGGACGGAGATTTTTTTTGGAATATATGTGAATTTTGGGAAGTGGAACCAACATGAGACGATGCCCGAGTGGCCCACGAGGGTGAGGGGCACGCCCAGGGGGGCAAGCACGCCCTAGGCCCTCATGGCCACTTCGTAAGGTAGTTGATGCCCTTCTTTTGCCGCAATAAAGCTAATATCCGGATAAAAATCGTGTCCAAAATTCAGCCCAATCAGGGTTACGTATCTCTGGGATCTAAGAAACGGTGAAAGGCCAGAATCTGGGAACGCAGAAACAGAGAGAGACAGAGAGACAGATCCAATCTCGGAGGGGCCCTCGCCCCTCCGCCACCATGGAAGCCATGGACCAGAGGGGAAATGCTTCTCCCATCTAGGGAGAAGGTCAAGGAAGAAGAAGAAGGACGGCGGCTCTCTCCCCCTCGCTTCCGATGGCGCCGGAGTGCCACCGGGGCCATCATCGTGTGACGGCGATCTACACCAACACCTCCGTCATCTTCACCAACATCTCCATCACCTTCCCCCATCTATCTACAGCGGTCCACTCTCCCGCAACCCGCTGTACCCTCTACTTGAACATGGTGCTTTATGCTTCATATTATTATCCAATGATGTGTTGCCGTCCTATGATGTCTGAGTAGATTTTTGTTGTCCTATCGGTGATTGGTGAATTGCTATGATTGATTTAATTTGCTTGTGGTTATGTTGCTGTCCTTTGGTGCCCATCATATGAGCGCGTGCGTGGATCACACCATAGGGTTAGTTGTATGTTGATAGAACTACGTATTGGAGGGCAAGAGTGACAGAAGCTTCAACCTAGCATAGAAATTGATGCATACGGGATTGAAGGGGGACCGATGTATCTTAATGCTATGGTTGGGTTTTACCTTAATTAACGTTAGTAGTTACAGATGCTTGCTAATAGTTCCAATCATAAGTGCATAGAATTCCAAGTTAGGGATGACATGCTAGCAGTGGCCTCTCCCACATAAAACTTGCTATCAGTCTAGTAACGTAGTCAATTGCCTAGGGACAATTTTGCAACTCCTACCATCGTTGTTCCACACTCGCTATATTAACTTTATTGCTTCTTTACCTAAACAGCCCCTAGTTTATATTTACACGCTCTTTATATTCTTGCCAACCTATCCCACAAAAACTACAAAGTACTTCTAGTTTCATACTTGTTCTAGGTAAAGTAAACGTCAAGCGTGCATAGAGTTGTATCGGTGGTCGATAGAACTTGAGGGAATATTTGTTCTACCATTAGCTCCTCAATGGATTTGACACACTTACTTATCGAAAGAGGCTACAACTGATCCCCTACACTTGTGGGTTATCAGTGGGTTCGACACTCCATACTTATCACTTCCACCATTGGGAATTGCTACGATGATTCCCTACACTCGGGGACCATCAGTGGCCAAGAGCGGAGAAGCCATCCTCGGAGGATCACACTCAAACAGATGTCCAACAACGCCCTTGGATGACGACCCCGAGATCCTAACGATCTACGAGACATATTCCTCAAATAATCAGAGGAAAAGAGCCCTTCGAGAGCTCAGTCAAATACACCATGTGGCAGTGACGGGCCTATGGATAGACACACCCATCACCTTCGGTGAAGAAGACCAGAGAGAAGGTCCCTGAACTTTCTACAGTTTATTGATACACAAATTTCCCACGCTGTCCTAAGTTTTCATAATTGTTAGAGTTGCAAAAGTATGGCAAATGTCCAGATTACTACAGACTGTTCTATTTTTGGTAGATTCTATTTTCAATGTGTTGTTTTCTTATTTTGATGAATTTCTGAGTAGTATCGGGGGGGTATGAATCATGGTAAAGTTAGAATAAATTAGATATAACACAAATATAAAATTTGAATGAGTTCACAACAGTACCAAAGGTGGTGGTTTGTTTGTTATACTAACGGATCTCATGAGTTTTCTGTTGAGTTTTGTGTTGTGAAATTTTCAGGTTTTGCGTAAGGTTTCGATGGACTATGGAATAAGGAGTGGAAAGAGCCTAAGCTTGGGGATGCCCATGGCACCCCAAGGTAATATTCAAGGACAACCAAGCATCTAAGCTTGGGGATTCCCCGGAAGGCATCCCCTCTTTTCTCTTTAATCTATCGGTATTTTACTTGAGGCTATATTTTTATTCACTACATGATATGCGTTTTGCTTGGAACATCTTGTATTATTTGAGTCTTTGCTTTTTAGTTTGCCATAATCATCCTTGTTGTACACGCCTATTGAGAGGGACACACATCAATCATGAATTTATTAGAATACTCTATGTGCTTCACTTATATCTTTTGAGCTAGCCACTTGCTCTAGTGCTTTACTTATATCTTTTTTAGCACGGCGATGATGTTATTTTGAAGAAATAGATAAACTTCTTGCTTCACTTATATTATTTTGAGAGTCTTATAAAGAACATGGTAATTTTCTTGGGTTATGAATTTACTCCTAATATGATGGGTATTCAAGAGGGATATAATAAAAAACTTTCAAAAAATCATTGAATATATGAGAAGTTTGATTCCTTGCATTTTTTAGATATGGAGATTGTAATATTAGAGTCACGCTAGTAGTAAATTGTGGAATAGTAAAAATACTTGCGTTAAGGTTTGTGATTCCCGTAGCATGCACGTATGCTCTTCCTGTTATGTGATGAAGTTGGAGCTCTATTTATCCTTGATTGTCTTCCTTTGTGTAACATCCCAATTTTCAATTTGGATGTTTATAATTATATCATTCATATGCATCTATGATTTATGCATTTTGGCCTCATTTATTTTTATTTGAACTAGATCCAAGGGGCTTTGATCAACTCAAGGACCTAATGAGAGAGTTGGAAGTTTCCCTAAAGACCACTTTTGAAATTTTGAAGGTTGGGTATTTGGATCAAATTTGGTTCCATCCAATATCAATTCCATTATTTCAAAATAAAGAAAATAAAGAGAGAAGATAAAAGGACTTCTTCAAAAACAGAAAATAAATATTGGAAATTGAATTTGGAATCAAAATATATTTATTTGGTTTTATTTGCAAATTTATTTTTATGCAAATTTTATTTGTATATAAAAATGTTTGTTTTTAAACTTTGCATTTAGGCCGAGAAAAATGTTCACCTAAACTCATTTAATTAGAAGGGAATTATGTGAATTTTCTGGTATTTTTAGTCTTTATTTTATTTTTGTTTTTGGTGTTTTATTGTTTCTGTAAAACAAAAACAGAAAAACATTTTTAAAAAGGAGAAGCCCACCGACCGCGCCAGGGCATGCCAACCGGCCTAGCCGAGCAGCGGTCAGTAGCCCAGCGGCCTGCATCCGAGCCGAGCCGCTTCGCCTCGCTTGCTCATCCCTTCGGCCGGTCGCCGCTTCGCCGTGCCACCGACAGGTGGGACCCACCTGTCGGGTCCGTCCCTGAGCTCCCGCCCGAGTCCGACGCCCGCATGATGCCGTCGTCGTCACCGTGGCCGACCCGGACTCCTCGTCCTTGCCTTGCCCCTCGCCCATGCCTCGTTCCCTTTATAAGCCGACGTCCCAACCCCTTTTTCCCTCAACCGAGCCCTCACAGCCCAACCACACTCACCGGAGTTGCCGCCTCCCACGAGATTCGCCGCCTCCTTGCCCGCTCTGTTCTGCCGCCCCGATCGACGTCGTCTCCACCGTCGAGCTCGCCTCGTCGAGCCGCGCCACCCCATCTATTCCTTCGCCGCCGCCGAGCCCCAGAGCCACCGTCCTTTTCGAGCCTTTGCCATCGCCATCGTCTTCCTCGCTGCCGACGTCGCCCACCGCGGCGGTAAGCCGCCGCACAACACCCACTGGTGCGTGTAGGTCCTAAACAAATGGTTTTTAACCCCTTTCCGCGACGGCATTTTGATCCGTTGCCAAGCTAGAATTTTGGGCTGGAAAAGAAGCAAACACTGGAAACCTATTCTACACAACTCAAAAAGCCCCAAAACTTCACCAGGGGGCCACCACCTGCCCACAAGGGTGGGGGGCGCCCCCCCTCTCTGGGCGCGCCCCTGCCTCGTGGGCCCCCTGATGCCCCCCGATGCCCATCTTCTCCTATATGAGGTGTTTTGACCTGGAAAAAATCATAAGGAGGCTTTCGGGACCAGACGCCGCCGTCTCAAGGCGGAACCGTGGCGGAAACCAATCTAGGGCTCCGGCAGAGCTGTTCTGCCGGGGATACTTCCCTCCAGGAGGGGGAAATCGTCACCGCCGTCACCACCAACAACTCTCCCATCTTGGGGAGGGCTATCTTCATCAACATCTTCACCAGCACAATCTCCTCTCAAACCCTAGTTCATCCCTTGTATCCAATCTTTGTACCCAAATCTCAGATTGGTACCTGTGGGTTGCTAGTAGTGTTGATTACTCCTTGTAGTTGATGCTAGTTGGTTATTTGGTGGAAGATCATATGTTCAAATCCATTATGCATATTAATACCCCTCTGATCATGAACAATATTATGTCTTGTGAGTAGTTACTTTGGTTCCTGAGGACATGGGAGAAGTCTTGTTATAAGTAGTCATGTGAATTTGGTATTCGTTCGATGTATGTTGTCTCTCCTCTCGTGGTTTCATGTGAACATCGACTACATGACACTTCACCATTATTTGGGCCTAGAGGAAGGCATTGACAAGTAATAAGTAGATGATGGGTTCCTAGAGTGACACAAGCTTAAACCCTAGTTTATGCGTTGCTTCGTAAGGGGCTAATTTGGATCCACTTGTTTCATGCTATGGTTAGGTTTACCTTAATACTTCTTTTCTAGTTGCGGATGCTTTCTATAGAGGTTAATCATAAGTGGGAGACTTGTCCAAGTAATGGATAACATCCAAGCACCGGTCCACCCACATACTAAAATATCAAAGTACCGAACGCGAATCAGATGATCGTGATGAAACTAGCTTGACGATAATTCCCATGTGTCCTCGAGAGTGCTTTCCTTCATATAAGAGTTTGTTCAGGCCTGTCCTTTGCTAAAAAAAGGATTGGGCCACCTTGCTGCACCTTATCTACTTTTACCTTTTGTCACTTGCTACCAATTATCTTATCACAAAACTACCTGTTACCTATAATTTCAGTGCTTGCAGAAAATACCTTACTGAAAACTGCCTATCATTTCCTTCTGCTCCTCGTTGGATTCGACACTCTTACTTATCAAAAGGACTACGATAGATCCCCTATACTTGTGGGTCATCAAGACTCTTTTCTGGCGCCGTTGCCGGGGAGTGAAGCGCCTTTGGTAAGGAAAATTTTATATAGTGTGCTGAAATTTATTGTCACTCGTTACTATGGCTCATAATCCTTTAAGGGGCTTGTTAGGGGTATCTTCACCCCGACCAGAAGAGCAAAGAGTTGCTCCTCAATCTACTGCACCTACCGAAAATGTTTGCTTTGAAATTCCTTCGGGTATGATACATAAACTGCTCGATAATCCTTTTACAGGAGACGGAACACTGCATCCCGATTTACACCTAATCTATGTGGATGAAGTTTGTGGATTATTTAAGCTTGCAGGTATGCCCGAGGATGTTATCAAGAAGAAGGTCTTCCCTTTATATTTGAAGGGAGATGCATTGACATGGTTTAGGCTATTTGATGATATTGGATCATGGAACTATTATCGTCTGAAGTTGGAATTTCATCAGAAATTCTACCCTATGCACCAGGTTCATCGTGATCATAATTATATCTATAATTTTTGGCCTCGCGAAGGAGAAAGCATCGCTCAAGCTTGGGGGAGGCTTAAGTCAATGTTATATTCATGCCCCAATCATGAGCTCTCAAGAGAAATGATTATTCAAAAAATTTATGCTCAGCTTTCTCTTAATAATCGCTCCATGCTCGATACTTCTTGTTCTGGCTCTTTTATGACGAAGACTATTGAATTCAAATGGGATTTATTGGAAAGAATTAAACACAACTCTGAAGATTGGGATCTCGACGAAGGTAAGGAGTCAGGTATGACCCCTGAGTTTGATTGTGTTAAGGCTTTTACGGATACCGATGTTTTTCCGTGAGTGTAGCACTAAATATGGACTTGACTCTGAGATAGTGGCTTATTTCTGTGAATCATTCGCTACTCATGTTGATCTTCCCAAGGAGAAGTGGTTTAAATACCATCCTCCCATTGAAGTAAAAGTAGTTGAACATGTTAAAGTTGAAGAAAAGACTATCACTTATAATGTTGATCCTATTGTTCCTACTGCTTATATTGAGAAACCACCTTTCCCTGTTAGGATAAAGGATCATGCTAAAGCTTCAACTGTAGTTCGTAAGAGTAATACTAGAACACCTACACCCTCTGAGCAAATTAAAGTTGAACCTAGTGTTGCTATGGTTAAATATCTCTTGGTAGAAGATTTAGATGGACATGTTATTTACCTCCAAGAGGAATCTGCCAGAATAGCCAAACCCGATGCTAGAAATAAACATAGACCGGTTGTAGGCTTGCCTGTTATCTCTGTAAAAATAGGAGAACATTGATATCATGGTTTATTTGATGTAGGCGCTAGTGCAAGTATAATCCCTCATTCCCTATATCAAGAAATTATGCATGATATTGCACCTGTTGAGTTGGAAGGGATTGATGTTACCATTAAGCTTGCTAATACAGACACTATTTCACCAGTTGGGATTGTTAGAGATGTTGAAGTTTTGTGTGGGAAAGTTAAATACCCTGCTGATTTTCTTATTCTTAGTTCCCCACAAGATGACTTTTGTCCCGTTATATTTGGTAGACCCTTCTTGAATATTGTTAATGCTAAAATAGACTGCATGAAAGATATTGTTACTGTTGGTTTAGGGGATATGTCTCATGATTTTAACTTTGCTAAATTCCGTAGACAACCCCTTGATTAAGAATTATCTAGTAAGGATGAAATTATTGGTCTTGCTTCTATTGCTGTGCCTCCTAAAGATCCTTTAGAACAATATTTGTTGGATCATGAAAATGATATGCATATGAATTAGAGAAGGGAAATATATCAAATATTCTCTAATCAGGGACCTGTATTGAAAAATAATTTACCTGTTGAAATCCTAGGGGATCCTCCTCCACCCAAGGGTGATCTCGTGTTTGAACTTAAACCTTTGCCTGATAATCTTAAGTATGTTTATCTTGATGAAAAGAAAATATATCCTGTTATTATTAGAGCTAACCTTTCAGAGCAGGAAGAAGAAAAATTATTGAAAACTCTGAAGAAGCACCGTGCTGCTATTGGATATACTCTAGATGATCTTAAGGGCATCAGTCCCACTTTATGCCAACACAAGATAAAATTGGAAGAATACGCTAAACCGGTTATTGATCATCAACGACGGTTAAATTCTAAGATGAAAGAAGTGGTAAGGAAGGAAATACTAAAGCTTCTAGAGGCAGGTATTATCTCTCCAGTTGCTGACAGCCAGTGGGTATGTCCTGTCCATTGTGTCCCTAAGAAGGGAGGTATGACTGTTGTTCCTAATGATAAAGATGAATTGATCCCGCAAAGAATAGTTACATGTTATAGGATGGTAATTGATTTCCGCAAATTAAATAAAGCTACTAAGAAAGATCATTACCCTTTGCCTTTTATTGATCAAATGCTAGAAAGGTTATCCAAACATACTCAATTTTTCTTTCTAGATGGTTATTCTGGTTTCTCTCAAATACCTGTGTCAAAAGGGGATCAAGAAAAGACCACTTTTACTTGTCCTTTCGGTACCTTTGCTTATAGACGTATGCCTTTTGGTTTATTTAATGCACCTGCTACCTTTCAAAGATGCATGATGGCTATATTCTCTGATTTTCGTGAAAAGATTGTTGAGGTTTTCATGGATGACTTCTCTGTTTACGGAACTTCTTTTGATGATTGCTTAAGCAACCTTGATCGAGTTTTGCAGAGATGTGAAGACACTAATCTTGTCTTGAATTGGGAAAAGTGCCACTTTATGGTTAATGAAGGCATTGTCTTGGGACATAAAATTTCTGAAAGAGGTATTGAAGTTGACAAGGCTAAAGTTGATGCTATTGAAAAGATGCTGTGCCCCAAGGACATCAAAGGTATACGAAGTTTCCTTGGTCATGCTGGGTTTTATAGGAGGTTCATGAAGGACTTCTCCAAAATCTCCAGGCCTCTGACTAATCTCTTACAAAAAGATATTCCTTTTGTCTTTGATGATGATTGTCTAGAAGCATTTGAAATACTTAAGAAAGCATTGATCTCTGCACCTATTGTCCAGCCTCCTGACTGGAATTTACCTTTTGAGATTATGTGCGATGCTAGTGACTATGCTGTAGGTGCTATTTTAGGCAAAGAGTTGATAGGAAATTGAATGTTATCCAATATGCTAGTAAAACTCTAGATAGTGCCCAGAGAAATTATGCTACTACTGAGAAAGAATTTTTAGCCGTTGTATTTGCTTGTGATAAGTTTAGACCTTATATTGTTGATTCTAAAGTAACTATTCACACTGATCATGCTGCTATCAAATACCTTATGGAAAAGAAAGATGCTAAACCTAGACTTATTAGATGGGTTCTCTTGCTGCAAGAGTTTGATCTACATATTATTGATAGAAAGGGAGCTGAGAACCCCGTAGTAGACAACTTGTCTAGGTTAAAGAATATACTTGATGACCCACAACCTATTGATGATAGCTTTCCTGATGAACACTTAGCTGTCATAAATACTTCTCATACTACTCCATGGTATGCTGATTATGCTAATTATATTGTTGCTAAGTTTATACCTCCTAGCTTCACATACGAGCAAAAGAAAAAATTCTTCTACGATTTGAGACATTACTTCTGGGATGATCCACACCTTTATAAAGAAGGAGTAGATGGTATTATTAGACGTTGTGTACCTGAGCATGAATAGGAACATATCCTACGCAAGTGCCACTCCGAAGCTTATGGAGGACACCATGCTGGAGATAGAACTGCACATAAGGTATTGCAATCCGGTTTTTATTGGCCTACTCTCTTCAAGGATGGTCGTAAGTTTGTCTTATCTTGTGATGAATGTCAAAGAATTGGTAATATTAGTAGACGTCAAGAAATGCCTATGAATTATTCACTTGTTATTGAACCATTTGATGTTTTGGGCTTTGATTATATGGGTCCGTTTTCTTCCTCTAATGGGTATACACATATTTTAATTGTTGTTGATATGTTAATAAGTGGGTAGAAGCTATTCCAACTAGTAGTGCTGATCATAACACCTCTATTAAGATGCTTAAATAAGTTATTTTCCCGAGGTTTTTAGTCCTTAGCTACTTAATGACTGATGGTGGTTCACACTTTATTCATGGTGCTTTCCGTAAAATGCTTGCAAAGTATGATGTAAATCATAGAATTGCATCCCCTTATCACCCATAGACTAGTGGTCAAGTAGAACTAAGTAATAGAGAGTTGAAATTAATTTTGCAAAAGACAGTTAATAGGTCTAGAAAGAATTGGTCCAAGAAACTTGATGATGCATTATGGGCCTATAGAACTGCATACAAAAATCCTATGGGTATGTCTCCGTATAAGATGGTTTATGGAAAAGCTTGTCACTTACCTCTTGAGCTAGAACATAAGGCATATTGGGCTATTAAAGAGCTCAATTATGATTTCAAACTTGCCGGTGAGAATAGGTTATTTGAAATTAGCTCTCTTGATGAATGGAGGACCCATGCCTATGAGAATGCCAAGCTCTTTAAAGAAAAAGTTAAAAGATGGCATGACAAAAGGATACAAAAGCGTGAGTTTAATGTAGGTGATTATGTATTGCTATACAACTCTCGTTTAAGATTTTTTGTAGGAAAACTTCTCTCTAAATGGGAAGGACATTACGTTACCGAGGAGGTCTATCATTCCGGTGCCATAAAAATCAACAACTTCGAAGGCACAAATCCGAAGGTGGTGAACGGTCAAAGAATTAAACATTATATCTCAGGTAACCCTATAAAGTTGAAACCAATGTTATTGAAACTGTAACCCCAGAGGAATACATTAGGGACACTTTCCAGAGCAATCCAGACTCCGAAAAGGAAGAGGTATGTGGTACGGTAAGTAAACCGACTCCAAAACAGTTCTAAATGCAATTTTTCACCGTTTTGGAATATTTGAAAAAATAGAAAAATAAATGGCAGTCCGGAAAAGACACGAGGCGTTCACGAGGGTGGAGGGCGCACCCCCTTCCCTTGGGCGCCCCCTGCCTCGTGGGCACCTCGTGTGCCTCCCGGACTCCGATTTCTTGTATGTTACTCCTTTTGGTCGGTAAAAATTCATTATATATACCCCCGAAGGTTTTGACATCTGTATCACGCAAAAATCCTCTGTTTTCGTTTCGAGCTGTTGTTTTTGGTAGATCTAGATCATCATGGCATCTTCAAACACCCCCAAGGTTAAGTTCTTCGAGAAGGTCATCAACACCTACCTTGCGGAGGTACTGCATCATCCTCAAACCATGGAGTTGCATGAGGCGGTGCTGCACATCCGCGACGTTGAGGGGCCAAGGAGGACCGGAAGTGTGGAGACAAGACTCGAAGCAATGGAGCAGCAAGTTTTCAAGTGCCAAGGTATGGTGGAACGAGGACTCAAAGCCAACCACATGATGATCTCGGAGCTCGCCAACAACCTAAAGCTGGACTCAAGTATCTTCGGGTAAGCTATCTCCAATCTTCAAGAGAAAATTGAACACCTCCAAGCCCAGATCTATGACCTGCAAAACCAAAACTGTGAGTATGAATATAGATTCAAGAAGATGAGTTTGGCTGCAGATTTGAGCATCCCGGAGACTCGATTATCCTTCTACGATGGTGAGCCATGCCTTGGGAGGTGGACAACAAGCCTACATCATCAACAACTCCATCATCACCACCCCCGACGAAGGAGACCTAATCATATGGGTATGGGCACTCCCCTTGGCAACTGCCAAGCTTGGAGGAGTGACCCTGGTATCGTAGCACCATCACTCCTATCTTTACCGTTTTCCTTAGTTTGATCATTTTGGTAGTATCTTGATCTAGTAGAATAAAGTTAGCATGATCTAGTTGCGAGCTTTTGCTTTATGATCTTTACCCTTTGTAATCGAGTCCGTGAGCTATATAATAAATATTAGTGTTGAGTCAAGGGCTTGATTTCCTCACTTTGGTCATGATAAAAAAGAAAGAAAACATAAAGAGTATCCAAGAGATCACACTGATCTTATGGGAACTAATGACTTCACATATAAAGAGTATGATGAATAAAAGCTGTTGGGAGTTGACAAACATAGTTTTGGTCATCGTTGCAATTAATAGGAAGTAATAAAGAAGGAGAGGCTTCACATACAAATATACTATCTTGGACATCTTTTATGATTGTGAGCACTCATTAAAATATGACATGCTAAAGAGTTGACGTTGGACAAGGAAGACAACATAATGGGTTATGTTTTCTTATATTCGAAATAAAGTATATTGTCATGGATCATCCAACATGTTGAGCTTGCCTTTCCCCCTCATGCTAGCCAAAACTCCTCGCACCAAGTAGAGATACTACTTATGCTTCCATGCATCCTTAAACCCAGTTTTGCCATGAGAGTCCACCATACCTACCTATGGATTGAGTAAGATCCTTGCAAGTAAGTTGTCATGTTGCAAACTCGCTAAAATATGTATGATTTATTAGTGTGGAGGAAATAAGCTTCATACGATCTTGTGATATGGAAGTAATAAAAGCGACGGACTGCATAATAAAGTTCTTTATAACAAGTGGCAATATAAAGTGATGTTCTTCTGTGCGAAGACTTGGTGCATCCAACCATAAAAACACATGACAACCTCTGCTTCCCTCTGCGAAGGGCCTATCTATTATTCTTCCTTTAAAGTCAAGGTGAAAATCACCTTTCCTTTTTACATTTTATCCTTTGGCAAGCACATTGTGTTGGAAAGATCCTGACATATATACCCACTTGGATGTAAGTTTTCATGGTCTATTACCGTTGACATTACCCTTGAGGTAAAAGGTTGGGAGGCAACACCATAAGCCCCTATCTTTCTCTGGGTCCGATTAAAACTCCATAACTATAAGTATCGTGTGAGTGTGAGCAATTGTGAAATACTATATGATAGTTGAGTATGTAGGTTTGGTGAAAGGCTCTTATATTGACTCTTTCCGATGTTACGATAAATTGCAATTGCCTCAATGACCGAGGTCATAGTTTGTTGGTTTCCAACGAAGTTTATGATTCATGCTTGATATTGTGGATGAATTGTTACTTTAGCATAAGAATCATATTCTGATCCCAGAATTAGAATAGTTATTTGGATCACGGCATGCCCTATAAGGGCGTGACAGGGGTCTTCTCGAAGTCAGAAACCGTGGAAACAAAAAGAAAAAGAAAAACACCCACCTCGACCACTCCCCCAGCCCATCCACAACCCGATCCCCACCTTCCCCGCCCCCTCCACCGGTGCCGGCGCACCTCTCGCCGCCGGCCACCCCAGCCCCATCGCCGCCCCCGACCCCGATGCACCTCCCGCCGCCAGCCGCCCCAACACCCATGTTTCCCACCGGCCCACCCCATAGGCCGCCGCCCTCTTCCAATCACCGAGGCGGCCCCTAGATCCACTTTGCGCCGCCGCCGGCGGAGCCCCACGTCGTGCCATCACCGGACCCCCACTTCGCGCGCCACCAACCTACGGCGGGGCTCCTGTCTTCCGCCTCCTCCTTGCTGCCCCCGCCTGTCTGCGCCTTCTGCCTCCTCCTTGTGGGGCTCTGCCACCATCAGCCTCCTCCTGGTGGGGCTCCACCACCGCAGCACCAACGGCGCTCGTCGCTGCTTCCTCCGGCCGTCATCGTGTTCGTGCTCATGCTCCTTCTTTGCGTCAAGGGCCTTGGCCGCGGCGGCCTTATGGGCAAGGGGCGCTGCGCCGGAGGAGGAGGAGCGGTGGAAGAGGAGCGTGACACCGCAGCCGACGAGTACGGGGACAGAGGCGGTAAAGTAGGCTGGCGAAGTTCGTCGGAGCACGTTACCCGCAGGGAGAGGTCCACGACGAGGTGGCAAGGAAGTTCGCCAGAGGGTCAGCGACGACGGGAATCTCCGTGCAATGGGCGATGCACTTGGTCTGCTCGACAGCTCTCTTGTGGCTGTACTAGGGCGGCTGCAGATAGTGCAACCGAACGTCCGTGTGTGTTTTCGAAAAATCTGTACTTGGAAGGCTGCAGATGTTGCAGAAGTTTGGTTCAGGTGTCTTCAGAAATATATATGTAATCTGTATAGTTTGGTTCAGGCATGCTGCAGAAGTTTTGATGCTGCAGAAATTCTGGCACAATCTGCATAGAACTTCGCTCACTTAATGCATCCAATTTATTTGTGCTACTATGCACTTCATGTGTTTGTCTTAATGCGTAAGTTTGGCTTTAATTTATGTTTTGTGAAGGTCAAAATGATTTGTTCGAGAAGGTCAAGTGTGTTATCTCAGCAAGCTCAAAATAAGTTTAAACATGAAGGTAAAAAATGCAAGAAAACAGAAAGAAAAGGAGAAGTTCAATTTCTAAATATGATGCGGTACACAATGTGTAACCAATGTTGAAAGAAAACAAAAAGAAAGGAGAAGTTCAATTTCTAAAGATGACGCGGTTTGATGTGCAAACCAATACAAAAACACACACAAAAATGTTGTTTTCGTGTCCTAAAATATTTTAAATCATAAAAAAGGATTAAAGAAATAAAACCAGGAAGTCCATATTAAAAAGATGAAGAAGTTCAATGTTTATAGAAAAATCAGTTTTTCCTCGTTATTAAAAAATACGCCAGAATGAAAACAACAAGAAGTTCAACGTGTAGATAGCAGAAAGTTCAACTGCTACACTATATGAATTTCACATGAATTTTTTAAAAAACCGTCGCGAGTATGAAAAAATGATCAACACAGGAAAGTTGTGTGCTTACAGCAGCTTTCCATTGGTATATCATTTGCTCAATTCCGGTGAGTGGGTGGAGAGCTACGAGCAGTGGATGGAGAGCTGCAAGCAAAAAAAGCACGTGAAGCAAAGGGTAAAAGTTTTGTTTCTAGAAGTTCAAGTACTCGGTCCGAGAAAAATTCAAAATTCTGGTGAGAGAGGTTGAACAAAAATACGTGACAGAAGTTCAAGATGAAAACAGCGAGAAGTTCAACTACTACACGGAATGCGTTTCACGTAAGAATATATGAATAGAAAACAAAGAGCTTACAAGGTTTGCGGCAAGAAGTTCACGTGCTTCTCCGGCTGAAGGTCAAGATCTATAGTGCGAGAAGTCTGACCTTCAATTACATGTAAAAAACAAAAAAATAGAGCATAGAAGCTCAAAATTTGAAGAAAAAAAAGTGAGCATTTCTTGAAGACAAAAAAATATGGATGCGAAGTTCATATTCTCTGCCGCGGATATAACAAAGAAGTTGGATGTTTTTAAAAACCTCCAATTTTCACATTTCTAAAAATACACAATGAAGTTCAAATAAAAAAGGTGGAGCGATTCAATAGCTATAAAAAAACTCAGATATTTTCGCGTAACCGAGAGAAGTTCACGTACTACACGATGTGCATTTGTGTGAAAAAGGAGAATGGAAAAGCAAAGGGTAAAAGTTTTGTTTCTAGAAGTTCAAGTGCTCGGTCCGAGAAAAATTCAAAATTCTTGTGAGAGAGGTTGAACAAAAATACGTGACAGAAGTTCAAGATGAAAACAGCGAGGAGTTCAACTACTACACGGAATGCGTTTCACGTAAGAATATATGAATAGAAAACAAAGGGCTTACAAGGTTTGCGGCAAGAAGTTCACGTGCTCCTCCGGCTGAAGGTCAAGATCTATAGTGCGAGACGTCCGACCTTCAATTACATGTAAAAAACAGGAAAAAACTCCGTTTTGCCATTTTTAAAACTGCTCTCAAACGACAATGAATTTGTAACACATGTCTACATGAAAAAGTTGCTCGTATTCATAAGCTTTCCAACGATATATTATATGCCACATTCCGATCAATGGTTTAAAAGTTTTATCTATAACATTTAAAGCACATTTTTATGCCTTCAAAAAAATATTTTGAACCGTTGCGAATATGGAAAAATGATCAACACGAAAAAGTTGCGTGTTTTCAACAGCTTTCCATCGGTATATCATTTGCTCAATTCCGGTAAGTGGTTTGGGAGTTACGGGAGAAAAACATCACGTCAAAAAACAGAGTGAAGTTCAAGCAGAACAGCCGCAGAAGTTCAAGTACTTCACAAGATGCAAAAAATACCTTACTGAAAACTGCCTATCATTTCCTTCTGCTCCTCGTTGGGTTCGACACTCTTACTTATCTAAAGGACTACGATAGATCCCCTACACTTGTGGGTCATCAGCAGTAAAAAGAAGGCTACAGGGTTCTTACTTACCATCCTGCAGTTCAGTATTGTCTTGCATAAAGTGTAAACAAATAGTTTGATTGACATCTTTTGAACCATTTTAGTAACAATCTTTATCAGTTTCATCACTTGATGCTGGTTCATGAATATCTCATTGCCCCATACGTAGAAAGAGTCGAAGTGTGGATATTTGGCAACGATATATATACCTAAAAGCACCAAGTTAATATTAGAAGCTAAACAACAATTGAAAAATGATATAGTACAACACTCCATCCATCCCATTATATAAGATTTTATTACATGTATATCTATACATCATCAGAACATTAAGGTAACACTCTTCCTTGTTGCTATGTAGCCTGGGATTGCATATTTAGTCATTCAGTACAATGCATGTTACTAAACAACAATTGAAAAATGAAAAGGCATGTTAACTGCAATATCCTTAACAGCAACCAAATATCGTAATTCATAGTGGTATTGTTGAAACTGTTATTTCTGAAATTGAACTGCACAGCAAATAGTTGCACATATAGAGCATCACATTGTGAAGAACTGAAATAAACAAGTCATAAGGACATCTCTTGGCGATCCTTAAAAAGTTAAAGGACTAAAACCCTTAGTGGATATATATATACTCCACAATTTTTGGCCTTTTCTAGCCGATCCCCTAAACTTAAGGTTGTAAACTTCAATTAGATCAAGTTCAAAGTAGGTTCAACCGAAAGTAGCATGCATTCAAACATAAACATAGATAGTTTTGCATAACTGAACATAAAACATAAATTTAAACTAAGCTAAACTACTTTCGGTCAAAGTAGAGGTCGAGCCAATCTTTCCTCGTCATGTAAGGTGTGCTGCGAGCCGGGTCCGGGCCAGTACCGTCGTCGGGGTCATTGGGGAAGGCACTCCTCCACTCGTCAACGTCGATCTGTGCTACTTCTCGAGCTTGCATTGTATTCCCTCGAAGAGGAAAGGGTGATGCAGCACAGTAGCGTAAGTATTTCCCTCAGTTTTTTAACACCAAGGTATCAATCCAGTAGGAGACCACGCGCGAGTCCCTCGCACCTGCACAAACAAATAAGAACTTCGCAGCCAACGCGATAAGGGGTTGTCAATCCCTTTACGGTCACTTATGAAAGTGAGATCTGATAGATATGATAGGTTGATATTTCTGATATTTTTGGATAAAAGAACAGAAAGTAAAAATGGAAAAGTAAAGTAGATTGTATATTGATATGTTGAGAATAGACCCGGGGGCCATAGGTTTCTGTAGTGGCTTCTCTCATGATAGCAGAATTCTACGGTGGATGAACGAATTACTGTCGAGCAATTGATAGAAAAGAGAATAATTATGAGAATATCTAGGCATGATCATTATATATAGGCATCACGTCCGAAACAAGTAGACCGAAACGATTCTGCATCTACTACTATTAGTCCACACATCGACCGCTATCCAACATGCATCTAGAGTATTAAGTTCATAAGAAAAGAGTAACACCTTAAGCAAGATGACATGATGTAGAGGGATAAACTCAAGCAATATGATATAAACCCCATCTTTTTATCCTCGATGGCAACAATACAATACGTGCCTTGCTGCTCCTACTATCACTGGGAAAGGACACCGCAAGATTGAACCCGAAGCCAAGCACTTCTCCCATTGCAAGAACTACAGATCTAGTAGGCCAAACCAAACCAATAATTCGAAGAGACTTGTAAGGATATTATAATCATACATAAAAGAGTTTAGAAAAGAACCAAATATTTCTCATAGATAATCTTGATCATAAACCCACAATTCATCGGATCTCGACAAACACACCGCAAAAAGAGATCACATCGAATAGATCTCCTCGAAGACCGAGGAGAACTTGGTATTGAGATCCAAAGAGAGAGAAGAAGCCATCTAGGTACTAACTATGGACGCGAAGGTCTGTGGTAAACTACTCATAACTCATGGTGAGGCGATGATGATGATGTAGAAGCACTCCATGGTAGATCCCCCCTCCGGCGGAGCTCCGGAATAGGCCCCAAGATGGGATCTCACGGGAACAGAAGCACTCCATGGTTTTCTCTCTTTCTTTGATGTTTTCGGGGTACATACGTATATATAGGAGGAAGGAAGGCACCGGGGGCCAGACGTGGGGCCCACGAGGCAGGGGGTGCGCCCCGTAGGGGGGGGGCGCCCCCCACCCTCGTAGATGTCACGTCAGCCCTATTCCGTGGTTCTCAAGTCTCATGTGAAGATTTTGCTCCAAAAATATCTCTCCCGAAGGTTTCATTCCGTTTGGACGCCGTTTGATATTCCTTTTTTGTAAAACCCTGAAATAGGCAAAAAAACAGCAATCTGGACTCGGCCTTTGGGTTAATAGGTTAGTCCCAAAAATAATATAAAAGTGTATAACAAGGCCCATTAAACATCCAAAACATCATAAATAATAGCATGGAACAATAAAAAATTATAGATACATTGGAGACGTATCAATCTCCTCGTCCTCGGGGCCCACCTCGAGGCCCTCCGTGCCGCCGTCGCTTCCACCTTCGACCTTGTCATCAGAGGAGAGCGTGATAACCCCGCGGCACTCTGCGCCGCCATCCTCGCCGCCTTCGACATAGTCATCGGAGGAGAGCGCGATAACCTCGCCGCCCTGTGTGCCGGCAAAGATCGCCCGCTCCGCCTCCACGAGCTCCGGGTGCTAGCGGTGGAGCTCTTGCATGTAGGCCTCGGCCTCGAGGTGCTCCCACGCCTCGCAGTCCTCCCGCACCATAGCCGAGCTCACTACCCCTAGCTCCGGCGGAATGAGGTGTATCGAACGTGTGTCGAAGGGGAAATTGAGCATAGCCACCATGCCGTGATAGGGGACATGCAGGCGGTCGTAATCCATGGCCGCAAGCTACCGAGCCACCGGCGGGTGTGTGTCTCTCGATCTGTAATCTCGGCGACCCATGTCCCCCACCGCCGCTGCCGGACCCCGAGGTAGGACTTCGTCGGCTCCCAGGTCCGAGGGAGGACGGGGAAGTCCTCAAACCGGCGTAGGGGCGCAGCAGCGGGCGAATCGGGGGACTGGTGATGGCGGATCGGGGCCGCAGAGGATGACGGGGACACCTCGGCGGCCACCTCGCCGGCGTCGGGCAAAAAGGCCGCGATAAATCTCTTTTTGGCCATTGGCTCCTCGAGCTCCCCGGCACACATGCAGAGGTTCAGGACGGAGGCGCCAGCAATGGCGGCGACCTACCAATGGTTTTGAGGGTCGTGTGTGTCTGTGTGAGCGGAGGTTTCGGGGTGTGTGTGTGTGGGGGGGGGGGCAAGGTTGTGTTTGAGGATATACTGCGGCAACTGAAAATTTTACTAGGCGGGAGTAACAAGACGGGGCTACTGAAAATTTGGATCAAGGGCGAGCAGATATTTTTGAGATTGCAAGGGATGCAGAGGCGGGAGTAAAATGCCTGGGCTACTGAAAATTTGAATCAAGGGACTAAAGCAGAGCGGGAGTAATAGATACCGCACACGGTCCGCACATACTAATCGTGTGCTATCAAACATTAAAACCTTCCAGGCGGTAGATATTTTCGAGATTGCGGGAGATGCAGAGGCGGGAGTTTTTTGGGAGTGAGCTAGTGTGCTTGATACGCTACCTGTGGACTGTAGCCGACGCAGCTTCTCACGTACTATACACCGACGACGCTCCAAGATATTTTGTACTACATCTCAGACGGTTGATGATAATAAACTATGTGGGGTCTACTTGATTTGAATTACAAAATGGGGTCACAGCAGCAATGGACGCTCTTAGAATTGCTAGACCATTTTTCTGCAGTGAACATGCAACTATATGTATGTCGTAAAAGAATTGGAATTATTCAAGGTTCGTTTGGACATTTTATACATTAAACTTGTTTTCTAGCCATTTCACGTGCACAATTCAAAATTAAACTACATGCACATGCTCCGGTGCATACAAATTGGTTGAAAAAACAAATATGTGTTCTTCAGTGCATGCTTAGGTCCCATGCAATAAATGGGAATGAATTTTTCGGGTTACGTTTGGCCTTTTATATACATTACCTGGGTTTTCTAGGCATTTTATGTGCATAATTCAAATGTGAACTACAAGCACATGCTCTAATGCACCAAAGTTGGTTAAAAATCACATGTGTGTCCTTGGGGGAATTTCCAGGTCCCATGCAAGAGATGGGAATTGTCGTGGAATTAACACGTCAGATGTCCAGGTTAGCGAACTTAGTCGTGAGGCCGCGCATCTATGTAGTAGCTTGAGAGGGGTTGAGCGGAATCGGGAGACGCGATGCAAGACAAGGGTTTAGACAGCTTCGGGCCCCGGGAAACATCATCCGGAAATAGCCCTACGTGCTGTTTGAGGCTAGATCTCATTATGATCCTCATGGTGTTGCCGGTAAACCGGCTCTTGGTGTCTAGCCCTAGAAACTTGTGAGAACTTGTCTAAAACTTCCAACCTGTAAAACTTGTCCCCCTTTGGGGAGCCCTGCCCCTCCTTATATATGTTGAAGGGGCAGGTTACATGACTAGTCCTAATAGGACTAGGATTGATCTATTGAGTCCTAATCTTGCTTCCTTTATAGGAGAATATTCCTTATGTCTTCTTCATGAACCGGCCCACCATACATGAACCGGCCTTCTGGGCCTTGGGCCTTGTCATTCGTGATCCACCCGCCGGGTTACCAGTGAATTGCCAAGTGTAAACCGTCTTAAGTAAACTGCCAAGTCCGGCCGGGTTATATTTCCGTCTGGTTCATACCGCGGGGTATATCCCCGATATTAGCCCCCAGTTTAGCTTGGATTTATCCATGGTAAACTTATGCTGCAAAATAACCACAAGAACAAATTTGATAGGTTGTGCTCCGGGTTAAGAATTCTTGTAAACCGGCATCTGACCATCCTTAAATCCTTGTCCTTTCCTTCTTCTAGAAAATCCGGGTCAACAGACCAGCTTTTTAATCAACTTGCTTCCATAGAAAATATTGTAAATCAAGAATCCATTTGACTCGGCCTTCAATGCTCTGACTTGACAAAAATATTGGTTTTTGAAATATTCAACTGATATCCAGCTGGCTTGGAAATGTAGAACTTGCCGGTTTATGATTACCACCATCGCCGGGTTATAAAAACTGATGATTCCAAGTCATGACTGTTTATAGACACCGGGTTATGATGGTTTCCAACACCGGGTCAAACAATTAATCTTCGTGATTTGCCCAAAACTGAGCATTTGAAGATGTTCCTCCTTTATATGCATATTACCTGTAGCCCCCAAGTCTTAAGAGGAGAACATAGTGATATCTTAAGACTTGTTTGAATATAATCATTGCAATCTTGAAAAAAAATCCAGATTGTTTATCTCAGTCACTAGTCAAAACTGAATATTCCACATATATAGCCCCCAAGTGCCGGGTCCTTATGTAATAATTAGCAGGGACTTTGTATATACTTCATTGAAAATAGCATTGTATAATATTTAAGAAATCCGGATTGTTCATCCCAATCATTATGAAACTGAATATTCCATACTACGTAGCCCCCAAGTGCCGGGCCATTATGCAATAATGAGCAGGGACTTTGTAGATATAATCATTGAAAATAACATTATATGATGTAACTTCCATCGTGGGGTTTGAACCCACGTCCACAAGGTTAAGAGCTTTGTGTTTTACCAACTGAGCAATAGACCCTTCAATATAATGGATTAATACTTGTGCACCTTGAATTGTTGATAGGAGTGATTGGTAGCCCCCAAGGGCCGGCTCATTATGATATGATGAGTCGGGTCTTCAATAAGGTGAGCAAAAAATGACTTTGCATTAGCCCCCAAGTGTCATGGTGCATGCTTGCAGCGACATGAGACTTGTGTATTTGATGTAATCTCAGTTTGAATAATGTAGCCCCCAAGTGCCGGGTTGTAAGTCTGCAGCAACTCGGGACCATTCCTTTGTAGAATAAATCACTTCCATCAATGAAATAATATTCATTGCGCTTAAAGCGACTTTGAAAACCAAAATCATAATATTGATAATCATAATAAAAACCCAGCCATGTTGGCTATTAAAAATTTGAATAATATAATCCGGTCTGAAAACCGGTTCCAGTGATATTTGATCACAACCAGGCCGCATTAAAAAACACCGATCATTATTTACCATCATATACTGGCGACTTGTAGTCAAAAGCCAGGCCGTTTTAATAAGCACCGGTCATTATCTGTTTCTGCATAAAACAATGCTAAAAGATGTCCTGGCGGTTTACCACCGGACGGATTATATTGCTCACAAAATATATCAAACAAGTGTCTGTTTATACCAGAAATAACTTCATACCTGCGATCAAGTATGCTTGACATTCTTAATCCGGCAAAATTTGCAGTTTTCTGAGGGAGCCTTTGATAGACCCAATAATAATCCCGGGTTTTATAGAAGCTACCGATTTAGACCATGCTGGAGCTCTGTCCAGACTTTTGAAGATATGTGGTTAACTCTGGAGTTGTCCCACTCCGGATCAAAGAACCATAAAACATAAATACCAGAAAGGCAAGTTTGCAAATAAAACCATGTAGTCGAGGCTTTTTACGAGCTGCCAGGCTCAAAGCAAGGTTCAGCCAATCAATGGATTCGGGTACAATCCATTGGGCCTTATGGTTCGGATACGACCATAGGAACCGGATACAACCAACATGGGTTAAGCTAGGATTCGGGTACAACCTGCCTCCCGCTGGCCATATAAAACTTAGCCAATCAATGGATTCGGATACGACCCATTGGGCTTATGCCATGTCCTCTTTCGTTCGGATACGACCTATGTTTGAACAGAATGGCATTATTAAGTTTGGGTATGTTCTCTTTGGTTCCAATACGACCTATGTTTGAATAGGAATCCCTTCAGTAAGTTTGGGTATGTTCTCTTTGGTTCGAATAGACCTATGTTTGAACAGGAATCCCTTCAGTAAGTTTGGCTATGTTCTCTTTGGTTCGAATACGACCTATGTTTGAACAGGAAGCCTATGCTCTCTTTGGTTCGAATACGACCTATGTTTGAGCGGGATGGCTATGCTCTCTTTGGTTCGAATACGACCTATGTTTGAGCAGGAAGCCTTTCAGTGATCACATCAGCAGAGTACATATATGGGAGTTGCCCTACACAACCAGATAGACTGATCAAAGCATCTTATTTTCTTAATGAAAAATGATATATAACAAGAGAAATAATACTATAGATGGATAGCACCTGAGTGAATTTGAACCGGTATGTTGAATAGACCGGATCACAGGGTGGACACTAAAATGACCGCAATATCAGAGGCGGCTCAAACAGTTAACCGGCTGTGGGGTTGTAAACCGGCAGAGACGAGCAAGTTGTCCTCCGTGTTGTAAACCGGTGCGGATGTGTGAACCGGCGCGATTGCGGACGGGTCGGCCGTATGCTGATGTAGACCGGATCGTGGGGGACGTCGGCCTGTGCACGCTGTTGAGCAGTAAGCGGGCGCGGACATCGAAGCATGATGATGCTAACAAACGCTCCATAAGCCCTTCCTGGCCACCACCTTTATAATGAATCATTTGACCTGCACATGAAAATATACAGACCCAGGTAATCATTCGCAGACAAATTACTGTATATAGATGAAGTAAATAAGATGGATATCACCTGATCCGCCTTTCGGACAAAGTGACTGTATAGTAATTTGACCGAACCATATATGCCAATTCAGCATCAACTGCTAGACTTTGTAAGAGTTTCAACCGGCTGTCAAATCCTTCACGTGATGCATGATGGTTTTTCTTGGAAACTGCGCCAAGTGTACCAACTAGTACTAATTGTGCTAGTAAACATGTTAATGCGACCCTCCTTAGGCTATTTATTTTGTCCAATACTGTTGCAAGAACAGCCGCGGCGGAGGTGACTTCACCGGGAACGGCGGAGGCCAGCGAGGTAAGCTCCGTGAAGGCTGACCCACCACGGCGGATTACGCAGAGACGAGGGCGAGACCTCTGCGGCGACTTGGCTGCGGCCATGGGGTTGGACGGCGCTCGGCGCAGGGACAACTCAGGGCACGACTGGTCGGAGGGGATGCTCGGCGGCCCAAGGAAGCTGAGTTGCAGATGACCTCGGCGGCGGCTCGGAGGCGCCAGACCATGGCATAGGTGGAGACTGTGGTGATAGCAACTCGCGACGGCAGAGCAGCGGCTCACTGGAGACCGCGGCGACAGTAACTCGTGGCGGTGGAGCAGCGGCTCGCTGGAGACCGCGGTGGTGACTCGCCAGAAGGGGCTACGGCCGGGTAGCGCAGATGTAGCCAGCAGCAGCAATTTGTGCGGGCGCGCAGGTGGCTCGGGCAGGCGCGTTGGAAATAACAGGGCTGGAGCTGTGTCCTAGCAGTTGCAACGCAGGAGCAGAGACGAGCGGCAACCCGGAGGCGACTCGGTGCAAGACCAGCTCGAATTCCACATCGGCCGACGGCGGGTCAGAAGAATAGGGATCCGCGTGCGATGCGGAGCGCACGTGGCCCGGCGAGTCCGAGGCGGAGACGGCACGAGGTGGCGCAGGAAACCAGCACGACGGGTGTGACCGGATCGAGGGGCGGCCAAAGCACCAGAATCGCCACGGGCGGAAGACTGCTCAAGACGATCTGAAGCGACCGGATGGATCGATGGGGGCAGCTCAATCGCGGGGTCGCTAAGGCGATGTCATTGGCCGATGGCGGTTTCTTCGGATTGACGATTTGGAAGAGGCTGGCGGCTCGCAGACGAACCCGCAGCAGCAGAAGGAGACCGTGGCGGCTCAACGGAGGTAACTCAGATATAGAATCGAAGGCGGAGTTGCGCTTGTCAAGGCGTCGGGTGATGTAGAACCTGTTGAAGTTGTTGAACCGGAAATAGTGATAACCCGGCGCGCGGAAGGTGGCTTGCAGGCGTAGCGAATCGAGGCGGGCACCATGGAGCTGTACCGGCTTGGAGTAATGGCGAGGCCGGCCGTGGTTGAAATACGGCGGCAAACCCGACGCGCTTGGACTCGGGTGATTTGGCGCATTGTAGCTCGCTCGTGAGAAGCAGCAGAGGAGGCTCGAGGAACTCAGCGATTTGGCGGAGACAGGGTGATCCGGCGGAGGCTTGCTCAATGGTGACTCAGTCGTACGCTTGGCGGCGACCCGCGAAGGCCCGGTTGTCCGGTCCAAAGTGCCGAATTAGATTTGGACACGAAACCATAAAAAATCTGTCGGCCTCGGTGACTTGTTCCTGCAGTGACAACGGATTTTAACCTGGTCCCGGCGGATCATCTGGCCGCGGGCGCTGTAAACCGGCAACCCTAATTTTCTCTTGATCTTAAATCTTGTATATCTTGCATTGAGTGTTCGCTGACAATGTTCTCTTCTGCATCTGCTCTTTTCCATCCGGCACATCACAAGCTTCTCGATCCCTGGAGGATCCCTTCAAGAACTCAACACCACCGTGCGCTGGCCCCACGGTGGGTGTCAACTGTCGTGGAATTAACACGTCAGATGTCCGGGTTAGCGGACTTAGTCGTGAGGCCGCGCATCTATGTAGTAGCTTGAGAGGGGTTGAGCGGAATCGAGAGACGCGATGCAAGACAAGGGTTTAGACAGCTTCGGGCCCCGGGAAACATCATCCGGAAATAGCCCTACGTGCTGTTTGAGGCTAGATCTCACTATGATCCTCATGGTGTTGCCGGTAAACCGGCTCTTGGTGTCTAGCCCTAGAAACTTGTGAGAACTTGTCTAAAACTTCCAACCTGTAAAACTTGTCCCCCTTTGGGGAGCCCTGCCCCTCCTTATATATGTTGAAGGGGCGGGTTACATGACTAGTCCTAATAGGACTAGGATTGATCTATTACAAGGAGTCCTAATCTTGCTTCCTTTATAGGAGAATATTCCTTATGTCTTCTTCATGAACCGGCCCACCATACATGAACCGGCCTTCTGGGCCTTGGGCCTTGTCATTCGTGATCCACCCGCCGGGTTACCAGTGAATTGCCAAGTGTAAACCGTCTTAAGTAAACTGCCAAGTCCGGCCGGGTTATATTTCCGTCTGGTTCATACCGCGGGGTATATCCCCGACAGGAATGGATTTCAAACACCAGGGCATTGTGGATTGCCGGCAAAACGTTGAGATACCTGGGTTTTAAATTCTAGTAAATCCCAAACTCGTCCAAAATTCATGAAACTTGGCATGCTGATACGTCTCCAACGTATCTATATTTTTTTATTGTTCCATGCTATTATTTATGAAGTCTTGGATGTTTAATGGGCTTTATCATTCACATTTACATCATTTTTGGGACTAACCTACTAACCCAAAGGCCCAGTCCAGATTGTTGTTTTTTTTGCCTATTTTAGGGTTTTGCAGAAAAGTAATATCGAACGGAGTCCAAACGGAATGAAACCTTCGCGGGAGATATTTTTGGAGAAAATCACGCCCAGGAAGCTTGAGAACCACATTAGAGGATCGAGGAGCCGCCCTCGAGGGTGGGGGGCGCGCCCCCCTTCCCAGGGCATGCCCCTTGCCTCGAGGTCCCCTCGTGTGGCCCCTGGTGCCCTCCTTCTTCCTATATAAGTCCACGTACCCCAGAAACTCCATACACAGAGAGAAAACCCTAATTCCACCGCCGTAGCTTCTGTTCCCGTGGAGATCCCATCTTGGAGCCTGTTCTGGAGCTCCACCGGAGGGGGATCCATCACGCAGGTCTTCATTCTCATCATCATCGCCCTCACCATGAGTTGTGAGTAGTTTACCAATGACCTTCGGGTCCATAGCTAGTATCTAGATGGCTTCTTCTCTCTCTGGATCGCAATACAAAGTTCTCCTTGGTCTTCGAGGAGATCTATTCGATGTAATCTCTTTTTGCGGTGTGTTTGTCGAGATCCGATGAATTGTGAGTTTATGATCAAGGTTATCTATGAAAGATATTTGGTTCTTCTCTGAACTTTTTATCTGTGCTCATAATATCCTTGCAAGTCTCTTCGAATTATTGGTTTGGTTTGGCCTACTAGATCTATAGTTCTTGCAATGGGAGAAGTGCTTGCCTTTGGGTTCAATCTTACGGTGTCCTTTCCCAGCGACAGTAGGGGCAGCAAGGCACGTATTGTATTGTTGCCATCGAGGATAAAAAGATGGGATTTTCATCATATTGCTTGAGTTTATCCCTCTACATCATGTCATCTTGCTTAAGGCGTTACTCTGTTCTTATGAACTCAATACACTAGATGCATGCTGGATAGCGGTCGATGTGTGGAGTAATAGTAGTAGATGCAGGCAGGAGTCGGTCTAGTTGTCTCGGACGTGATGCCTATATACAATGACCATGCCTAGATAGTCTCATAATTATTTGCTTTTCTATCAATTGGTCGACAGTAATTTGTTTACCCGCCATAGAATATCGCTATCATGAGAGAAGCCACTAGAGAAAACTATGGCCCTCGGGTCTATTCTCAACATATCAATCTACATCTAGTTTACTTTTACCGCTTTTATTTGCTGTTTTATTAAACTGAAAATACCAAAAATATAAACTATCATCTCTATCAGATCTCACTCTCGTAAGTGACCGTAAAGGGATTGACAACCCCTTATCACGTTGGCTGCAAAGTTCTTATTTGTTTTTGCAGGTGCGAGGGACTCGCGCGTGGTCTCCTACTGGATTGATACCTTGGTTCTCAAAAACTAAGGGAAATACTTACGTTACTATGCTGCATCTCCCTTTCCTCTTCGAGGGAATACAACACAAGCTCAAGAGGTAACACGTGCTATCATGGAGCGGCATCAACATGCCATGGTGAAAATTTTGTCCCATTTGGGGCAGGTTTGGGTATAAGCTTCTCACAAACCAAAGCTTCTCACAACAAGCATGATGGTTTCGATAGGAAACGTACCACCTTTGCGGATGGGATGATATCCGTTCCCTCTTATTGCTTTCAAAAACTTTCTAGTGTCAACATAGAACAACATGAGTTTTGTGTTTGATCTTAGAGTTTTTCGGGGTTCGTTTGTGTCGGTGTATTTGGATCGACACCTATGGGATCACAAGAATCTCTACTACGGTTGCGGGGCGCGGGGTTGATAGAAGAGCGGATCTAACAGTCAGGACACGGTTCCTTTACCCAGGTTTGGGCCGCAGAGATGCGTAAAACCCAACTCCTGCTTTGGTGGATTATATGTTGGTGTTCTTCAGCTAGCGAGGAGCTCCAAAAGAGTCGTGAGGAGTTCTAAAAAGCCGAATCCTTCTCCTGGTCGCCTCGGGCCTCCTTTTATAGGAAAAAGGGGTTGCCACGGTGGCACACAGGAGGTGGAAAGGGTACAGTGATGCAAGGTTATCCCTCACATTACATGACAAGGTGCATTTAATGCGCCTAGCTTAGGTGTCCTTGCTTTATCAAGGACGGGGGGGGAGACGTCCGTCTTGTCCGTCGCCGCCCCTCCTCGTGTTGACACGCGCCCTGGCCAACAGTGCCTGAGGCGCCATGTAGGCAGACAGGCAGCTGAGGTGGCGCAACGACGGGTCTCCACGAAGATCAGTGGGTTCCCACGTAGGAGCCCGTCCAACTGGTCGGGTCGGCAGCTGCGTGGGTCGGTGGAAACCTAGTTGGTGTGGGCCTGACGGTGGCCCTACGGGTGTCCTTGGCAAGGGCCTTGCCGGGTCTCCGGCAAGGGTCATGCCGTGGTGCCTACTGTCATCCCCGGCAAGGTGCTTGCCGGGGGCCTTGTGGTTCTCCTTGGCTGGAATCCCGCCAAGGGTCGTCTTCTTAACTTGTATCTAGTCTTGAATGTCTTCACAAAGATCTGCATGCCACCACGGGGATATCTCCCGAATCCTCGCCCCTTGGGGGTGGTAGACTCAAGGGTGATTCGCTCCGTAGGCGCGGGGCGAGCCGCCGCGGCAAGGGTCTTGCCGGGGCTGCCAGTGCTGGCCCCGGCAAGGATCTTGCCGGGGAGAGCCGCTTCGTCCCTTTGCTCTTTGTGGTCTTGTTCTTGGCGTTCCTCCAGTCTCCATCGAGCTTCAGTCTTGCCCCGGCTCGCCTCCCTTGCCATGCTTGGTGTGGTGGCGCCGTGGCTCAAACTGCCCGTGCACAGTCATAGGGGTACAAAAAGTGTACCCCTCTTTTTGTACACCGACAGTTTGGCCTTTTTTTATACATTAACTGGGTTTTCTAGGCATTTTATGTGCATAATTCAAATTTGAACTACAAGCACATGCTCCAATGCACCAAAGTTGGTTGAAAAATCACATGTGTGTCCTTGATGAATTTATAGGTCCCATGCAAGAGATGGTAATGAAATTCAAACATCAAGAAACTATTGATTGCCGGCAAAACGTTGAGATGCGTGGGTTTTAAATTCTAGGAAATCCAAAACTCGTCTGAAATTCATGAAACTTGGCATGCTATCATGGAGCGGCATCAATAGAGTTTTTCAATTTCAGGGGATGTGGATTTGAATGGTGCATTTTTAACACACAAAATTTCTGGACTTGAAATAAGTTCAAAAAATGAAATGTCTTTGTAACAGATGAGTTTTCGTCTGAAACCCTGATACTTCGAAAGAGATTGTCCATTTTGTACACGAAGTGCATCCAGTTTTTGCCGTAACCCTCTCTACATTTTTTTCACATGCTATGTGGGTGAAATGATGATACCATGCCAATTTTCAACCTTTTCAGAGTTCATTTGAAGTGTTTTTCAATTTCTGGGGCATTTAGTTCTAAAAAATTCAGTAAATGCATGAAAAATACCAAATGACCTCAGAAATGGTTGATAACTGATGATGTGGATTTGAATGGTGCATTTTGAACACACAAACAATCCAGACTTCAAATAAGTTCAAAAAAATGAAATGCCTTTGTAACAGATGAGTTTTTGTCCAAAACCCTGATACTTCGAAAGAGATTGTCCATTTTGTACACGAAGAGCATCCAGTTTTTGTCGTAACCCTCTCTACTTTTTTTCACATGCTATGTGGGTGAAATGATAATACCATGCCAACTCTCAACCTTTTCAGAGTTCATTTGAAGTGTTTTTCAATTTCAGGGTCATTTAGCTCTAAAAAAAATCTGTAAATGCATGAAAAATACCAAATGAATTCAGAAAGGGTTGATAATTGATGATGTGGATTTTAATGGTGCATTTTGAACACACAAAATGTCTGGACTTCAAATAAATTCCAAAAAATGAAATGTCTATGTAACAGATGAGTTTTTGTCTGAAACCCTGATACTTCGAAAGAGATTGTCCATTTTGTACACGAAGTGCATCCAGTTTTTGCCGTAACCCTCTCTACTTTTTTGCACATCCTATGTGGTTGAAATGATGATACGATGCCAACTTTCAACCATTTCAGAGTTCATTTGAAGTGTTTTTCAATTTCAGGGTCATTTAGCTCTAAAAAAATCGGTAAATGCATGAAAAATACCAAATGAATTCAGAAAGGGTTGATAATTGATGATGTGGATCTGAATGGTGCATTTTGAACATACAAAAAGCCTCGACTTCATACAAGTTCAAAAAATGAAATGCCTTTGTAACAGATGAGTTTTCTTCCGAAACCCTGATACTTCGAAAGAGATTGTCCATTTTGTAAATAAAGTACATCCAGTTCTTGCCGTAACCCTCTCTACTTTTTTGCACATGCTATGTGGGTGAAATGAGGATACCATGCCAACTTTCAACCATTTCAAAGTTCATTTGAAGTGTTTGGACATTTTTATGCATTAACTGGGTTTTCAATGCATTTATGTGCATAATTCAAATTTGAACTACATGCACATGCTCCAGTGCATATAAATTGGTTGAAAATCAAATTTTTGTCCTTGGGTGCGTGCTTAGTCCCCATGCAAGAAATGGGAATGAATTTCAAACACCAGGGCACCATTGGTTGCCGGCAAAACATTGAGATGTCTGGTTTTTAAATTCTAGTAAATCCAAAACTCGTCTGAAATTCATGAAACTTGGCATGCTATCATGGAATGGCACCCGACATGCTGTGGCATTTTTCGTGTCCATTTTGAGAGAAGGTGTACTCAAATAATGACAGCCAACAGAGGCATTTTGCAAAAATAGCTTCCACTTTAATATCTCAAACGTTTGTAGAATTCAAACCGTGTGCGTTCTGTTAACCATTTAGGTGACGCCACGTGTCTTGGTTTTAATGGTTGTAGGAGGTGTTGTTCGGCCAGCTGCTTGACCTTGACTAAACGGGAGGCGTGCGAGTGCAGTCCAGTGTGCAGCCTGACCGAGAGGCGTGCAAGCAGTCCTCCAATGCACATGCCCACCAGGAAGCGTGCGAGATATATGCTGTGCAGGCTCACTCGGAAGCGAGCCCTTTGGCTTCCATGGCCGCCCCCCTTCCTCTCCATTAATGGCGCCCGAGCTGCTGTTTAATACGAGCGGCCTTACTATTCGCCTGCCATTCCCCTCCCTCCCGCAGACCTCCACCAACGCCATGGCGCAGAACGATCATCTGCCACTAGTCTTCAAGTTTGGTGAAGTCGACTCCGAGCCGGAGGAGATAGAAAATAAGGAAAAATGGGGCCTCATGGACATGGCCAAGAATGAGCTGGCCACGGTGGTTGCTGCCCCCGCTCCCGTACCAGCTCCCTTCCCCGCGTCCGCGCCAGCGACCATCCCCGTAGCATTGACGGGCTGGTCGCCGAGCACTATCGCAGAGCTGGAAGCCTCGGGTGTCAGCGAGGTCTCCACGGACCCTCGCGAGCTCGTGTACATGCCAGCGCCCATGCCCATGCGCGCCCCTCCACCCACCGTGGAGCCGGCCCCCGTGCGTTTGGCTGCACCCGCCGTGCCCATGCCCGTGCCCGTGCGCGCACCCCTCTCAGCAGCATGGGACGCTGCCGTCGACCGCTACCACTCAGCGGCGCCCGTTACCGTCCTCCCGCGCCCCGCCTACCGATCGCGCGATGACATGATGGTTGATTTACAAGTGAAGAACATTTTCTGCTGCCTTGAAGACTTCAACAACGGCGTCCCGGAGGACGACAACGACAACGACGGCGCGGCACGCCGCCTCCGCCGCCGCCAGAATAGTTTTTTTGGGGTTTAATATTGTATCTCGAATTCTCGATCATAAAAAAGGGTAACCCGATGCATGTAGCTCCCGCTTGCGCGGGGTCCGGGGAAGGGTCCGACCACTTTGGGTCTATTGTACGCAGCCTTTCCCTGCATTTCTGCAAGAGGCTGTTTCCAAGACTTGAACCCGTGACCTCATGATCACAAGGCAGCAGCTTTACCACTGCGCCAAGGCTCCCCTTCGTAGTGTGACTGAATGAAAGATATGAATATAAATTCACAGTGTGACTGAATGAAAGATATGGTTTGAACGAACTCGCGTTTCTCTCTCTTAATGTACAGACTTATCAAACGATTTTCTTTAAAAAAACGTCAATGGTTTTCTAATATAAAACACTCATCGCAAACGTCAACACCCGGATGCAAACCGACAGCTTCCCCAGGAATCCAAGGGAAAATGTGCCGAGCAGAATTTCTGCACCCCTACAACGCAAACGGTTGTTTTGCATGACCCGCATGCAACCACGTACAAACAATTGGGTAATATTTGCATATCTGCCATTTTTGGGTATGTTACCATTTGTCAAACTGGAAAGATTGACATTTGTTTATCTAGTAACATTGCCATTTGTCAACCTTGTAACACTGCGATTTGTCAAAATATGCAGCTAAAAATCACTAGCACTACTAATTTTTGCAACTAAAATCACTAGCACTGTTCATATGGACACCAATACAAAGTGGCATTTGCCGGATTACGGGCTCCGCAAACCGAAGAAATTCGAACACAGGGGCGTGAACGAAGATCTCTCCCACTCACGTCTACCTAGCGTCTCGCCCTTGTCCGATGAAGAGATTCAAGCGAACAACAAGTAAAACACACACGAATTTACCCAGGTTCAGGCCACCTTGCGGTGTAAAACCCTACTTCCTGCTTTGGTGGATTAGCCTTTGGAGGGCTTAACTATGAACGTGTACAGTGGTTCTAGAGCTCAGGAGGAGAGCTCAGGAGGGTCAGGAGGCAAGGGTTCTTGCTCCTTTGTGAGAGGGCGGAGTCTCTGGATCTGATCAGAATGCCTCCATAGTGGAGACCCTAGCTACTTATATAGGCGGCCAGGGTCCTCTTCCCCCGAAATGTTTAGGCGGCAAGGGATCCCACAACGGCCATTTTGATTGGGAACACAAGGATGTTCCTATCCTGACAAAAGCGGTCTTCGCCTGCAAAGGGATCAGACGGTGACGCGATGGTGGGCTCGGTGGTGACATCCTCCCTATCGTCCTTGCGGTCTTCGGTCTTGTTGCACCAAAGGGGAAACCTTTGTCCTACTCCTCGGGAACATGTGCCTGCGATGTCTTCTTTGCACCAAAACGGCAACTGCTCCGCTGGCACCCGCTCGCACGGTGTGTCATTGCTCGCGTCACTGCCTCCTCCTGAGGCAGGCTTGGCCATTGATTCTCTGCCCCTCCGGAGCAACCTAGCTGAGGCCGCTCCTGAGGGGGTCTTGACGTCATTCTCCTCGCGAGGTCTAGCCCCCTCACGAGGGTCTTGAGCAGCTGGTCGATCAGTTGGGCCATACCAGGCCGTAGTAGGAGCGCGTCACAGCCCGCAGACAGGCAAGTGTGGGTACCCTGGTTCCCAGGACGCCGACATTAGCCCCCGGGCCAAAGGCACGCACAGAGTTGGCTTCGGGGCGAAGCCTTAGTCGAGGATGAAGCGCCGCGGGCCCCAAAAGGCTGCGGGCCAAGCTAGCGCGTGATGGTTGGATGGGACGTGGGCGGCTCCGCTTCCCACACAGCTTTTGCAGTCATGCGTTTTGACAATCGCACAACCAATATGCGGACTTCTTGCTGCCGCCCCTGCTTTCTTGCCCCTCAATCGCCTCCTCCCTTTCCTTGCCTTCTCTGCCCCCCTTCCTCGCCGCCATGCCGCGTAGGATGAAGAAGAGGGGAACCGGCGAGTCTGCCACGCTGCCGCCGAGGCTCGAGCCGACGTTGGGTCGCTCCCTCGTGGTGAACTAGGAGGGCTTGGACAAGGTGCGCCATGCCCTGGCCGATGCGTCTAATAAGTGGGGGCCGACCCGGGCCTGGCTTGCCTCCCGGCCGACGGTGGAGCTAAACGCCAATGACATCCAGCTCCACCTCCACGCCATCTTCGAGGGTCTCCTCCCCCTTTTTCTGCCTTCTTCTATGCGCTGCTCACGCATTACCAGATTCGGGAGCTGCACTTGGACCTGGGGTCCATCATCCTCCTCTCCGGCTTCGCGTTTCTGTGCCAAGCTTTCGTTGGCGTTTCCCCATTCGTGGCCCTGCTTCGCCACTTCTTCGCCCTCCGCCTGGTCGACGGGGGGTAGCGCTCGGGGTGCGTGTCGCTGCGCGTGGCGGAGGCGACCGCTGCCTCCGGGATCGACTTCACGCTCCGCCCGACCACGACCGGGTTTCGTCGGCAGTGGGTTCATGTTGATGCTATTACGTACAGCCCCCAGTTCCACCTTCCCGACGCGCCGGCGGTGCCAAGCTCGGGTTGGGAGTACGAGGCCCTCTCGGATCCACGGGCAGAGCCGGTCATGCGTCGGCTGGCTAGCCTGAGAAGGAATGGGTTGACCTTGGCGATGGTGGTGAGGGACTTCCTTGTTCTGCATGTCGCCCCGCTTCAGCGCCACTCTCGCCCGATGTGGGGCCTCTCCGGTCTTGATGATCCTGCACGTCTTCAGCAGAAGCAGTTCCCCCTGAGACGCTCCAGGGGTTGCTGCGGCTACTCACCAGCGGAGTGCCTGAAGCACGCCCTGTCTCCGCGACTCCCTTGTACTTGGCTCCCGTGGCCGGAAAAGCATTTGTCGAGAAGATGCCCCGCTTCGATGCGTGGGGACTGTTGCCGGGGGGCGTCTCTGATCCTCATGAAAATTCCTTGATGGTGGCGCCAGGGCTCACGAGCCCAACCTTCCCTTCCGGGGAGGATGCATCAAGTGGAGCCCCTGACCTAGGGTCCACTCAGCCCCCGGAGCGAGCAGATAAAGCACGGGCGCCGGTGTCGACGGAGGTGGCGGAAGATACCGAGGCGCCGCTGGCTCCTGAGGTGGCTGAAGGTGGGGCACGGCAGCCTCCTGTCGGTGCGAGCCCGGAGGACGCCGTAGCGAGAAATGGGGCGCCGGCCACAGGCGTCTGTCGCGGCCCTGCCCCGGGCCTAGGCGCGCCTGCCCCAAGCGGCCTCCTGCAGTCCTTCGCAGCGCTAGGCAAGAGGCGGAGGTTGAGGGGCAGTTATGGCCCTGCCCCGAGGGCTCTGAAGAGGATGAAGTTGACTTATCAGGCAGGTGTGTGTTCCTCAGCTTTTCTTGTTATTCCTAATATGGTTCTCCTGACCCCTTGCTCCGCAGGGTTTCCCCTGACTCACTCCCGAGCTGTTCGGCGAGTCTCGCAGACACTTCTGCCCGCGCCCTTCCTCCGGACCATTGTGGGTCTTCGGTAGACTTCGCGCGGGTTCGTGGGGCCGCGTTTGGACTCTGCCACGTCGATCATCCTCCCAGCCCCCGAGTTCTTCTGGGGCAAGGCAGCTCTTGGTGCGTCGAGGGGGGGGGGTCTCGTGCCCTGGGGCTTGTCTTCATCGTGGATGAGCAAGCTCTTGAGGCGGCCCGGGAGGCCGGCCACCCATCAGGACCACGCCTGCCCCTCGCGCTGGAGGTAGTGCGCGTCCTTGGGGCTGGCCCCAGGCTGCATGCTGAGGGAGGAGAAGAGCCCCTTTTGGGTGGCCCGGATGTCGAGGACGACCCGGGCCACCTCCCGGAACTCGCGCTGTGCAGGAGCGCGGTTCTTCATGATCTTGTGCGAGAGGGCATCAGATGCTCTGAAGCGCCTTGAGGTCGAGGTCGCCGAAGTGGATGCGCGCATTGAGGCCGAGGGCCTGCTTCTGGCTAAGGGCTGGCGCCAGCTATGGGCTACCGTTAACTTGAGCCAGCTGCAGCATAAAACCGCCCTGAAGAAAGCGGAAGCGTCTGCGGCCGCGGCTCAGGAGGCCCGCGACCGCGCCCTGAAAGAGGCTCGAGACACAGACCGCCGTCGCGCAGTAGCCGAGGAGCGCAAACGCAAGCTCGAAGCTTCGAACACCGCGCTCGAGCGCCAGGTTTGCACTCGAAGGGCTGCCCTCGTCCTGTCCGCGGCCGATGATGACAGCCCAGCAGGTCTCGCAGCGTGGGAGGAGGCGCTAGTACTTGATATGATGGAGCTGAACATGGAGTGCGAGCGCCAAGTGGCCGAAGCCAAGGGCAACCTCGATAATCGAGAGGATTCCACGAGGATGGCTGCCATGGAGGTAGAGCGCCTGCGGAAGTATTACCGCGAGAAGCGGGGGCTTCACGAGACTCGCTTTGCTAATAAGCGCAAGGAACTCCAGAAGGAGGTCTCGGCTCTCAAGGGCAAGCTAGCGGATGTCAAGCGCCGTCTGCAGGTGTCGGAGAAGGATCGCATCGCAGCCGAGCGTCGTGAGCGGGTGTCGAGGGAGGCCTGTGCCGCGGCGGAGCGTCGCGAGCGGGCGTCGGAGAAGGCTCGCACCGCCGTCAGGGCAGAGCTGTCCTGCTTCCACAAGCAGGTAGAACACATTTCCACTATCGCGGCCCGGAACTCCGAGGAGGCCACGCGAGCTCGTGGAATGCAGCACACCCGCTCGAAGATGTTTGAGGCCTTGCGGCACAGGGTCGGCCGAGCCTTGGATGAGCTCCTTGTCTCGAGGGTCGATGACCCTCTGGTTGATGATGACGCCAGATATCTCGGTTTCTTCACCAGAGTGGTGGAGCGTATTGAAGGCAGGGTCATGAGGGCACGGCGGCTTGTTGAGGAGCAGAGCTGCGACATCCTCAGGCGTGCGGTCTCCCGCATCTTTGGTAACTTGCCCCGTCTTGCCCTGCGTACGGACTTCGGGGCCTTGCTGGAGCTTGTGCCTGTGGCGGTCGCTGGCCCCTTGGAGGGACAGGTGAGTGATCACGTGGACGTGTTGGTGACGGAGCTCGTTCCAGCCATTAACGATGCGCCGGTGCTTGGGGGGTGACGCCGACGGTCCCGACGATGATGCCGATGCTTAGTCCAGCTCCTATTGTAGGTTTGATTTTTGGTTATGGCTCCAGAGGCGGGTAAGATGAATGTCATAAGACTTAAGCTTTTGATGATGTAAGGATGGGTTTAAGCACTCCCTTGTGACGTTCGCCCCTGAGGCTAAGACCTCAAGCCCTTGTTGCGTTTCCAAGAGGGGCGTCCGCCGACCCTGTCCGAGCGCGTCTCGCGAGTACCTGCAATTGGCGCATGAGTGATTGGCGGTCCGGCCACGGGCCACACAGAACGTGCACCCACGCCTCGGCCCCTGCTCGCGAGGAGTGATTGGGCGGGGTCGCAGCTGTAGTCCGACTTAGCCGAGCAAGGCGAAAAACGGACTGGGCGAAGGAAAACTCAGCAAAAAACGCAAAACACGGACGAAGAACTCTTCCCCCTTTAATTCAAAAAATGAGTCGCGCGGCCGCAAGATCGACTCGAGTAGGCAGATACAAAGGAGGCAAAGGCGAATGGCAAAGGGAGGGGCCGTGTCCGGCCCCTGAGCAGGTCTTCGGTCTTCTCCCCAGCGCGGAGCGTAGGGCTACCACCGGCTGGTGTGGGCATATCCGTTGGAGGGCAGTGTCGACGGCCAGCACGAATCATGGTGCTTCCACTAGGACGTGGGAGGGAGCCCCCGTGAGGCCCTAGGGTGGCACTCCGGGACTCCGGGGAGTGTACAGCCCCACTCATTATTACGTGAGAGTGTCACGAGCGGAGATCTTCTGATGTGCCCGCCCCTTCACTTTGAGGGCCCCGCCCCGCGCTAGTCCGCTCCCGCCATGAACTAACCAGAAGGCGGCGTTCATGACGTGGGACACAGTGCATGGTGTGGGGATTGGACCTTGGCTATAGGCCCTCCTGCCGAGCACTAGGCACACCGCTTATGCGATTTCCGGGTGCGCTTCGCCCCTGGGGGGCTAACGTTATCCGGAGAAACTGCATCCTGAGGTGCGAGGGGGATCCCACCCGACTCACGCTCCTAATGACCATTGAGCCCTCCTGGTGTGAGCGGGGGGACGGAGCCGCGGTCTTGGGCCCTCCTGGTGTGCGTAGGATGGGCTGCCGTATTGCCTCCAGTCGCACCCTCCGCAGCCCGGGGGATGGTACGCCGGGAGGCGCGGCGTCTTGAGTCTGAGCGAAGGGAGAGGAGGCCCCTCCCCACGCGCATCATACCCGCCGCCGGCAAGCCCCTGGTGAAATCCAGGGTGGGCTCATGCGTGATGGGTCACGCGTGAGGGGACGAGGGCCTGACCCGGGCCTTCCCTCCCCTTCTGTCTTGACACAGCGCCTGGGGTGCTTCCCTGGCCCGCCGAGGCTCTTGGCCAGAGACACCGTTGAACCAAGGCCCACGGCCAGTGCCGCGAGTGCTGACCCCCGCAGGCACCTGCGCGCGCTTCATTCGTGCTCCATGGCCGTTGGCGGTGGTGGCGGAGGGTCAAGGGCTAAGAGCATGGGGTTGGCCTCCCGACATTTTGCCCGTGAGCCCCCTTGCACTGGTGCCTGATCGCACCCAGCGCCGGGCGTAGTCCTGTGGTCACCTCCTAATGGTTCCCCGGCAGGGGCGGTGCTTGGGTACAAATGGTCTCTTGGCACAGGGGCGGCATCATACGCAGGGTTCAGGGGGTCGTACCCCATGTCGCCTTTGTAAATCGCCACCGGTCTTACCCATACGGGCGACTGGGCACGGCCGTCGTAGCCTCCGCTTCCTGGTGTCATCGTGCGGAAGCAGAATGGCTCGGCCCCAGTGCTAGCGGCATCGAGGAGCTCGGCCACCCTGAGGAGCAGCGCATCGTGTCCGACGTCGAGCAACCGGCACCTTAGCAGCTCCCTTGCCACCAGCAGCGCGGTCCTCATGTTCGCCAATTCGCGCCGGTCCCGTGAACTCGCCTCCGCGTGTTCGGCGGCCCGCGCTCCTGCGCGGCTTTGGCGCCGCGTGGGTCGATGACGCTCATCGTGCCATCAGCACCGATAAAAGGCCGGGTGACGGCGAGTCCCGTGGCCGAAGGGCGACACTCGAGTGGTGTGAGCGCCACGGGCTTCCGCGTGCGCTTGATGCGCCTCCGCCATCAGATTCACGATCCGTCGGGGCGGGGTGAAGCGAGGTCGACGGATGAGGACGGTACAAGGTCGCCGGAGAGGCGAGATTTCGACACGCCCCCTACCTGGCGCCCCGAATATCGGATTACGGGCTCCGCCAACCCAAGAAGTTCGAACACAGGGGCATGAACGAAGATCTCTCCCACTCACGTCTACCTAGCATCTCGCCCTCGTTCGATGAAGAGATTCAAGCGAACAACATGTAAAACACACATGAATTTCCCAGGTTCAGGCCACCTTGTTGTGTAAAACCCTACTTCCTGCTTTGGTGGATTAGCCTCGGGAGGGCTTGAGTATGAACGAGTACAGTGGTTCCAGAGCTCAGTAGGAGAGCTCAGGAGGGTCAGGAGGCAAGGGTTCTTGCTCCTTTTTGCGAGGGCGGAGTCTCTAGATCTGATCTGAATGCCTCCATAGTGGAGACCCTAGCTACTTACATAGGCGGCCAGGGTCCTCTTCCCCCGAAATGTTTAGGCAGGAAGGGATCCCACAACGGCCATTTTGAGCGGGAACACATGGACGTTCCTATCCTGACAAAAGCGGTCTTTGCCTGCAAAGGGATCAGGCGGTGACGCGATGGTGGGCTCGGTGGTGACATTCTCCCTGTCGTCCTTGCGGTCTTCGGTCTTGTTGCACCAAAGGGGAAACCTTTGTCCTGCTCCTCGGGAACCTGCGCCTGTGCAGTCTTCTTTGCATCAAAACGGCAACTACGCCGCTGGCACGCGCTTGCACCTGCTCGCGCGGTGCGTCACTGCTCGCGTCACTGCCTCCTCCTGAGGCAGGCTTGGCCTTGGATTCTCCGGCCCTCCGGAGCAACCTAGCCGAGGCTACTCCTGAGGGGGTCTTGATGTCGTTCTCCTCGCGAGGTCTAGCCCCCTCATGAGGGTCTTGAGCAGCTGGTCGATCAGCTGGGCCATACCAGGCCGTAGTAGGAGCGCGTCACGGCCCGCAGAAAGGCAAGTCTGGGTACCCTGGTTCCCAGGACGTCGACAACATTGTACTTTTTTTGTCATCCAAATAGAAAAATAATATACGTGCCGCCACGCGACCCGTGTGACGTGCGAGCATGCGTGAGTTGATGGGACGCATATGCAAATGCACCATTCATTACATACAACAAGTCATCAACACACAACAACAATGAGGATACATGTTGGATTATAGATTATTTCCAACAAAACATTCTAGTATAGTAAAGTTTTTCTCACACCACAAATAACAAAGCGATGAAATGAACTTCAGCTCAACCAATCCTCGACGTTGGAAACACTTGCTTTGAACCATAACTGATTCTCTGGGAAGGCCCAGCTATTGTCAATCTTGAGACCAACACATGACTGATCATCCAGGCTGAAGCGGCTTATATCAGGACGCATATTGTGATAGCCGGGGTAGGGAACCATAGCAATGTCCAAGGTGTAGATACAATTGCTTCTCATAAATGGTAGTAACGTTGTGTCAACAGCAGCTGTATCGCCTTTCACCATCATTGGATAGTTCTGTCCAAGGAAGAGCGAGTTTTCTCTATGACTATCAATACTATACCAGGGAGAAGGAGGTGCTGGGGATAGTACACTAGTATCCATCCGGAATACCCTGCAACGGATGTCGGAATAGGTCCAGATGGTGCGACCATGGGAGACAACACCTGCTTCATTAGTAACATCAGTAGTGCCTTGTATACATACAAGAAGAGGTGATCCATCAGAATAAGTTGCCAAGCGCCACTGAGTATATGGGTCTTGCTCGTCCTCAGGCTCGTGATCATCACCATCGTCATCTCTCCCTTGGTTATAATTTTTTTTTTCAAGTATAGGTGGTGGAATGTTCACAGGACCTTGCAAACACAAGAAGGTTAATTAGTACGGTGATACTAACTAGCATGCATGTGGATGAAAAAAATTATAATTACGATGTAAGACAAACGTACCGAAACAATAAGTATCCCATGCAAAAATAGTGCCACGAGTGGTGGCAGCCAACATATGACGCTCGTATTGAATTGCATCATAGTACTCATTCGTGTACTGAAATTGATTTTTGAGCAATATCCATCCACCCGTGGAAGCAGAGACGGCAACAAGCTTGTAGAAGACAGCAACAACATCATAGTTCTTGTATTCCCACGAGCCGTTGGGAACTCAAGAAATTACTATCTTCCATAGACGAATGTCATGATAATCGTATCTGAACGTATGTAGACTATCTGTGTGCTGAACCTCATGGCAGTTTGAGATTTTTGGAAGTGGAACCTGGTGACGAGTGCACACATTCACAAGTTCCCACTCGCAGTTGTTCCCAATATAAATAACCCAATCTCCATTTGCGCCTGCACAGGCCTTACCCTTAAGCAATGGAATCTTAACATCACACGTATCATTATCAAGCGGCATCAGCTTGCACAAGGCAAGGCTTCCGTCGTCCTCGCGACGGCGAGCAGGGTCATCGCAAAGAAGATAGGGAAGATCAAACTGCTCCTAAACCCTTGGGTTTTTTGTAATGATCCTATTTGTTGTGTCGAGAATGGTCTTCTATGAACCTGCGATGCTAGCCGAGGTGATGACGTCGCACCGATCAATGAATTCCTCCACCACGTCATCTTTCAGATTGGGGCAAGAATAACGGGGTCGTTTCCGGCATGTTCCCTCCATAGAAGACGATCGAACAATGACAGAAGGAAGGGTGAAGGCAAATGGAGGGAGGAAGAGCGTGCGACAACAGTTCCAAATCGAGAGGAAAATGCGAAGAGGCGGTAGACGGTTGCCACGGTAAAAGAAGAGGCTAGTGGGGAGCGAACGGTTGCCACAGAGGTCACACACTGACAACAAGGCCAAGTGAACCGCATGCCGTATATCGCGCACACGTTGATCTGCCTGACCGTTTCTTTTGTGTTTCCTAATCACAAACAGTTCATCCAAGTGAACCGTATGCTGTTTATCGCACAGACCTTCATCTGGCTGCCCATTTCTTTTGTGTTGCCTATTCACAAACAGTTCATCCGAGTGAACCATATGTTGTGTGTCGCACACGCCTTCATCTGGCTGCCCATTTCTTTTGTTCCTCCTCAGCGCAAACAGTTAATTGAACTGAACCATATGCCCTTTAATGCACACGCAACTAAAATCTGAACCGTGTTTGATGCATCCATCTTCGCAAATGTTTTACACATTTTGATGGTTTTCATGCACCACCGTTTGCGATGATTGCATCGCACATAGTTTCTCGAAGGGTCTTTGATCGTAGTGTCGCGTTAGCAGCATCTTGCAGTAGTGCCCCATCGTCCGGTCTTAGATCTAGGGTCTAGATTAGATCGGTTAGTTTTTTTATTTTGAATCGGTATGCCCTATTTTCGGCCAGTAGCTTTCTGCCACGTGGCCAGGGACATATTTGTAGTTATTTTTTTTGGTTTAACCCGTGTTTTTCAAGCGCTCACCACTTTTCAACCGTATGTCCAAATTCAACGAAACCAACGCCAAATTTTTCATCATGATCCCATCTATCCAGAGAACCAAACTAAAAATATTTTTGAAAGTTTTAAAAATTGGTTCCAAATAGATTTGAATTTGAACTTCTTTAGGCCATAGCTTGACTTTCGTAACTCCGATTTAGTTGATTTTTTTTGTAAATCGAAGCTCTTGACATGCACTTTCTGTTGAGATCTAAATCACACAATTTTGCTACTGTTAAAAATTGTGTTCTGTACATAAGTTTTATTTGGTTGTTTTTGGAGTTTTCATAAGTCTTTTCTTTGATTTCATGTTGATTCTTTACTTGTGTGATTATGTGTGTTATTGTTTGCTTACGCTAGATCATCCAGAGTGCAAAGCTTGCTACTATGAATCCCTAGAGTTTAACAATTGTCAGCAAGGCAAGTTACACTTTGATCATACTTTTCAATACCCAGTTTTACTATGCATTAGTTTCACCCTCAAAGATTGCATTAGTAGGATTTTGGAACATGTGGTTATGCTATGTAGTTCATGTGGTAGGAACCTATGACTTTGATCACCCCGGGAATATTTGCTATACTATATGTTGCTTAGCCATGCTCGTAGATGGGGATTGGTATGTGAGATTCGTGCAAGTTGTGAGAGAAATAATAACTAAAGGTAATTTTAAGGTGGCCACATTAACACAACTCTGGGTGGAATGGTTGGGACAGCTGGAAAATCCAGTATTGTCCTAGGGGATCCCGAAGGACCCGTGTGATCACCCTATGGAATGCCACCCATTCTCAAAGGGATCATATGATTTTTATGCCTAGAAACTTCCGTGTGCATCCACAAGCCATTATGGGCTCTGGCGTAGTTGAGTAAGTTGTTTGACCTCTTTCAGTGGTAGACTAGATGATGTAGGTGAAAGTAGGTGTACCGGTCTACCCAGGGTTTAGCGGAAATACTTCAGAAATGCTATGTATCGATCTTCTGATCATGGAGGTGGTCGAGTCTTATGGGGAAAAGTGCGCAAACCTCTGCAGAATGTACAAACTATCATGATTAGCCATGTCCCCAGTTATGTACAACTTGGGTATCTAGAAGTGAATTCTTTGTTGATCTCATCACTCTATTTAACGAAATTGTTGGGTCATTAATAACTTGGAGATTTTTGGGATTGAGTTGGAGGAACCTTCTCAATATGGCATTTTAATCTAGTAGTAAATAAAATTTATTCCTTTGTTGTAGGAAAAGAATAGAATTATGCAAAATTAAACTTAGAGCCTCCACCAGCCAAATATGCATTTAGTGATAGATATTGGTCATCATTTTTTATAGTGTGACATTGCCAGCATATTCCATGTGCTGACCTGCACGACCGCAACGTCTCATGTTGCAGTGTTTTCTGATGAGGATTAAGGTGCGATAGGTCGTTATTCTGCACTCAGTTTTGCCGTGGAGTTGGATGGACTCATTTATCTTTGAAGCTTCCGCAATATTTTATTTAGTTGGCCTTCATCCATATTTTGTAATAAATACTCTTTATGAGGACCTCATTGTAATAAATGTGTGATTGAACTCTGTTATAAATTCTCGAGTATTGTATGTGTGAGCATACCGACCTAGGGATGGCACTTAAGCACAGAGACTTCGATCCATTGGGATCTGGTCGCTACAAGATGGTGTTAGAGCACACGCTAACTGTAGGATGCGACCACTAGGAATGGAAAAGCCATAGGATGCTCTTCTCTATATCATTTATAATCCTTCTCTATTTCCACAATATAGATGTTGAACCCCAGGAACAAGTTTGCTCAACCTGATGATAACATGCCCTTCGAACGACACTAGAAGGAAGTCGTGAAGTATATGAACACCGGCCTACCTAGCTTCACCGGAACCTTCACTACAACTATCAGGGATATGACTAGCAGGTATGAACCGGTTAGTGTAAACCGGCTTAATTATAATATGCTTAGTTGTAATATTTAGTAAAGGCTACGGCCCATGAGATCTTAGGGCCCATGTATAGAATTATGGTTTGTAAACCGCCAAGCGATGTAACTTGAGAGATAAGGAAGAAAGGACAGGGACCAAGGCGGACACGAGTATGAGCCGGCCTCGGGACTCTGTAAACCGGACCGGGCGTCACCTCTATATAAAGGGACAACCAGGCGACGGTTCAGGGACAAGCAAGAATCAACCCGTCGAGACTACAGGCAAGCGATCCGCTCCCTGTAAACCGACGCCCAAGCAATACCAAACCAACTAGACGTAGGCTTTTACCTTCATCGAAGGGGCCGAACTAGTATAAACTCTCTGTGTCCTTTGTGTGCTATGAACCCCTTCAAGATAACCCGTGCGATGGTTCCATCATCAAGTCCGTTAAACCGGACATCTGCTGTGTTAATTCCACGACAGTTGGCGCCCACCTTGGGGCCTCCACACGATGGTTTCGAGTTCTTGAAGGGCAGCTTTAAAGGACTTAAGGGTTACGTGGTTGGCCGGATGACCAAGAGTCGCCGTGGCCGGATCTACATCGACGACGCAGGTTGGGGACCGGAGGCCGATTCAATCGAATACGGGTACCGGGTTCCCTTCGGCGGCATCCAAGTCTTCATCGGCAAGATCGGCGAACCGGTACCTGAGCCGGACATCTTCCCCAACATCATCGAGCTGGCTCAGCGTGCGAGATCGGCCCGGGTTCAGCCTGCCGTGAAGTGCGTGTTCGTAGGAGCAATCCATGGGGTCCAAACCGATGACGGGTCGGAATCCGGAGGTGAAACAGTTGTCTACTCCGATGACGGATCCTCATCCGGAGAGACTCAATCTCTGTATCAGTTGCAGGACGGCCCGTCTGAGGGCGAGTCCGACGGAGACAGTATTCCGGACCCCTTTGACCCGCCAAACCGGGTGGCTGTCTTTATGGCCGGTTCACAGCCCCCAGTGAACGGGGTGACAGCAGAAGCTGGTGTAGGGGGGAGCGGCCCGGCCCTCTCACCTACTGACGTTCTATCCACCTTGATCGAGGAGTTCACAGCTAAAGCGATGGAAACAATAGCTCCAGCAGACAAGGCGCAGCATGATGCAGAGCTCCTTCAGTTAAAGGGCCGGATTGATCAATTAAAGGAGGATCTGAAAGCAGAGAAGGCAATGATAGCAAGGAGGCAAGCAGAATTGGATGATCAGGCTTTTCACCTAAGGATGGAACAGGCCTCTATGCAAGGAGTAAGAAGTCGGAAGTACCAATCTCGTATACCGCCGGTTTACGAAGCCGTGGATCTATTTAGAACACCAGGGGCAGGGACAAGCAATAATCCCGCTTTAAACCAGAGGGCACCCCCAGTCAGGGATGAGCCGGTTCAGCAGCCCATTGCGGAGCAAGACCGGCGGATCACGTCTACACCTCACCCGTCAGGTCACTATTCGAACCCTTTGGATAACATCGTTGCTGCTGCAGCATGTTTGGCCGCTTTACCCGACGAGGGGACGTCCCGGGTAGCATTGGAGGCGCGCCGGGCCAAGGAGCTACTTAATACAGCGTTGATACAACAGCAAGCATATTCTCACAGCAGGGAAAGGCTACATTCAACACCACGTCCTAGACGGAGTTACACTAGGCATTGGGAGGAGCCAGAAGTATCTAGCAGTGAACGCAGGCGGCATCAGCGCAGACAGGATAATCCGGCAGGCGCAGCGGCACCAGCTCCGGATATAAACCGGGTTAGATCAGGAGCCCGGGAGGAGGTTCTCAAACGACACCGGTTCACACAGCCACAGCAGAAACAGGAGTTACGACGAGTTCTTTTGGGGTGCAATGCCTTATCCCCGCTTTACGGAGTGTCAAGCTGCCTAAAGATTTCAAAGGGCCCCGCAAGGTACCTAATTACACAGCGGATTTAGCTCCAGAAGCTTGGGTTGAAAGTTATGAGATGGCAATGGAGATGCTGGACGTGGATGAATCGGCTTGTGCAAAGTACTTTACTATGATGCTTGAGGGTACAGCCCGGACCTGGCTGAAGGGTTTACCCCCGAATTCCATCGGATCATGGGGGGAACTACGTAGCCAGTTTATCAAAAACTTCAAAGATACATGTAAACAGCCGATGTCAGTGGTGGATCTAGCAGCTTGTGTGCAAGGAGAGCAGGAGTCTATAGGTGCTTGGGTGCGGAGAGTAGTGGAGATCTTGCACTCTTCGAATGGTATCAATCCTAGTACGGCGATAGTGACTTTGGAAAACAATTGCTGGTTTGAATCTTTAAAGTTAAAGCTAGGACGGCTTAAAAGGGATTGTAATGATATGGGAACTCTCATGAGTGCTTTGGTAAAGTATGGGGACTCTGATAATACCAAGCATCCAGAAGCTAAAGGAGACAAGGCAGGGAAGGTTAACAAACCTGGTAAACCGGCGCAAGTTAACCCAGCTACTACAAGTTTTTTGGGCAAGCGAAAGGCAGAAGGTGGCTCTGATTTCGTAGCCAACACCCAAGTTCAAGGGGGTTTTCAGCGTAGTATGGGCAACCCACCTCCACAAACCGGCGGAGGGGATGTTAGTTGGGACCAAGAGTTAGATCAGCCTTGCCCGAAGCATGGCACGAAACAACGACCGGCGAAACACACTATAAGAGAGTGCAGGCCCTTTATGGATGCAATGATGGGCCGCTTTAAACCTAATGACAGGCCTCCAAATGGCGGTTCAGGACCAGGGTTTTATGGTCCGGGTTATCAGGGGAACAACTCCGGATCAGGATATAGAGGCAACAACAATGGTTATCAAAACCGGGGCGGTAATCAAAATGGTCAAGGAAGTTATAACAACCAGGGCAATCAGCCACGTAATCAGGGTGGTTACAATAACCAAGGCAGTCAACAGTAGGGCCAAGGTAACTACAATAATCAAGGTAATCAGCAGCGTCAGCAACAGCAACCACAGTCCGGGTATCAGAGTAATCCGAAGGAGTTGAGTAGTGGGCAGTACCATGTATTCACCACAAGTCTGTGTAAACGAGATCAGAAGGTTTTGAAGCGGGCAGTTAACGCAGTTGAACCGGCAACACCGCAATTTCTGCGCTGGTCAGAGCAGCCCATTGTATGGAGCAGGGAAGACCACCCAATGCGGGTGGATAATCCGGGCCACTTGGCCTTGGTGGTGGCACCCCAGGTGGGAGGTTATAAATTCACTAAAGTTCTCATGGACGGTGGTAGCAGCATCAACATCTTGTACTATGAGACTTTCCGTCGTATGGGCCTGACGGATAAGAAATTAAGACAATCAAACACGGTGTTCCACGGGGTGGTTCCAGGTAAATCGGCTTATCCGGTTGGAAAGATTGACTTAGAAGTTACCTTTGGAGATGAGCATGATTCCAGGTCAGAGATGATAACTTTCGTAGTCGTCAAGATTAAAAGCCCTTATCACGCTCTGTTTGGGAGGACGGTTTATGCCAAATTTATGGCTAGGCCGTGTTATGTTTATCTGCAACTCAAAATGCCGGGTCACAAGGGCACGATCACGGTTCATGGAAGTCGCAAGATAGCAGTGGAGTGTGAAGAAGGAGATGCAGCCTATGCGGAGGCAGTATGTGCCACAGAAGAGTTGAAGTTTTATAAAGATAATGTTGATCCGGCAGATATGACTCCGCTGAAGAAGCCTACTACAGAACATGATCCGGCTTTGAAGTTTAAATCGGCAGAGGAGACCAAGCAAGTTGATTTCGTGCCAGGTGATTCGTCCAAGCAGTTCACTATCAGCGCTAACCTTGATCCCAAATAGGAAAGCGTGCTCATCGAGTTCATCTGTGAGAACCGGGATATCTTTGCGTGGAAGCCGTCTGACATGCCAGGTATACCGAGGGAACTCGCTGAGCACAACCTTAACGTTGATCCGAAATACAAGCCGGTGATACGTCCAAAACGTATCTATAATTTCTGCTTGCTCCATGCCATTTTTTGGTGATATTGCTATGATATTCATACACTTCCATACACTTTTGATCATATTTGGACTAACTTACTAATCCAGTGCACCCCAGTGCCAGTTTCTGTTTTCGGCTGTTTTTGTATTTCAGGTTTTCACGTTTCGAGAACTGCCCAGAAAAATCCAGAAAAATTATATAAAAAATCAGCGATCCAGAAACAACACTGCGTCCGAAGGGCAGCCTGGGGGGGGGGGCACCAGGGCTCCAGGCGCCCTGGCGGCGCGCCCCCCCTGGGCCGCGCCGGGGGGGGGCGCTTTGGCCCCCCGAAGCCCGTCCGGTGCCCCCCTTTGGCATATATTTAGAGGGACCTCCGAAACCCTCAGAACAGGAACTCTTTTCGCGATCCCATCTCTGTTCCGCCGCCGCCGCCGCTTCCAAGATCGGGAGCACCAGGAGAACTCTTCCCGGCACCCTGCCGGAGGGGAGGATCACCACCGGGAGCTTCTCCACCACCATGGACGCCTCCCGGATGACTCGTGAGTAGTCTCCCTTGGACCATGAGTCCATGACCAGTAGCTATGTGATGTTCTCCTCCCGTTCTCGTGCTTCACTAATTAGTCCTCGTGAGCTGCCCTACATGATCGAGGCACCTATGTAATCCTTATGCTGTTGCTATGTTGAGTTTGCTGGGATCCGATGGATTATGAGATTATGTTCAGATTGATCTTGAGTAATATATTTGATTCACCTCTTTTATATTTTAGTTCATAAGTAATTCTTGCATGTTCTCCGTTGTTATTTATTGCTTGGGCCGAGTAGTAAGTAGTGACTCCAAGAGGGAACGTTATGCTCGATTGTGGGTTCATGCCCCTCGATGACTAGCTTGAGTGACAGAAACATGAGTCTAGGGGATGTGCTGTTGCCACAAGGGGGAAAACAACGGTGCTTGTGCCCGCGGGTGCAAGGATTGTTTACTTTACGCAAAGTTCTTTTAATGCAGTTGTCTGTTGCATTGAGTTTACACTATGGGTGGGACTCGCAACTTAATACCAGCGAGATGTTCTGGATAGATATCTCAAGGTGGATGATTAGTAGTAGATATTGATGGATTTCGGTCTACTTACTTTGGCGTACCGCCCATGCTTTGAACCTCAACCTTTCTTGCAATGTAGTCAGCATTGGTTTGCGTTCGTGGTCCTGTCAATTGGCCAGCTGTAATTTGTTTACCTCACATAGCTGTTTTATCGTCTTTTGGGAGAGAGACATCACTAGTGAACATCATGAGACTCCGGTCCATATTACCATCATTGATCATATCCACTATTTACTTTCCGTTATTACTTACTATTGCAAAAACTATCTATCACTACTGTCATTGCTTTTAATCCTTTGTGAACTACAAGGCCGGAGAGATTGACAACCTCTCTGTACTCGTTGGGAGCAAAGTTATTTGTATCTGTGTGCAGGTCCATGTTGATTGCTACTAATCTGGCGCCGTAGCAATTGACACCTACTTGTTGAACCTAGGAGTCTCTGGGGATTCGATCCTTGGCATCTTTGCTAAGGGAAAACACTTCTACTTACTGCATCTTACACCTTCCACTTGGGGTAACCAACGAGGGGTTCGAGGCCCATCAAGGAGTATTTTCTGGCGCCGTTGCCGGGGACTCCACTCTTCAGGATAGGGGAGTTGCATGCTATCTTTTACCTTTGCTTTTTAGTCTTGTTAGTTTACCTTTCAGTTTTTGCTTTAGTTCCCTTTTATCAAAAATCACAAAAATTATTTGCCTTTTTATTAGTAGTCCTTTCTGTTTAGCCAAACATGTTAGGATTTGGTGCTTTGAGGGAATCAGAAGTTCTAGATTTCCATCAAAGAGATGGAGAAAATATGAAGAGAAGGCATGGGACAGAATTTCTGATGCACATAGAAGAATTATGCCTTGGATACCTATAAAAATTGTGCTTAGAAATTTTTACCATGGTGTTTTTAAATGGTGTAAACACTCCCTTGACATTATAGCTGATGGAGATTTCCTAGAATGTGATGAAGCTAGAGCTCTTGAAATTATACATGGTCTATCTAGTTACTTTGTTTATGATCATAATTTTGATACTGTCATAGATAGACTTGCTACTATTGAAAAGAGAATGGATGCTCTAGACTTAATGAAGGTAGAGAAACCTAAACCCAATAAGAGAGACATTTTTGAAATAGACAATGATTGGGAACCTTTTGTTAGGATCAGCATCTCTAATCAAGACTTCCTTGCTTATTGTGATATTGGATCTATGGTTTCTACTATGTCAAATATTGTTCATGATTCTTTAAAATTTAACATGGATAGATTACCATCTTATCATGAACACACTAATGGAGATATTTCTGAAATCCAGGGAAAAATAAAAGACGTGCCAGTAAAATTCCTTAAAGGGATTGCAATGATTGATTTCTCCATCATGGAGCCAAACCAAGGAAATATAGTGCTTGGAAGGGACTTCCTCCGAGCAGTTAAAGGCTTCATTGATATAGGTAAGGGACAAATCCGCTTACGCGGGAAGGCAAAAGGTGTGTACCCCTTTCCTAGAAGGAACAAGAATGAACTTATTGAGGAACCATTTGAAACAATTTATAACTCCGATTATTATGATGATTATTGATTCCTCTATGCATTATGCCTAGCTTAAAGGCATAAAAGGAAGCTCTTTTGGGAGGCAGCCCACATGAATAAATTTTTTGCTTTTGTTGTGTCTTGATGTTGTTTACTGCTGTAGCATAATCATTGTATCTTTGCTTTTCATATTTGTGCCAAGTATAGCCTCCGATTGCTAGAAAGTTCAAAAGTTGTGAGGTGCTGTCCAGGAAACAGATTCTGTCCTTGGATAGAAAAATTCGTATAAAATCACCAGATCATCTTTTTAGTCTGAATTTTTTCTACAGCGTTCTCTATATAATTGTCTTTCGTGTGTATTTTCTGAGTTTTTTGATTTGAGTTGCAGAAGTATCCCGAATAGATCAATTACTGTCTGCTGTTCTGTTTTTCACAGATTCTGTCCTGTTTTGCCTTACCTTCACTTTGCAAATTAAGAACTTGTTTTTTCTTTGCAAAAACCTTTTGGCAATCTTGAGAAACAGTAGAACTTCAAGAATATCCTTATTTCCAGCAAGGTATAATTATTTTATTAAGGGTACTAACCTCGCTAATCAGATTATGATGAGTTATGTATGAAGGGAGTTTTCAAGTGTGCGAGGGAAGATGATAAAAAGATTCAGGAGTGTCAAGCGCTCAAGCTTGGGGATGCCCCCGTGCACCCCCAAGAAATATTCAAGGAGACTCAAGCGTCTAAGCTTGGGGATGCCCCCGTGCATCCCCTTCTCCATCAACATTATCAGTTCGTCTTTCGTTTCGCTATATTTTTATCACTTCATGTGTTATGTGCTATGCTTGGAGCATCTTGCTTTTAGTTTTCTTTTTAGTTTTTCATAACAAGTCAGAACCCAGCATTCCTTTATGTGGGAGAGAAACACGCTCCACCTCTACCTAGGACATTACATAGAATTTTCATGTCTATCTATGCTGTGTGTGTTCTTTGTCTTTTAAATAGCTACTATCATGCTCAGCTCTTAGTATTCATGCTTATCTTTTCAAAGAGCTTTTGTTTAGTTGGTTGCTTGAACTCTCTTTAATTACCATGCTCACCTTATCAAGAGAGTTTGCTTCCGTTGCATTGGTTAATGTGTCTATGATAAAGATGCTACTTGCATGATGGTGCTTAGTAGTTCAGGTTTTCTTATGGTTAATCTCAAATAGCTGGGGGGTTCCCAATGTGTTATTGGAGTACCAACTTGATTTGTTTGCCTATGATATGGTATGGTTTAGTAATATCTTCCTTCGAGAATTTATTTTGATTGACTTGGCGTATGCTCACGCATATTCAAGACTGTAAAGAAAGTCTGTCAAGCCTTGATGATCTTTTATTTCTAAGTAGCGATATAACTACCATGCCTGATTCAATATTGCTTTGTCGCTCTGCATGATTATGACCGTCATTGCTCTCTTAGTTGGTCGCTCCCAGTCTTTTGCTAACCTCCACCTGTACTAAGCAAACTAACCATGCAATACATAGCTCATGGGAAAGTAGCCTAAAAACTATTGTGGTAAAGAATATGTTACCTATGTATCTTATTTCTTATGAGTTGCTTGCTGAGCGGTAACCACGTTTCTGGGGACGCCATCAACTGTCACACTCTTGTTGAATATCATGTGAGTTGCTATGCATGTTCGTCTTGTCTGAAGTAAGGGTGATTTGCCGTGGGTTGAATTAATATGCATATTGTTAGAGAAGAACATTGGGCCGCTAACCAAAGCCATGCATCATGGTGGAAGTTTTAGCTTGGACCTTAATCCTCAATCTCTCATGAGAATATGCTTATGCATTAAAGAGGAGTCCATCATCTATTTTCTATGTTGTCCCGGTATGGATGTCCTCAAGTTGAGATCTATCAAAAACGAGAAATCAAATGCGATTTATCTCCTTGGACCTTTGTACAGGTGGCATAGAGGTACCCCTTTGTGACACTTGGTTAAAACATATGTAATGCAATGATAACCCATGGGGATCCGAGCTAATTAGGACAAGGAGCGAGCACTATTGGTATTCGATGCATGAGGCTTGCAACTTATAGGATGTTTTATGCATGACACATATGAAGTACTACTACCGTTGACACAATTGCTTCCATGTCTTCAAAATAAAAAGCTCTAGCACATAACCATTCTTTTACCTTTATGTTAAAGCACCAACTACTGAGAGCATGATTGTCATTCTGAGTGTAATGTGCATTGTCCCAAAGTAGCATTGTCTTTTGCATGATTGTGATATCGTTTATTCTGAGATGATTGTATCTAGTCATCACTTAAACCTTGAAGGTGCCCCTGCATTTATGTTTTGCACTAAAGGGGGGCAAGCTAGATATCACTTTATCATATTTGCACATCATGTTCATTGCAAATCTTTTTGATGTTTCAGTTTCATGTTGTAAAACTTTCAGTCATTTGTGATTTTCTCTTGAGACAACTTAATTACTATAGAATCATTGTCTCAGTAAGCTTTTGTCATATGACTATAAAAAGTCCTATATGGTTAATAGCATGTCACCACAGAAATTATTCTTGTTATCATTTACCTACTCGAGGACGAGCAGGAATTAAGCTTGGGGATGTTGATATGTCCAAAACGTATCTATAATTTCTGCTTGCTCCATGCCACTTTTGGGTGATATTGCTATGATATTCATACACTTCCATACACTTTTGATCATATTTGGACTAACTTACTAATCCAGTGCACCCCAGTGCCAGTTTCTGTTTTCGGCTGTTTTTGTATTTCAGGTTTTCACGTTTCGAGAACTGCCTAGAAAAATCCAGAAAAATTATATAAAAAATCAGCGATCCGAAAACAACAATGCGTCTGAAGGGCAGCCTGGGGGGGCACCAGGGCTCCAGGCGCCTTGGCGGTGCCCCCCCCCCTGGGCCGCGCCGGGGGGGGGGGGCGCCTGGGCCCCCCGAAGCCCGTTCGGTGCCCCCCTTTGGCATATATTTAGAGGGACCTCCGAAACCCTCAGAACAAGAACTCTTTTCGCGATCCCATCTCTGTTCAGCCGCCGCCGCCGCTTCCAAGATCGGGAGCACCAGGAGAACTCTTCCCGGCACCCTGCCGGAGGGGAGGATCACCACCGGGAGCTTCTCCACCACCATGGACGCCTCCCGGATGACTCGTGAGTAGTCTCCCTTGGACCATGAGTCCATGACCAGTAGCTATGTGATGCTCTCCTCCCGTTCTCGTGCTTCACTAATTAGTCCTCGTGAGCTGCCCTACATGATCGAGGCACCTATGTAATCCTTATGCTGTTGCTATGTTGAGTTTGCTGGGATCCGATGGATTATGAGATTATGTTCAGATTGATCTTGAGTAATATATTTGATTCACCTCTTTTATATTTTAGTTCATAAGTAATTCTTGCATGTTCTCTGTTGTTATTTATTGCTTTGGCCGAGTAATAGGTAGTGACTCCAAGAGGGAACGTTATGCTCGATTGTGGGTTCATGCCCCTCGATGACTAGCTTGAGTGACAGAAATATGAGTCTAGGGGATGTGCTGTTGCCACAAGGGGGAAAACAACGGTGCTTGTGCCCGCGGGTGCAAGGATTGTTTACTTTACGCAAAGTTCTTTTAATGCTGTTGTCTGTTGCATTGAGTTTACACTATGGGTGGGACTCACAACTTAATACCAGCGAGATGTTCTGGATAGATATCTCAAGGTGGATGATTAGTAGTAGATATTGATGGATTTCGGTCTACTTACTTTGGCGTACCGCCCATGCTTTGAACCTCAACCTTTCTTGCAATGTAGTCAGCATTGGTTTGCGTTCGTGGTCCTGTCAATTGCCCAGCTGTAATTTGTTTACCTCACATAGCTGTTTTATCGTCTTTTGGGAGACAGACATCACTAGTGAACATCATGAGACTCCGGTCCATATTACCATCATTGATCACATCCACTATTTACTTTCCGTTATTACTTACTATTGCAAAAACTATCTATCACTACTATCATTGCTTTTAATCCTTTGTGAACTACAAGGCCGGAGAGATTGACAACCTCTCTGTACTCGCTGGGAGCAAAGTTATTTGTATCTGTGTGCAGGTCCATGTTGATTGCTACTAATCTGGCGCCGTAGCAATTGACACCTACTTGTTGAACCTAGGAGTCTCTGGGGATTCGATCCTTGGCATCTTTGCTAAGGGAAAACACTTCTACTTACTGCATCTTACACCTTCCACTTGGGGTAACCAACGAGGGGTTCGAGGCCCATCAAGGAGTATTTTCTGGCGCCGTTGCCGGGGACTCCACTCTTCAGGATAGGGGAGTTGCATGCCATCTTTTACCTTTGCTTTTTAGTCTTGTTAGTTTACCTTTCAGTTTTTGCTTTAGTTCCCTTTTATCAAAAATCACAAAAATTATTTGCCTTTTTATTAGTAGTCCTTTCTATTTAGCCAAACATGTTAGGATTTGGTGCTTTGAGGGAATCAGAAGTTCTAGATTTCCATCAAAGAGATGGAGAAAATATGAAGAGAAGGCATGGGACAGAATTTCTGATGCACATAGAAGAATTATGCCTTGGATACCTATAAAAATTGTGCTTAGAAATTTTTACCATGGTCTTTTTAAATGGTGTAAACACTCCCTTGACATTATAGCTGAGGGAGATTTCCTAGAATGTGATGAAGCTAGAGCTCTTGAAATTATACATGGTCTATCTAGTTACTTTGTTTATGATCATAATTTTGATACTGTCGTAGATAGACTTGCTACTATTGAAAAGAGAATGGATGCTCTAGACTTAATGAAGGTAGAGAAACCTAAACCCAATAAGAGAGACATTTTTGAAATAGACAATGATTGGGAACCTTTTGTTAGGATCAGCATCTCTAATCAAGACTTCCTTGCTTATTGTGATATTGGATCTATGGTTTCTACTATGCCAAAAATTGTTCATGATTCTTTAAAATTTAACATGGGTAGATTACCATCTTATCATGAACACACTAATGGAGATATTTCTGAAATCCAGGGAAAAATAAAAGACGTGCCAGTAAAATTCCTTAAAGGGATTGCAATGATTGATTTCTCCATCATGGAGCCAAACCAAGGAAATATAGTGCTTGGAAGGGACTTCCTCCGAGCAGTTAAAGGCTTCATTGATATAGGTAAGGGACAAATCCGCTTACGCGAGAAGATCAAGGCCATCACATCTTTGACTAAGCCGGTTTGCATTAACGATGTTCAGCGTATCGCTGGCCGGATCACATCATTAAGCCGGTTCATCAGCCGTTTGGGAGAGAAGGCGATCCCGCTTTACCAGATGCTGAGGAAAACAGACCGGTTTATATGGAGTGATGAGGCGAACGCGGCGTTTGAGGATCTGAAGCGGCAACTGGGAAAGCCGCCGGTCCTGGCTGCCCCTGTTGATAAGGAGCCGTTGCTGTTATACGTTGCTGCCAATGCACGGGCAGTCAGCGTTGCAATTGTGGTTGAGCGCAAGGAAGCAGGAAAGGAATACCCGGTTCAGCGCCCGGTTTATTACGTGAGTGAAGTACTCATTGAGTCCAAGCAAAGGTACCCACATTGGCAAAAGCTGGTATATGGGGTGTTCATGGCAAACCGGAAGCTGAAGCACTATTTTCAAGGTCATCCAATAACTGTGGTTAGTTCAGCGCCGTTGGGGGACATAATCCAGAACAGGGAAGCTACAGGAAGAGTGGCGAAGTGGGCCATTGAGCTCAGCCCACATGAATTAAAATATGTGCCACGCACCGCTATAAAATCTCAGGCATTGGTAGATTTCATCAATGATTGGATAGAATTGCAGACCCCTGAGGAGAAGCCAGATCTTATGTATTGGACGATTCACTTTGACGGTTCAAGACAGTTGGAAGTCTCAGGGGCTGGAGTTGTCTTAACTTCCCCCCGAGGTGATAAATTTTGTTACGTCCTCCGCCTATTGTTTCCTTGCACTAACAATGCAGCGGAATATGAAACATTACTTCATGGCTTGCGGATGGCAAAGGAGATGAACTTGAGCCGGGTTAAGTGTTTTGGCGATTCAGATCTGGTGGCGCAGCAAGTTTCAGGCAAGTGGGATTCAAGAGATCCCCTCATGTCAGCTTATAGACGAGAAGTTGAAGCAGTTGCAGGATATTTCAAAGGATATCAGGTGGATCATATAGACCGGCGACGGAACGAAGCAGATGATGCTTTAAGCCGGCTGGGCTCCCAACGTAAACCGGTGCCGCCAAATACCTTTTTGGATGAGTTGCACAGTCCTTCGGTTCAAGTACCGTCGGAGGAAGACCTAGCTGTTCCTGATCCGGAGGCACAGTTAGTTGCAGCGCTTCATGTTATTCCAGATTGGACGCTGCCTTATTTGGCATATCTGAGCCGAGGAGAGTTACCGGACGATGAAGAAGAAGCACGGCAGATAATCCGGCGTTCTAAGTCCATGACAATTGCAAACGGAGAGCTTCATCATCGCAGTACTTCTGGAGTATTTCAGCGGTGTGTATCAGCTGAGGAAGGCTGTGAGATTCTTCGCGAGATCCATCAAGGGGATTGTGGTCATCATGCCGGTTCAAAATCATTGGTGGCTAAAGCGTTTCGACATGGTTTCTATTGGTTAACCGCTCATGCTGATGCGGCAGATTTGGTCCGGAAGTGTGATGCTTGTCAGAAGTTTTCACGACGTGCTCTTGTTCCGGCGCAGGAGCTTCGGGTGATACCAATAACCTGGCCGTTTGCTACTTGGGGGCTTGATATGGTTGGACCTTTCAAGAGATCCCAAGATCAGAAAACTCATCTACTAGTAGCAGTGGATAAGTTTACAAAATGGATTGAAGCAGAGCCTATAAGCAAGTGTTATGCGGCGACGGCAGTCAAATTCATCAAAAAGGTAATTTTCCGGTTTGGCTTTCCGCACAGCATCATCACAGACAATGGCACCAATTTATCTCAGGGTGAGATGGAAGAATTCTGTCAACGAGAACATATTCGCTTGGTTGTATCTTCTGTGGCCCATCCCCAATCTAATGGTCAGGCTGAAAGGGCAAATCAGGAGATTTTGCGAGGTATCAAGCCCCGGCTTATGACTCCTTTGCAAAGAACCCTAGGATGTTGGGTTGAGGAGTTACCATCTGTTCTTTGGAGTATCAACACTACACCAAACCGGTCCACAGGTTACACACCTTTCTTCATGGTCTATGGTGCTGAAGCAGTCCTTCCAAATGATATCCGTCATGATTCACCAAGGGTAACGGCTTATGTTGAAGCGGCCAATGAGCAAGCAAGGCAGGATAGTTTGGACCGGCTGGATGAAGAGCGTGATATAGCTGCGGCACGATCTGCAATCTATCAACAAGACTTACGCAGATGTCACAGCCGCCGGATCAAAACAAGGACGTTCCAGGAGGGTGACTTAGTACTCCGGCTCATCCAAGATCAAACAGATATGCACAAACTATCACCACCTTGGGAAGGGCCCTTTGTGGTCAGCAAGAATCTGCACAACGGTTCATATTACCTGCTGGACGTTCGAGAACACAAGGACTCACGAACATCAGAGGAAGAAACGAAGAGGCCATGGAACATCGCCCACTTACGGCCATACTATACTTGAGCTATGAGCTCCACCGTATCCTATGTATATATTATGATCAATGAATAAACCGGCACCCTCGGTAAACCGGGGGCTCAGCCTTTTTTCCAATACAAATATCTTGTGAGAACAACCATGCATGTTTTATCATATGTTATATTACAACATATTGGCCGGTTTAAAATTGATTTTTTGCAGAATATACACAGAAGCAATAAAACTCTCTAAAGAGCATGAAGTCACATGCGGTTCAAGAGAGGACGCTTCAAGATCTACCCATGATTCCATGGAGCCAGGGAAAACTATATGGACAGTTGGGTTTACCCGCATCCATCCACCGGCCCTCTGGAAAGATGGATAATCCACATCTAGTGATTGGCTAGGCCCTCTGGAAAGATGGATAATCCACATCCAGTGATTGGCTAAATTGTTTATTATGGTTCAAGTGCAAAGATGGATAATCCACATCCACCGGCCCTCTGGAAAGATGGATAATCCACATCCAGTGATTGGCTAAATTGTTTATTATGGTTCAAGTGGAAAGATGGATAATCCACATCCACCGGCCCTCTGGAAAGATGGATAATCCACATCCAGTGATTGGCTAGGCCCTCTGGAAAGATGGATAATCCACAT
>LR738713.1:520861321-520939701 GCA_902687465.1 Secale cereale | reverse complement strand
AGTGATTGGCTAAATTGTTTATTATGGTTCAAGTGGAAAGATGGATAATCCACATCCATCGGCCCTCTGGAAAGATGGATAATCCACATCCAGAGATTGGCTAGGCCCTCTGGAAAGATGGATAATCCACATCCAGTGATTGGCTGAATTTTTTCTTATGGCTCATATGGAAAGATGGATAATCCACATCCAACGGCCCTCTGGAAAGATGGATAGTCCACATCCAGTGATTGGCTGAACCTTGCTTTGAGCCTGGCAGCTCTTAAAAAGCCTCGACTACATGGTTTTATTTGCAAATTCGCATCTTTGGTGTTTGTGTTTTATGACTCTTTAAACCGGAGTGGAACAGTTAAAGAAGTTGGCCACATATCTATAAAGTGAAAAGTCTGGGTCATGAATACCAGCATGAATAAACCGGTGTTCATTATAACCCGGATCATCCATCAGGCAACAAGCTACAAATTTCTGAACAAAGTTTCAGAACGAGATAAACCGGTGTCTATTATCAAAACCCGGGTTGTTATTGGATCCATGAAGATCTTCATCAAGAGATTTTAAGTTCTACCGGATTAAGAGTATTGAGCATACTTGATCTCAGGTATAAACTTATTTCTGGCATAAGTATACACTTGTTTGATATACTGTAAGAGCAGTTTAATCTGTCCAGTGGTAAACCGCTAGGACATGTTTTTCAGTTTTACTTATGCAGGAACAGATGACACGCAAGATAAGCGACATCAGACGAAATTTAATTTGGCAAACATTAAAACAAGAAGCCAGAATATCCGGATCAAAGCGGATAATGTTTCAGCTATCCTATTACAAGGCATAGCAAGCCTGACGGATTAAAAGATTGTTTGATAAAGCGGGACTGCAACTACAACACAAAGTTATGAGTTATGCTCCCTCCTGCTAAGACGGTTGAGCATCGACTTGATCCGGCGTTTTTTCTTCTTCTTGGAGCGGTTGGAAGTCCGGAACACACCAGTCGATCTTCGTCAGGGCCCGGAAGTACATCTCTTCACTGATAAGTTCAGAAGGTTCGATATCTGGAGCGAAGGTATGAGGGCGAACTGGTGGGATTAAATTGACGGTGTCATAAACCGGCCGCTTCACCCATTCGTTTTGCAAGTCGTACCCTGGATGATACCTGGATAAGTCGGCTTCAGCTGCAAGCTTGCTGGCAAGGGGACGCATCTCCTTCGTCAAGGCATGGAGGTCCTTCGCGGTAAAAGTGGATCCGTCTTCTTTCGTGTCAGGAAATCCAGTCAAAGCTTCTTCCGGATCAAGATCTGGGACCCAGGCTTTAGCCCTGGTAAGTGCCATGAGGGCACCGGCTCGAACAGCAGATTTCTTAACTTCTTCAAGACGAACCGGCAGAACAGACAACTTTTCCAACGTGCCTTGAATGGTTGTGGGGGGCGGTTTACTGAAAGATGTTGCACTAATGATCCTCTGAGCGCCGGAATACAGCTGCTCGACCAAAGTGTAACATGCCTTAAGTTTCTTCCGTAGGTCATCCCCAAGATGGGTGACACGGCGCCCTGCATATAAATGTCACAGTTAAACCGGCACAGATGGAAGCTTGCAAGGATAAAGCAGGAGTTCAGATTATACTTACCAAAGATTGTAGAAGTCATCAACTCAATTTGCCGCTTTAAGCCGGTTAACTCTTCAGTAACCGGATTAAGTGCCCCCTCGGCATCCTGAACCCTTTTCTCCAGCTCTTTCTTCTGAACCTCAAAAGTGGTCCGCTCTTCTTCAAAGAATTTTTTCAGATCTTCAGCAGTCTTTAAACTCACCTGAAGATCTTTCTTGGCATTCGAAGCAGCAGACTCTGTCTCAGCAAGACGGTTCCGAAGCTCATTGATCTCATCAGCATTCCGGTTTAAGTCAGCCTGCAAGTAAAATCAAGTGATAAGAAACAAAAATCAGACAAGTCTCAAGCACACAAACAAGTTGTCTACTTGACACTTGGGGGCTAATGGCAGTTGAAGCAATAAACAACAACATTTCAAAGTCAAAAGTCTCAAGCACACAAACAAGTTGTCTACTTGACACTTGGGGGCTAATGGATAATTGAGGTATCAGAAGAAATTCTTACAAGTATCAAATACATAACCAAGTTATCTACTTGATACTTGGGGGCTAATGTAAAGATCAATTGTTCAAGCTATAAGTTCCGGTTCACCTTCAACACGCAGCTAAACCGGAACTTGGGGGCTACTATGAGGAAGAGGCATATCAAAAGCACAAAGTCATAAGGAAAAGGATTACCTCATATTTTTCCTTCATCAAATTAACCTAGCCCGCTTCGTAATCTCGACTGCTATGGAGCCGGTTTAAGCACCCGGAATAGATTTCTTGGGCACTCATATCAGCAAGATTGGATAATTCAGTACTCCATTTACCCTTCTCCTTATATAGCTTCTCCGTTTTAGCCGTATGCTTGGCTAAAACGGTGGGCTCAGCCGGAGCAACAAAAGCAGTCCCAGTTACTACAACTTCTGGGGAAGCAGGTGCTGTTGGCGGAGTTGCAGTGTGAACCGGATTGGGAGATGCCGGATTGGCCTGAGGAGAATTGGCTCGGGCAGGACTTGGCGCATTATGAACATCATCAGCAGTAGGTTTCTCGGGCATTGACATATAATCCGTAGGCGCAGGATCCTCAAGAGGAATTGTGGGCTCGCCTTCTGGAGGGACGGTTGCTGCCGGATCAACTGCCGGATCATCAACAGTAGTCTCCGCAGTAGGTTTGTTGGTTTTGGGTTTCTTGCTAGGTTTTGGTTTGCTGGAAGAAGTTGGAAAAATGAGTTAAGATTATGAAGCAAAAGGTAATCATAAACCGGATAAGTTAAAAGAACTTACCCTGGAACAGTTTTAAGTGGGGGAAGTTGCGTAGCAGTCGATTCACCAGAGGAAGATAATGGAGTTTCCTGATAATCAGGGTCAGTCGGTTTAAGAGGTTTGCGGATAAGCCCGGCTTTGGGATGAAGGAGGGTCGGAGAAAGTACCACCTCAGTGCGGCGCTTCCGAGCCGGAGTTAGAGAAATTCCGGATGATTCCACTGCCAGGCCGCTATGGCGAGTGGTCCGGCGAAGAGCTTCATGTTGTTGTTTCTTCAAAAGAAAATTAGGATCCAATTGAGCATAAGGGTGAGAAAATTGGTATTTCCGGACGGTCCGACGACTTTTTTGTGGAAGAGGTTCTGAATCGGCAGAAAGGATAGTTACCTCAACTTCGACCGGATTATCACCTTCAGCCAACTCCTATGGAAAGTTATCATTAGATACAGATATGAGCACAAGCAAGCAAATTAAAAGCCGGATTAATTCATACCTCGGAATCCGGATCATCATCCTCAGCGTGAGAACTAGAGCCAACAGCTGCTTTTCTTTTCTTATTAGCAAAGGTCTTCCGGCGTGCTTGTTTGCCGGGTTTCTCCTGAGGTTTTCTCTTCCAGAAAGGATCCTCGGCCTATTCGAAGGAAGAAAAGATAATTGAAAGAACGGTTTAAAGGAACGGATTACAATGCATGACAAAGCAAAAGCTTACTGCAGGCAGCTTGTTTTTCTTGTAATACGGGGCTAATCCGACCTTGCTGCAGTCTGTTAAGGAGATGTTGAGCATCTTCTTAGCTGATTCAATAACCTCCGATTCAGAAAGTTTATCCTTGGTAAACCGTTGAGGGTCGTCCGGTTTACCAGAATATTGGCACATCAACTGCGATCGCCGACTCAAGGGAAGGATACTCCTAGAGAGCCAACAACGCATAAAGTCGGTTCCAATTAAACCATTGGCCATAAAAGCTTTCAGTCTGGAAAGCTGAGATGCAAACCGGGTCCGTTCGACGGAGCTGAGTCGTTGTGGCAGAGGATGATCTTCCGGAAGACGGTGCTCGCGATAACCCGATAGTGGGTTCTCCCCTTCAGGAGAAGTGTCAACACAGTAAAACCATGATTTGTTCCACTCTTTTGGGTGCGTGTGGAGAGCGGCGTGAGGAAAGACAGCGTCTCTCCTTTTCTGGATACTAACACCGCCAAGTTCCTGATGCGGTCCGCTGGTGAATTCCGTACGCCGGTTCAGGTGAAAGAAATCCCGGAACAGATCAACAGACGGTTCTTCTTGCAGATACACCTCTGAAAACACTTGGAAGTCACAAATATTGGAGATAGAGTTTGGACCTATGTCCTGAGGATGGAGTTGAAAGGCGGCGAGTACATCCCAGAAAAACTTTGAACCGGGGGGTGTGAAGCCTCGAGTTATGTGATCAAAGAAAACAATAACCTCCCCTTCTCTGGGAGTAAGAGGGCATTCGTTTCCTGGAGCCCGCCACTTCAAAACGGATTGAGGGCCTAAAGTACCAATTTCAGAAATTTTGACCAAGTCTTCTTCCGTGATGATAGAAGGAACCCAGTCACAAGACACAAATTGTTTGGCCATAATGGCAGAAGAACGAGTGCTGGAAAGATAAAGTGCAAAAACGGATTATGCGGGTACAACAGTATAAACCGGAAGATATCTACGAAGATTACGCAACGGTTTAGACAAGGGACTAATTATATGGTTAACCCGGCAATAACAAGGAGCTATGTTACTGCCGGTTCATGACAGCAAAAGAGGAACAGCTAAACCGTCACGTTCAACTTCAAAAATTTTACAGAAAATAGGACATGACAGTATAAACCGAAGTATACTTAGCAGATTTACAAAGGGAAAGAAACAAGTTTTGACAGACAATTAGGGCAGAACAGATCTGAATATGCAAGAAAAAGAAAAATAAATACGTGAAGATACGGGAAGAACTACAAGGGTGAGAGACGGAGCGGATGAATCTACAGGTTATGTAAAGTAACGAGATCTAAAGCATAGAAGCAGCAAAATAAAGGCAGGATCTAAGGGCAGGACGTAAAGGTTAAAGTTTCTGTGTACAAGGCGAAGCTCTCGTGGAGGCTCTAATGGCGGAAGCGCGAGGAAGAACCCTAGAAGACGCGGATCTATAATGAGGAGGAAAAACATACCCAGAATGGTGGAGATCAGCGGCGGAGGTTCTCTGGTAAAGTCAGGTTGATGCAGCGGCCAGTGAGGTCTCGACTCGGCAGGCGACGACGGCGCTTCAAGCTCGGGCGTCAATGGCGTCTTGAAGCTCAGGCGACGGACGAAGGAAGAAGATGCGGGAAGAGAATAAACAGATGGGGGCAGCAGTATTTATAAGGGAAGGTCAGATATGAAGCGACAGGTGCGGGATTCGAGGGAGCAAAGATCGGATAATGATCCCTTGACGCCTCGATTTTCGGGATAACCATTAAAACAAAGTCATAGTACAGCTTGCAGCGTTAAATGTGGAGATGATGTCACGGTCAGACTCAATGATTCTCGAAGATGACGTCAGAGCCGGTTTACAAAAATGAGAAGACACAGAAGAAAATTATGCAAGACAAGGGAGATTGATCTGAACAAGTTCAAATCATTCTGGGGCCTAATGTCAGGGATATGACTAGCAGGTATGAACCGGTTAGTGTAAACCGGCTTAATTATAATATGCTTAGTTGTAATATTTAGTAAAGGCTACGGCCCATGAGATCTTAGGGCCCATGTATAGAATTATGGTTTGTAAACCGCCAAGCGATGTAACTTGAGAGATAAGGAAGAAAGGACAGGGACCGAGGCGGACACGAGTATGAGCAGGCCTCGAGACTCTGTAAACCGGACCGGGCGTCACCTCTATATAAAGGGACGACCCGGCGACGGTTCAGGGACAAGCAAGAATCAACCCGTCGAGACTACAGGCAAGCGATCCGCTCCCTGTAAACTGACGCCCAAGCAATACCAAACCAACTAGACGTTGGCTTTTACCTTCATCGAAGGGGCCGAACTAGTATAAACTCTCTGTGTCCTTTGTGTGCTATGAACCCCTTCAAGCTAACCCGTGCGATGGTTCCATCATCAAGTCCGTTAAACCGGACATCTGCCGTGTTAATTCCACGACAACAACCTTACCGGAGGAGGAATGCTAGAGGATCAAAGTTTGCATCCCTGGAAGGACCTTTCCACCAACTACCGAGCCTATCGAGTTTACCTTGGATGCGTCAACTTGGAGCTTAGGAAGGAGTATGGCTGCACACATCACCTTTGGACGCATTTGTGAGGTGGACAACAAGGATCTTGAAGACAACGTCTACAGGATATGCGAATGCTTGTATGAACAATGGGAAATGGTCCGCACCAGGAAGGATGAGTCTATCGTGTCATACATACAGGATATGGACCAGCACATTTGCCGATATGAGAATTAGATGTGCGCTAGCATGAAGAAAATCAAGAAGCTAATGATTCGGAATATTGAGCTAGAGGATTAAATCAAGGCAACCCGTGATGGATATGAAGAGGAAATCAGTGTGCTACTGGAGAAGTATGAATACCCGAAGAAGAAGCTAGAAGTAGCCGAGGAGAAACTGGACCAGGGAGAGAACATTCAGGAGGACTCCGATGGGAACTTCATCAGCCAAGATGGGGATTATGAAGATGATGGTGATGATGACCTGATGGAGTCTTCTACCGATCAGAACTTCTAGTCGACCACCATCTTAAATATTAGAGATTCGTGTTACTTTCGATTAGAGTTTTTCCGAGTAGTTCGAGGACGTTCGTGAGATTTTGTAATAGTTAGCTTAGACCGATTGTGTGAACCTTGTTTGAAAATTGAATGGTGTGATTTGGAATTTATTTACCTCATATGCATATGGGTTGTGAAATTTCTCATTAGACCTTACTCTATTCTGATTTTCTCACCACTCTAAACCCATCAGATGCCTCCGAGACGTGACCCCGAATTCACTTTCCCGCCGGAGCTCCCCCAGTTGATCCAACAACAAAATACCTTGATGCAGATGCTCGTCTAGAACCAAGGCAACAACAAGAAAAACAAATCGCTCCCAGTTGAAAACCTGACCCGTTTCCTAAGGTTAAATCCGCTGGTGTTCTCTAGTAGCACCAAGCCGATTTTTGCTAATGATTGGCTCCGCAAGATCGGAAGGGAGCTAGCAACTGCTGGATGCACGGACGCGGAAAGGGTGCACATCAGCTTGAGGGACCCACATCCTCTTGGTGGGAGAATGCCACCTATCCCCTTGCCACAGTTACATGGGATCAGTTTCAGCAGGCCTTCCCACACCGCACATGTCTCAGTTGGAGCCATGAGTCTGAAGAAGCGTGAGTTCCGCAACTTACGCTAGGGAAATCGCACCGTGGGACAGTACGTGGATGAGTTCAGTCAGTTAGCTCTCTATGCCCCAGATGATGTGGCCACAAATGCCGCAAAGCAAGAGAAATTTGTTGAAGGACTCAATGATGAACTGAGTATGCAGCGGATGGTGGCGACCTTCAACAGAAGCTGGTAGACAAGGCCATCATGATTGATGGCAAGCAGCAGCAGACAGAGAACCGCAAGCGGAAGTATGGCAAGGGGAAGTACAACTCTGGAGCTCAGCAGAAGCATCGCTACACCCCGTACTCGGGAGGACACACCCATCACACCCATGGAGGACATAACCATGGAGGCCATTCTCATCATGGAGGAAATGCACATAACCATAGTGGCCATAATAATGGCAATGGGAATGGAGGAAACAACAATCAGAATCGTTCCAACCTAGCAACACCTGCAAAGAAAGATCTGAGTCACATTACCTATTTCAAGTACGGGAAGACCGGACACAACACCACCGAGTGTCGTGAGGCAAAGAATGGGAACGGCAATGGAATCTCGGAGAAGAAGCCCAATCCATTCACCAGAGGTCAGGTGAATCATGTCAATGTGGAGGAAATTGACGAGCAGCACGACGCAGTGGTTGGTAAGTTTTTGGTTAATGCATTTATGACCCTTGTTCTTTTTGACACCGGTGCATCGCATTCATGCATATGGAGGGGATTTGTGGACAAGTATATGTTGCCAAACGTAGCCCTTACATCACTTATGTTAGTGAGTTCCCCAGGAGCAGAGTATATGGCTAGTCGGGGATGTTTTTAGTTGCCATTGACCATAGGGAGACATGTTTTTCCCGCAGACCTCATTATCCTGGAATCCCAAGGATTGGTCGTGATCCTAGGTATGGATTGGCTATCCAAGTATAAGGGATACATCGATTGTGCCAGTAAATCGATTCTCCTCACCAACCCAGAGGGGAAACGCATCAAGTATGTGATGAGGCATACGCCAAGGAGGACTCAAGGGAATTCTTGCTCGGGAGTTGTCCAAGAGGAAGTACCATTTGTTAAGGATTACCCCAATGTGTTTCCAGAGGAATTACCAAGGATGCCACCGGATCGAGACATAGAGTTTTTGATCGATTTTTTACCAGGCACTGAACCAATATCCAAGAGACCCTACTGGATGCCCGCAAATGATTTGGAGGAAATTAAGAAGCAAATTAAGGAATTATTGGAGAAAGTTTATATTCGACCAAGTTCATCACCTTGGGGAGCCCCAGTGCTTCTAGTTGAGAAGAAGGATGGGTCCTTGTGAATGGTTGTGGATTATCGCGCGTTGAACAAGGTGACGATCAAGAACAAGTACCCTCCACCGATGATCAATGATTTGTTTGACCAGCTACAAGGAGCTAGAGTTTTCTCTAAGATCGATCTTCGATCAGGATATCATCAGCTAAAGATCCGAGAACAAGATATACCCGAGATAACTTTTACCACGAGGAACGAACTTTATGATTATACGGTCATGTCTCTTGGTTTGACTAATGCCCATGCCTATTTTATGAGTATGATGAATAAGGTATTCATCGAGTTCTTGGATAAGTTTGTGGTGGTATTCATTGATGATATTTTGATTTACTCGAAGAATGAAGAAGAACACAAGGAACATTTGCGCTTGGTTCTCGAGAAGCTTAGGGAACATCAGCTATACGCCAAGTTCGGCAAATGCGAGTTTTTGTCGAAGGAAGTCGGATTCCTCGGACATGTCATATCAGGAGAAGGAATAGTAGTACACCCCTCCAGGGTTGAAGTCGTCACCTAATGGAATGCACCCACCTCAGTTGGAGAGATTCGCAGTTTCCTTGGATTCGCGGGATATTATCGGAGGTTTATCGAGAATTTCTCCAAGATCGCGAAGCCCATGACGGAGTTATTGAAGAATGAAACCAAGTTTAATTGCACAGTGGAATGTCAGGCCAGATTTTAGGAGTTGAAGAAACATTTGGTTACAGCCCCAGCGCCGATTCTTCTGAATATACACAATGATTTTAAAGTATATTGCGATGCTTCTCGTCAGGGACTTGGAGGCGTTCTTACGCGAGAGGGGAGAGTCGTTTCATATGCCTCATGTTAGCTTCGACCTCATGAGTTGAATTATGCCACACATGATTTGGAGTTAGCAGCCATAGTGCATGCGCTCAAGACCTGGAGGCACTTTCTTATTGGAAATCGTTGTGATGTTTACATGGATCATGAGAGTTTGAAGTACATCTTCACGCAGAAGGATTCAAACCTCAAGCAAAGGAGATGGCTGGAGCTCATAAAGGATTATGACATGAGACTGCATTATCACCCAGGTAAGGCCAATGTCGTGGCGGATGCTTTCAACCGCAAGAGTTATGTTAATACTCTCATAGCCGGAGGTTTACCCCAGGAGTTAGCCGATGATCTCAGAGACATTCAATTGGAGATAGTTCCGAGATGATATGTTACAACCTTGGAAATTTGGTCCACTTTGTTGGGAAGGATTCGAGAAGCCCAGAAGTTGGATAAAGGAATAGTGGAGATAAAGGAAAGAATGAACCAAGGAAAGGCAAAATGATTTCGTGAGGATGAACACGGAACCTTATGGTTTGAACAATGTAATTATGTGCCCAATGACCCAGAGATCAGGAAGTTGATTCTTCAGGAGGCTCATGATTCGCCTTACTCAATACACCCAGGCAACACCAAGATGTATTTGGATTTGAAGGAAAATTTCTTGACTCTGGTGGATAGGTATGAAGAAGGATATTGCCGAGTATGTAGCAGTATGCGATGTATGTCAGCGAGTTAAGGCAGAGCATCATATACTAGTAGGATTACTTCAGCCCTTGTTGATACCCGATTGGAAGTGGGATAAGCTTGGCATGGACTTTATCGCTGGATTGCATAGGACTCGTTCAGGTTATGATTCCATCTGGGTTATAGTTGATCCCTTGACCAAGGTAGCTCACTTCATCCTCGTGAAAACCACTTATATGAGTGCTAAGTTGGCCAAGATATACATGACTAGAATCATATGTTTCCATGGAGTTCCGAGGACCATCGTATCAGACAGAGGAACACAGTTTACGTCAAAGTAGTGGAAGCAGTTGCAGGAAACTTTGGGTACCAGGCTTGAGTTTAGTACAACCTTTCATCCGCGGATAGATGGGTAGACCGAGAGGGTCAGTCAGATTCTGGAGGACATGTTGAGAGCTTGTGCGCTAGATTATTGATCTAGTTGGGATGGTAATTTGCCTTATGAAGAGTTCTCATATAACAAAAGCTATCAAACTAGTCTGCAAATGGCGGCTTTCGAAGCCTTGTACGAAAGGAGGTGCAGGACACCATTGATGTGGGATGGAATTGGAGACCGTAAACTGTTCGGACACCGATTTAATCAGAGATTTGGAGGAGAAAGTCAAGCTGATCCGTGTCAGACTCAAGATAGCCTAGTCCAGGCAGAAGAGCTATGTCAATGCTAAATGAAAGGAGATAACTTACGAAGTCAGAGATAGAGTATATCTTCGTGTGTCTCCACTTCGAGGAGTTAAATGGTTTGGAGTTAAAGGCAAATTAGCACCATGATATGTGGGGCCATACAGAGTTTTCGAATGAAGAGGAGAAGTTGCATATCCGCTGGAGTTACCCGAAGCTTTGTCTGGAGTTCATGATGTGTTTCACGTTTTCCAGTTGAAGAAGTGCCATGCGGAAATGGCCAATATTCCTCTAAGAGATAAAATGCCCCTGGAAGCAATTCTGTTGGAGAGTGACCTGATTTATGAGGGGAAATCCATCAAGATTGTCGAGTTTGCCAACCGAGTTACCCGCAGTAAGGTCATCAAGTTATGCAAGGTTCAGTGGAATCACCATACCGAGGATGAAGCCACTTGGGAACAAGAAGACGACCATCGACTGGACCACCCACACCTTTTTGCTAGCCAACCCGAATCTCAAGGGCGAGATTCATCTTAAGGGGGTAGGTTTGTAACATCCCAATTTTCAATTTGGATGTTTATAATTAGATCATTAATATGCATCCATGATTTATGCATTTTTTCCTCATTGATTTTTATTTGAACTAGATCCAAGGGGCTTTGAGAAACTGAAGGACCAAATGAGAGATTTGGAAGTTTTCCTAAAGACCACATTTGAAATTTTCAACGTTGGGTACTTGGATCATATTTGGTTCCATCCAGTATCAATTTTGTTATTTCAAAATAAAGAAAATAAAGAGAGAAGATAAATGGACTTCTTCAAAACAAAATAAATATTGGAAATTGAATTTGGAATCAAAATATATTTATTTGCTTTTATTTGCAAAACTATTTTTATGCAAATTTTATTAGCATAGAAAATGTTTTTTTACTTTGCATTTAGGCCCAGAAAAATGTTCACCTAAATACATTTAATTAGGAGGAAATTATGTGAATTTTTTTGGTATTCTTAGTCTTTATTTTATTTTTATTTTTGGTATTTTATTGTTTATGTAAAACAAAAACAAAAAAAATTCTTAAAAAGGAGGAGCCCACCGACCGCGCGAGGCCAAGCTAACCGGCCCAGCCCTGCAGCGGTCAGCAGCCCACCGGCCTGCGCCCGAGCTGGGCCACTTTACCTTGCTCGCTCCTCCCTTCGGTCGGACGCCGCTTCGCCTTGCCATCGATAGGTGGGACCCACCTGTCGTGTCCGTCCTCGAGCTCCCGCCGGAGTCCGACGTCCGGACGGTGCCGTCACCGCCACCATGGCCGTCCCGGACTCCTCGTCCTTGCCTTGCCCCTCGCCCACGCCTCACCCCCTTTATAAGCCGATGTCCCAGCCCCTTTTTCCCTCAACCGAAGCCCTCACAGCCTCGCCACACTCGCCGGAGTTGCTGCCTCCGACGAGATCCGCCGCCGCCTTGCCCGCTCCGTTCCGCCGCCCCGAACGACGTCGTCTCCACCGTCGAGCTCGCCTGGTCGAGCTGCGCCTCCCCATCTACTCCGCCGCCACCGCCGAGCTCCGGAGCCGCCATCCCGTTCGAGCCCGAGCCGCCGCCACCGTCTTCCTCGCCGCTGACGCCACTCGCCGCCGTGGTAAGCCGCCGTGCATCCCTCACCGTCCGATCTTAGATCTAGGGTCTAGATTAGATCGGTTCTTTATTTGAATCGGTATGCGCTATTTAGCGAGCGTTCATTGGTTTAGCCCCGCAGCGAACAATTTTCGGCCTGTAGTTTTCTGCCAGGTGGCCAGGGACCTATTTGTAGTTATTTAGTTTTTAGTTTAGCCCCTGTTTACAAATGCTCACACCTTTTCAACCGTTTGTCCAAATTCAACGAAACCAACGCCAAATTATTTCAGCATGATCCTATCTATTCAGAGAACCAAACTAAATATTTTTTAAAGTTTTAAAAATTGGTTTCAAATATATTTGAATTTGAACTTCTTTTGGCCATAACTTGAGTGTTGTAACTCCGATTTAGTTGATTCTTTTTGCAAATCGAAGCTCTTGATATGCACTTTCTGTTAATATCTAATCACACAATTTTGCTACTGTTAAAAATTGTGCTCTATACGGATTTTTTTTTGGAGTTTTCAGAAGTCTTTTCTTCAATTTCTTTTTGATTCTTTGCTTGTGTGCTTATGTATGTCATTGTTTGCTTACGCTAGATCATTCGGAGTGCGAATCTTGCTACTACGAATACCTAGAGTTTAACGGTCGTCAAGAAAGCAAGTTACAGTTTCATCATACTTTTCAATACCCAGTTTTTACTATGCATTAGTTTCACCCTCAAAGATTGCATTAGTAGGATTTGGGAACAAGTGGTTATGCTATGTAGTTCATGTGGTAGGAACCTATGACTTTGATCACCCCGGGAATATTCATTATACTATATGTTGCTTAGCAATGCTCGTAGATGGGGATTGGTATTTGAGATGCATGCAAGTTGTGAGAGAAATAATAACTATGGGTAATTTTAAGGTGACCACATTAACACAACTCTAGGTGGAATGGTTGGGGCACCTGGAGAATCCAGTGTTATCCTAGGGGATCTCGGAGGACCCGTGTGATCACCCTACAGAATGCCACCCAGGCTCAAAGGGATCATATGATTTTTCATGCCTAGAAACTTCCGTGTGCAGCCACAAGCCATTATGGGCTCGGGCGTAGTTGAGTAAGTTGTGTGACCTCTTTGAGTGGTAGACTAGTTGATGTAGGGGAAAGTAGGTGTACCGGTTTACCAAGGGTTTAGAGGAAATACTGAAGGTAATATGCCGTAGAGGCAATAATAAAGCTATTATTTATTTCCTTATATCATGATAAACGTTTATTATTCATGCTAAAATTGTATTAACCGGAAACTTAGTACATGTGTGAATACATAGACAAACAGAGTGTCACTAGTATGCCTCTACTTGACTAGCTCCTTACTCAAAGATGGTTAAGTTTCCTAGCCATAGACATGAGTTGTCATTTGATGAACGAGATCACATCATTAGAGAATGATGTGATTGACTTGACCCATTCTGTTAGCTTAGCACTTGATCGTTTAGTATGTTGCTATTGATTTCTTCATGACTTATACATGTTCCTATGACTATGAGATTACGCAACTCCCGAATAGAACACTTTGTGTGCTATCAAACGTCACAACATAACTGGGTGATTATAAAGATGCTATACAGGTGTCTCTGATGGTGTTTGTTGAGTTGGCATAGATCAAGATTAGGATTTGTCACTCCGATTGTCGGAGAGGTATCTCTGGGCCCTCTCGGTAATGCACATCACTATAAGCCTTGCAAGCAATGTGACTAATGAGTTAGTTGCGGGATGATGCATTACGGAACGAGTAAAGAGACTTGCTGGTAACGAGATTGAACTAGATATGATGATACCGAGGATTGAATCTCGGGCAAGTAACATACCGACGACAAACGGAACAACGTATGTTGTTATGCTGTTTGACCGATAAAGATCTTCATAGAATATGTAGGAGCCAATATGAGCATCCAGGTTCCGCTATTGGTTATTGACCGGAGATGTGTCTCGGTCATGTCTACATAGTTCTCGAACCCGTAGGTTCCGCACGCTTAACGTTCGATGATGATTTGTATTATGAGTTATGTGATTTGATGACCGACGTTTGTTCGGAGTCCCGGATGAGATCACGAACATGACGCATAGTCTCGAAATGGTCGAGACGTAAAGATCGATATATTGGAAGGCTATATTTTCTCAAAATAGCCACCTTATACCTTTCCTCAAAATAGCCACCATACCTACCTATTATGCCATTTTCATAGCCATTCCGAGATATATTACCATGTAAGTCCACCTTCCGTCATTATGAGTTTTCACTTTGAGTTGTAAGTAAATAAAAGTGTGATGATCATCATTAATAGAGAATTATCCCATGTGAGGTATAAAAAGAGAAAGAAAAGGGCCAAATGAGTCCAAGAAAAGAGAGAGGCAAAAGTGCCCAAAAAGAAAAAAGAAAGGGGAAAAAGAGAGAAAAAGAGAGAAGGGACAATGTTACTACCTTTTCCACACTTTTGCTTCGAAGTAGCACCATGTTCTTCATGATAGAGAGTCTCCTATGTTGTCACTTCCATATGTTACTAGTGGGAATTTTTCATTATAGAACTTGCCTTGTATATTCCAAGTATGGGCTTTCTCAAATGACTGAGGTCTTCATGAGCAAGCAAGTTGGATGCACGCCCATTTAGTTTTCTTTTTTGAGCTTTCATATCCTTATAGCTCTAGTTCATCCATTACATGGCAATACCTACTCACTCACATTGTTATATATTGATGGACATCTCCATAGTCCATTAATTTGCCTAGTTGATGTGAGACTTTCTCCCTTCTTTTGACTACTACCACCTTCTATTCCACCTATAGTGCTATATCCATGGCCCACGCTCATGTATTGAGTGAAGAGTTGAAAAAGCTGAAGCACGTTAAAAGGTATGAACCAGTTGCTTAGCTAGCACTAGGGTAGTACATGATTTATACTTTGTGTTGAGACGAGGGAGCATATATAACAAGACTATATGATTTTGAAGGGATAACTTCCTTTAGCCATGTTATTTTGAAACTTCATGTTTAGTTTTTTAGTATGCTTGAAGTATTATTGTTTTTACGTCAATATTAAAATTTTGTTTTGAATCATATGGATCTGAATATAGATGCCAATTTAGAAATATTACATTGATAAATATGATAGGTAGCATTCCATATCAAAAATTTTATTTTTATTTTATACCTACTCGAGGACGAGCAGGAATTAAGCTTGGGGATGCTTGATACGTCTCCAACGTATCTACAATTTTTTGTTGTTCCATGCTATTATATTATCCATCTTGGATGTTTTATATGCATTATTATGCTATTTTATATCATTTTTGGGACTAACCTATTAACCTAGTGCCCAGTGCCACTTGTTGTTTTTTCTTGTTTTTGTCTTTTATAGAAAATCAATACCAAACGGAACAAAACTTTTTGACAATTTTTCTTGGATAAGAAGACACCCAGGAAGCTTCGGGAGGAGGACAGAAGGCCCACGGGTGAGCCACAAGCTCACAAGGTGCGCCCTAGGGGGGCGCCCTACGAGCTTGTGGGCCCCCCGTGGCACCCTAACCCTAATCTCAGCTCCATAAATACCCAAATATCCCCTTATACCAGAGGGAACACAAAAAATACTTTTCCTCCGCCGCAAGTTTCTGTCATCGTGAGACTAGGGTTAGGGTGCTATGTCGGTGGGGGATTCGATCACGAAGGGCTTCTACATCAACCTTGCTGCCCTACCGATGATGTGTGAGTAGTTTACCCCAAACCTATGGGTCATAGCTAGTAGCCAGATGGTTTCTTCTCTCTCTTTGATCTTCAATACAATGTTCTCCTCGATGTTCTTCGAGATCAATTCGATGTAATGTTCTTTTGCGGTGTATTAGTTGAGATCTGATGAATTGTGAGTTTATGATCAGATTATCTATGAATATTGTTTGAGTCTTCTCCGAATTATTATATGCTTGATTTGATAGCTTTGTATTTCTCTCCGATCTATTGATTTGGTTTGGCCAACTATATTGATTTTTCTTGCAATGGGAGAGGTACTTTGTAATGGGTTCAATCTTGTAGTGTCCTCACCCAGTGACAGAAGGGATAGCGAGGCACGTATTGTATTGTTGCCATTAAGGATAAAAAGATGGGGTTTATTTCATATTGATTGGATCTATCTCTCTACATCATGTCAACTTGCTTAAGGCGTTACTCTGTTTTTAACTTAATACACTAGATGCAGGCAGGAGTAGGTCAATGTGTGAAGTAATAGTAGTAGATGTAGGCAGGAGTGGGTCTACTTGTCACATATGCCTATATTCATGATCATTGCCTTAGATGTCGTCATGATTATTCGGTTTTCTATCAATTGCTCAACTGTAATTTGTTCACCCACCGTATGCATTCTTTCAAGAGAGAAGCCTCTAGTGAAACATATGGCTCCTGAGTCTACTTTTATCATATTATTTTCAGATCTATAAAATCGAAAACACAAAAATACCTTGTTGCAATTTATTTACTTTTATTTGTTTTACATCTGTCACTATCAGATCTCATCCTTGCAAGTGACCATGAATGGATTGACAGCCCCTTTATTGTGTTGGGTGCAAGAATTTGTTTATTTGTGCGGGTGTTATCATTGAAGATTTCTTGTACCTCCTACTGGATTGATACGTTGGTTCTTAACTGAGGGAAATAGTTATCTCTACTTTGTTTCATCACCATTTCCTCGTCAAGGGAATAACCAACTCAAGCTCAAGAAGTAGCAGATCATCCCCGGCAAAGAGGCACGTTGCACCGGATGAGTCACCCTCGACGTAATATTTAGCACTCCCAATAACTACTGGTCCAAGGAACTACTCTTCCACATTGTGCCCTTTGGCGACGGCTATCATGCCCTACTGGGGCATGACGCATTCATAAGATTTCATGCTATACCACATTACGGGTATATGAAGCTCAAGATGCCAGGGCCCAATGGTGTGATCACGGCCATAAGTGATCCAAATAGAGCTCTTCAGGCCAGAAACAGAACAGCATCACTAGCCCTCGATGCACTATCTGAAGCTCTCGCAACTGAGGAATTAATCGTGCTCCGCTAGACTATGGATAGGGCTGATGTAATCCTTAGCAAGAGGCCCAAATCCACATCCTTGAAGCCAGCTGATGAAATCATCAAATTCTAGGTACACCCGAAGGAGCTCAACAAAACAGCATCCATCGGAGCTCAGTTGGACCCCGTGGTTGATGAGGCATTGCGCGCATTTTTGCACAAAAACTGGGTTATATTTTCTTGGCACCCATCAGATATGCCATGAATCACACGAAGGCTAGCGGAGCATAGCCTGAACATAATCAAAGGCTTTAAGCCAGTCAAAAGGCGTTACGCCGATTCTCCGAAACCAAACATCAAGCTATGGGTGAGAAATTAGGCAAATTGCTTGAAGTCAGATTCGTCCAAGAATCAAACACCAAGAGTGCTTGACCAATATGTTCATGGTGCCCAAGAAGTACAAATACTGGCGGCTATGTATCTATTTTAAAGACCTAAACAAGGCCTGCCCCAAGGATCCCTTTCCCCTACCCTGAATTGACCAGGACATTGACACCACCACCGGACAAGACTCATTGTGCTTTCTCGACACCTATTCTGGATACCATCAAATAAAAATGACGGATTGCAACCAAGCCGCAACCGCCTTCATCACCCCATGCGGGCCGCTCTTCTTTAGTACAATACCTCGTGCCTACACAACCTTCATGGCATCCCGAAAGTTCCGACACTACTTTCAAGAGTGTTCGGTCATGGTGGCATCTGAAGTGTTGTTGAATGACGTAATTAAAAACCAGGATGCCACCGGCCGCATAGCCAAATGGTCCATTGAGCTCCTCCCTTTCGAAATTACATACAAACCTCGCTGAGCTATTAAATCTCAGGTGCTGGCTGATTTCGTGGCCGAATGTACCAAAGTGAAACTCCCCATGGAATATAGTATAGTAAATACTCGCATTGGACGATGTACTTAGACGGCTCCAAGATGCTCGCCGGACTCGGGGCTTGGGTGATTCTTACATCTCCCACTGGCGACAACATCTGATACGTACTACGGACCATGTACACGAACACCAACAACACGGCCGAATATGAGGCCCTGCTGCATGAACTTCGGATGGCAGTATCTATGGGCGTACATCGGCTCGAAGTGTGCAGAGACTCCAACCTCACCATCTCCCAGGTCAACGGTGAATTCGACACCAAAGACTTAAAAATGACAGCATATCGCAATGTCATCCTCAAAATATCAGCGTGGTCCGAAGGGCTAGAATTCCACCATGTCTCCATAGATAGCAACCAATTTGCCGACGTTCTCACTCGCATGGGCACCAAGTGCGACCCCGTCCCCAAGAACACCTTTCTAGAACGGCTGTTTAAGCCATATGTGGTGTGGCAGGACGGAGGTAGGGACACTGAGGCTAGTGGTCCAGAACATATCACCCCTCCGGTCATCGAACCATACAAGGAAATCATAGGTGGTTCATCACTTGAGGAAACACCTTCGGCGTCATGGCAGTAATCGCGCCATGGGTCAAGCCCTTCCTCTATTATCTTCTCTATCAAGAGCTCCCTGACGACCAGACTAAGGCAAGATGTATAATTCGGCAATTTAAAGCCTATAAAATCCATGATGGTGAACTGTACAAGAAAAGCATAGCAGGAGTCCTCCAAAGGTGCATATTCGAAGAGGAAGGGAAGCCACTCTTGGCCGAGATACACACCGACATGGGTGGCCATCACGCAGTAGCCCGGGCCCTTGCTAGCAAGGTGTTTCAAGCTGGTTTCTTCTGGCCCACTGCTCGTGCAGATGCCCACACCCTTGTTCAGCATTGCATTGGATGCCAGCTCTTTGCAAATCATAGCCACATGCCCCCCATGGCTCTTCAGACTATACCGATCACCTGGCCCTTCACGGTCTCAGGGCTATACATGGTCGAACCACTTAAAGGGGGGCCTAGAAAAAGAAATACTTACTGGTCATGGTCTACAAATTCACCAAGTGGATCGAAGCAAAACCAGTAACTTCTACAAAGTCCGGACCAATCACCAACTTTATGTCCAGCGTGGTCAACCGCTATGGTGTCCCCCAAAGTATAATAATGGACAATGAGCCCAGCTTCACATCCCTGGAGGTTAAGGACTAGTTCCCCAACTTGGGCATCAAGCTCGATTATGCGTCCATATATCACCCACATACTAATGGACAGGTTGAACAGGCCAACGGATTAATACTGAGCAGCATTAATCCTAGACTGGTTCGTTCCCTAAAAGAATCCAGCTGTCACAGGGTGGAGGAGCTCGACTCCATATTATGGGGCCTACGCACCACTCCTAATCAATCCAGGGGATACGGGGCAGAGGCAATCTTGCCTAGCGCCGTCATCCACGACGCACCTAGAGTACCCATGTACGAAGAAAGGGAGGCTGAGATAGATGGGCAGGACGACCTGGTCACCCTAGAGGAAGAGCGTGGCGTATCTCGGGTCCACTCTACTTTCTACCAATAGTAGGCTCGGCGTTACCAGAGCAGGGATGTTTGGGCAAAAGCATATAATGTGGGCGATCTTCTATTGCGCCTCCTGAAGAAGCAGAAGAATAAATTGTCACCCAAATGGGAGGTCCCCTCTTCATAGTTGATCAAGTTCTCGCAGGAGGAGCATATCGTCTACACAACCCAATGGGCAATCGCCTCAAACCTGACCCATGGAATGCAGCTCGGCTTCTGCGCTTCTACGGCTAGACCGGTGTCATCACCCTCATTAGTCTCTCTTTTCTTTTTCTTCTTACATTTTTTTCATTTATTATCCCCAACCAGTGTTCAGATAAACCGAGCTATGTCAAGTAGTCCTTGGGATACATCTTTGAATGTACCACCCAGTTTTACCTGGGGGCTTCTCTTTACGAAGCGGATAAATAAAATTCTAGTGCATCTATTCGTCTCTGTCGTGTTTGCACCCTTCCAATGTCATTTTTAAGCCACTATATACATCACTTTGACTTAAGTTTTGGCCAAGCTGGGTTGCCTTGCTCCTATGCTTACCCCCTGCGTCCCCTATTGTTCGACTAGAAGGTAAAGGGAGAACTTATACGATTGTTACGTCCGGATAACCCGGGTACGTGCCTCACACGGGTGAAGCCGAAAGCTACCATTCTTAAGAATATATTTGATCCGCCACGATGGAAGTGAAAGAAATTGGTGATAACGCCCTAATCCGGGGTTATTTGCCCAAAGTAACCATTGCCCGCACTATGCAGGTATCTGGTTAAAAGATATGTGATACATATGACAACCCAAAGAAAGGAACCCATGGGGGAACTATTATCTCCAGAAGATGTTTCATATGTTAATAAGCAATATAACATAACTCCCCAAGTACGTTTACAAGCACGACTTGGAGAATATTTGATGTAAAGTACATAGATACATAGAATCAAACATCTGGCTCTTGGCCGATATTATTTAATAGAGTATCTAGGGCGTAGTATTCTTGAGAAATCCGAGCAGCAGACATCACTAGATCATATACCATATGAAATGTCACTTCTTTTCCGTCAGGCCCTACCGGTACCACTTGAGCCAGTTGATATGTCTCCGTCATATCTATAATTTTTTATTGTTCCATGCCAATATTCTACAAATTTCACATACGTTTGGCAACTTTTTATACTATTTTTAGGACTAACATATTGATCCATTACCCAGTGCCAATTCCTGTTTGTTGCATGTTTATGTTTCGCAGAAAATCCATATTAAACGGAGTCCAAATAGGATAAAAGCTTACAGAGATTATTTTTGTAATATATGTGATTTTTGGGAAGAAGAATTAACGCGAGATGATGCCCGAGGGGGGCACAACGCAGGGGGCGCGCCCTGGACCCTTGTGGCCACCCCGTAAGGTTGTGGGTGCCCTTCTTTCATAGCAAAAAATCCAATATCCGGATAAAAATCGTGTTAAAATTTCAGCCCAATCGGAGTTACGGATCTCCAAGAACTTAAGAAACGGTGAAAGGCCAGAATCGGGGATCACAGAAACAGAGAGAGAGAGAGAGAGAGAGAGAGAGCGATCCAATCTCGGAGGGGCTCTCACCCCTCCGCTTCCATGAAGGCCATGGACCAGAGGGGAAACCCTTCTTCCATCTAGAGGGAAGGTCAAGGAAGAAGAAGAAGGAGGAGGAGGAGGAGGAGGGGGATCTCTCCCCCTCTCTCCCGGTGGCGCCGGAACGCCGTCCGGGCCATCATCGTCACGACAATCTACACCAAAAACTTCGCCTCCGTCATCACCAACTCTCTCACCCTCTATGCAGCGGTTCAACACCTCTTCTCCCCGCTGTAATCTCTACTTAAACATGGTGCTCAATGCTATATATTATATCTAGATGATGTATGGCTATCATATGAAGTTTGAGTAGATCCGTTTTGTCCTATGGGTTGATTAATGATCGTGATTGGTTTGAGTTGCATGTTTTATTATGGGTGTTGTCCTATGGTGCTCTCCGTGTCATGCAAGCGCGAGGTATCCCTGCTGTAGGGTTTCCAATATTATCATGATTTGCTGATGGTGGGTTGCTAGAGTGACAGAAATTTAAACCCGAGTAAGTAGGTTCTTTGCGTATGGGAGTAAAGAGGACTTGATACATTATAATGCTATGATTGAATTTTTCCTTAATGATCTTTAGTAGTTGCGGATGCTTGCTACAGTTCCAATTATAAGTGCATATGATCCAAGAAGATAAAGTATGTTAGCTTTTGCCTCTCCCTCATATAAAATTGCAATAAGGATTACCGGTCTACTTATCGATTGCCTAGGGTCAAATAACTTTCTTGCGACAAAAAGCTCTCTACTAAAACTAACTTAGTTGTGTCTTTATCTAAACACCCTTAGCTTTTATTTACGTGATCTTTATTATCTTGCAAACCTATCCCGTTACACCTACAAAGTACTTCTAGTTTCATACTTGTTTTTGGTGGTCGATAGAACTTGAGGGAATATTTGTTCTACCTTTAGCTCATCATTGGGTTCGACACTCTTACCTATCGAAAGAGGCTACAACTGATGCCCTACACTTGTGGGTTAACAAGACGTTTTACTGGCGCCGTTGTCGGGGAGCAATAGCGTGGAGTGAATATTCTCGTGTGTGCTTGTTTGCTTTATCAGTAAGTAGATTCTATTGTTTTGCTCTTGTTTTCAATCTTTAGTTATGGGTAGGAAACGGAAAATACCAAAAAAAACAGTTGTAGCTACTACACCAATGGTTGAAGAACCACTCAAAATCTATCACACTCCTGAAGCTTTTTACTTGGATCATCTTCGATCCATTTGTGCTCGTGCTGAAAACCCAACTAGCTTAGTTGAGGGTAAATCATTAAATGAGCATGCTCATTTTGTGCGACACTGCTTATCTCAAAAAGGGAAACTTTTACTGCATCAAATTAATACTATGCAATGCTATGCTAGGAATTTATGTGAATTATATAATCTTACTTGTTGTTCTGAAGACCCTAAGAAACACCTTCCCTACCAATGTGAGTTTAGTGATAATGGAATCTTATATTCTTATGCTAAGGGTGTTTATAAGTACTATGATGTTGAACAAGTTGAAGAATTTGTTGCTTTTAAGGGTGCTTATGAAATTGCTTCTTTGATTCAAAAGTATGATGCTACTCTTTACAAATCTGAAAATTTTGCCATACTTAAATATTGCTATAAAAACTATGCTTCTAATGCTTAGGTTAACCCATATATTGAGGACTCCTCCGCTGTCCAAGAGGAGACTAATATTTTGCAGGAAACTATGGAAGAAGAAATTGGTGACACCGTGAGCTCATTAGATAAAAAAGATGACGAGGAGAGCGAAGAACAAAAGGAGGAAGAGCGGATTAGCTACCCATGCCCACCTTCTAATGAGAGTAACTCTTCAACTCATACATTGTTTAATTGCCCTTCATGTTTACTGAAGGATGAATGATATGATGATTGCTAGGATCCCTTGGATTCGTTTGAAATATCCCCTTTTGATGAACTTGATGCTTGCTATGCTTGTGGCCAAGATGCCAATATGAATTATGCTTATGGAGATCAGCTTGCTATAGTTCCTTATGTTGAGAATGAAATTGTTGCTATTGCACCCACACATGATAGTCCTATTATCTTTTTGAATTCTCCCAACTACACTATATCTGAGAAGTTTTCTCTTATTAAGGATTATATTGATGGGTTGCGTCTTACTATTACACATGATGATTTTGATGAATATAATATGCATGTGCTTGCCGATCCTACTTGCAATTATTATGAGAGAGGAACTACATCTCCGCCTATACGATAAAATTGCGAGAAATTGTGTATGCTATGTATCGGCCTTTACTATGTGTGCATGGATTGTTCTTTTATGACATGCTGATGCATAGGAAAGAGAGTTAGACTTCGTCATTACATGATATATAATACTTTGTGATCACTACTAAATCACAAATCGTTGTTAATTAAAATTGGCTTTGATATACCTTGGGATCTAGGTAGATCCATTACTTGCGCACTATATACCTAGCTTAATGGCTTTAAAGAAAGCGCTGCCAGGAGACAACCCGGAAGTTTTAGATAGTCATTTATTTCTGTTGTATGCTTTTATATATTGTTAAAAAACATTAAAATAAAGAGGGGAACCTAATACTTTTTTAAAAAGAAAAGTGAAACTGAGAAAGACGAGCATTGTTAAAGTGGGAGTTACCCTTGAACTTTGTTCATGCCCATGGAAACTTTGTGAATCTCGATTACAGAAACTTTTCAACAAAAATAATTATCCCCTTGTATAAATCCATTGTATTATAAAATAATGTGCCAAGATTTTCCTTTAGGACGATTATATTGCTTGTTTGGTTTGTGCGGTGCAAAAACAGAAACTTTGGCTATAGTGCGTAATTTTACATTTTTTGCTGGAAAGTCAAACACTTCTGAACCTTTTTGGACAGTACTTATATAAAAATTGTTTATTTTGTCCTAATTGTTCAAATTTTTAGAGTTACATAAGTATGGTAGATGTTCAGATTGCTACAGAGTGTTCTGTTTTTGACAGATTTTGTTTTTGATGCATTGTTTTACTCATTTTGATGAAACTATTGATTTTATCGGTGGTATAAGCCATGGAGAAGTTATAATACAGTAGGTAAAATGCAAAAATAAAATATGTATGAGTTTGCAATAGTACTTGAAGTGGTGATTTGCTTTATTATACTAACGGATCTCACGAGGGTTTTGATAAGTTTTGTGTGATTGAAGTATTCAAGTTTTGGGTGAGATCACGATGGATGAAGGAATAAGGAGTGGCAAGAGCCTATGCTTGGGGATTCCTGAGGAACCCCAAGGTAATATTCAAGGACTCCCAAGCAACTAAGCTTGGGGATGCCCCGGAAGGCATCCCCCCGTTCTTCTAATGATCATCGGTAATTTTACTTGGAGCTATATTTTTATTCGTCACATGATATGCGTAAATCTTGGAGCTCCGTGATTTTTATTTTTATTTTAATAAATGCACAATGCTGGTATGAGCTAGTCCTTGGTTGATTTATAGAATGCTCTATGCACTTCACTTATGTCTTTTGAGGATGGCTTTATAGAATGCTTCATGTGCTTCACATATATAATTTGAAGTTTGGATTGCCTGTTTCTCCTCACATAGAAAACCGCCATTTGTAGAATGCTCTTTTGCTTCACTTATATTTGTTAGAGCGTGGGTATATCTTTTATAGAAAGAATTAAACTCTATTGCTTCACTTATATCTATTTAGAGAGTTGACAGGAATTGCTCATTCACATGGTTAGTCATAAAATCCTACATAAAACTTGTAGATCGCTGAATATGAGATGTTTGATTCCATATTGGTGTTAAGGTTTGTGATTCCCGAAGCATGCACGTATAGTCTCTCGTTATGCCGGGAAGCTGGAGCCCAATTTATCATTGATTGTCTATCTTTGTGAAGGTCAGGGGCGCGCGATGGTTAACTCCTACGAACCTCCCCCCTAGGAGCATGCATAGTAGTACTTTGCTTTGAGGGCTAATGAACTTTTTGCAATAAGTATGTGAGTTCTTTATGACTAATGTTGAGTCCATGGATTATACGTACTCTCACCCTTCCACCTTGCTAGCCACTCTAGTACCGCGCAACTTTCGCCGGTGCATCAAACCCACAATATACCCTTACTCAAAACAGCCACACACCTACCTATTACGGCATTTACATAGTAATTCCGAGATATATTGCCATGCAACTTCCATCATCATCATATACATGACTTGAGTGTTCGTCGTCATATTGCTTTGCATGATCGTAAGATAGTTAGCATGATGTTTTCATGGCTTGTCCATTTTTTGATGGCATTGCTACGCTAGATCATTGCACATCCCGGTACACCATCGGAGGCATTCATATAGAGTCATACTTTGTTCTAGATATCGAGTTGTAAGTAAATAAAAGTGTGATGATCATCATTATTAGATCATTCCCCAGGTGAGGAAATAAAAAAGGCCAATGAAGCCTAAATAAAAAAAAGGAGGGCCAAAGAAGCCCACTAAAAAATGAGAGAAAAAAGAGAGAAGGGGCAATGTTACTATACTTTTACCACACTTGTGCTTCAGAGTAGCACCATGTTCTTCATATAGAGATTATCTTGAGTTGTCACTTTCATACACTAGTGGGAATTTTTCATTATAGAACTTGGCTTGTATATTCCGATGATGGGCTTCCTCAAATGCCCGAGGCCTTCCTGAGCAAGCAAGTTGGATGCACACCCACTTAGTTTTGAGTTTGAGCTTTCATACACATATAGGTCTTACTGCATTCGTTGCATGGCAATCCCTACTCACTCACATTGATATAAATCGATAGACATTTCCATAGTCCATTGATTTGCCTAGTTGATGTGATACTTTCTCCCTACTCTTGTCTACTACCACCTTCTATTCCAACCATCGTGCTTGATGTCTACTATGCAACCTTCTTCTTGTAGACGTTGTTGGGCCTCCAAGTGCAGAGGTTTGTAGGATAGTAGCAAATTACCCTCAAGTGGATGACCTAAGGTTTATCAATCCGTGGGAGGCATAGGATGAAGATGGTCTCTCTCAAACAACCCTTCAACCAAAATAACAAAGAGTCTCTTGTGTCCCCAACACACCCAATACAATGGAAAATTGTATAGGTGCACTAGTTCGGCGAAGAGATGGTGATACACGTGCAATATGGATGGTAGATATAGGTTTTTGTCATCTGAAAATATAAAAACAACAAGGTAACTAAAGATAAAAGTGAGCATAAACGGTGTTGCAATGATAGGAAACAAGGCCTAGGGTTCATACTTTCACTAGTGGAAGTTCTCTCAACAATAATAACATAACTCGATCATATAACTATCCCTCAACATGCAACAAAGAGTCACTCCAAAGTCTCTAATAGAGGAGAATAAACGAAGAGATTATGGTAGGGTACGAAACCACCTCAAAGTTATTCTTTATGATCGATCTATTCAAGAGTCCGTAGTAAAATAGCACGAAGTTATTCTTTCCATTCGATCTATCATAGAGTTTATACTAGAATAACACCTTAAGATACAAATCAACCAAAACCCTAATGTTACCTAGATACTCCATTGTCACATCAAGTATCCATGGGCATGATTATACGATATGCATCAATCTCAGATTTATCTATTAAACCAACACAAAGAACTTCGAAGAGTGCCCAAAGTTTCTACCGGAGAGTCAAGACGAAAACGTGTGCCAACCTCTATGCATAGATTCCCAAGGTCACGGAACCCGCAAGTTGATCACCAAAACATACATCAAGTAGATCACGTGATATCCCATTGTCACCACAGATAAGTACATGCAAGACATACATCAAGTGTTCTCAAATCCTTCAAGACTCAATCCGATTAGATAACTTCAAAGGGAAAACTCAATCCATTACAAGAAGATAGAGGGGGAGAAACATTATAAGATCCGACTATAGTAACAAAGCTCGCGATACATCAAGATCGTGCCATCTCAAGAACACGAGAGAGAGAGAGAGAGAGAGAGATCAAACACATAGCTACTGGTACATACCCTCAGCCCCGAGGGTGAACTACTCCTCCCTCGTCATGGAGAGGGCCGAGATGATGAAGATAGCCACGAGAGAGGGATTCCCCCTCCGGCAGGGTGCCAGAACGGTTCTAGATTGGTTTTCGGTGGCAATAGAGGCTTGCGGCGGCGGAACTCCCGATCTAGGTTATTTTCTAGAGGTTTCTGTACGGGGTGTTGGAGTCGGGGGCAAGTAAAGGAGGTCTTCGGGTTGTCCACTAGGTAGGGGGCGCGCCCTCGGCGGCCCGTGGACCTTCTGGTCCTCCTACGGTACTCTCTGGTCTTCTTCTGGTCCAAAAACGTCCTTCGTTGAGTTTCAGGTCAATTGGGCTCCGTTGATATTCCTTTTCCGCGATACTCTAAAACAAGGGAAAAACAGAAACACGCACTCGGCTCTGGGTTAATAGGTTAGTCCCAAAAATCATATCAAAGTGTATATAAAAGCCCATAAAACATCCTAAAAGGATAATATAATAGCATGGAACAATAAAAAATTATAGATACGTCGGAGACGTATCAGTGCTATATCCATGGCTCACGCTCATGTATTACGCGAGGGTTTAAAAAGCTGAAGCGTGTTAAAAGGTATGAACCAATTGATTGGCTGACATCGGGGTAGTGCATGATTCATATTTTGTGTTAAGAAGATGAAGCATGACAAGGCTATATGATTTTGTAGGGATAGCGTTCTTTAGCATTGATATTTTGAAAAACATGATTGTTTGTTGGCGTACCCGAGTATTAAATTCTTTTATGTAAAATGATAGACTATTGCTTTGAATCACTCGTGTCTTAATATTCATGCCATGATTAGATTACATGATCAAGATTATGCTAGGTAGCATTCCACCTATTTTTTTATCATTTACCTCCTTGAGGGCGAGCAAGAATTAAGCTTGGGGATGCTGATAAGTGTCTGTCATATCTATAATTTTTTATTGTTCCATGCCAATATTCTACAACTTTTACATACTTTTGGCAACTTTTTATACTATTTTGGGGACTAACATATTGATCCAGTGCCCAGTGTCAGTTCTTGTTTGTTGCATGTTTTTTGTTTCGCAGAAAATACATATCAAACGGACTCCAAACGGGATAAAAACTTAGGGATATTTTTTTTGGAATATATGTGATTATTGGGAAGAAGAATCAACACGAGACGATCCCGAGGGGGCCACAAGCTAGGGGGGCGCACCCCAGGGGGTAGGGTTCACCCTGGACCCTTGTGGTCACCCCGTAAGTCAGTTGGCGCCCTTCTTTCTCTGCAAGAAAGCCAATATCCAGATAAAAATCATGTTAAAATATCAGACCAATCGGAGTTACGGATCTTCGGGAATTTAAGAAACGGTGAAAGGCCAGAATCGGAGAGCGCAGAAACAGAAGGAAACAGAGAGACAGGTCCAATCTCGGAGGGGTTATCGCCCCTCCACCGCCATGGAGGCCATGGACTACAGGGGAAACCCTTCTCACATCTAGGGGGTCAAGGAAGAAGAAGGAGGAGGGGGGCTCTCTCCCCCTCTTTCCCGGTGGCACCGAAACGCCGCCAGGGCCATCATCGTCACGACAATCTACACCAATAACTTCGCCGCCGTCATCACCAACTCTCTCCCCCTCTATGCAGCGGTTCAACACCTCTTATCCCCGTTGTAATCTCTACTTAAACATGGTGCTCAACGCTATATATTATTTCCCAATGATGTATGGCTATCCTATGATGTTTGGGTAGATCCATTTTCTCCTATGGGTTGATTGATGATCGTGATTGGTTTGAGTTGCATGTTTCATTATTGGTGTTACCCTATGGTGCTCTCCATGTCACAAAAGCATGAGGAATCTGTTGGAAATATGCCCTAGAGGCAATAATAAATTGGTTATTATTATATTTCCTTGTTCACGATAATCGTTTATTATCCATGCTAGAATTGTATTGATAGGAAACTCAGATACATGTATGGATACATAGACAAACACCATGTCCCTAGTGAGCCTCTAGACGACTAGCTCGTTGATCAACAGATGGTTACGGTTTCCTAACCATGGACATTGGATGTCGTTGATAACGGGATCACATCATTAGGAGAATGATGTGATGGACAAGACCCAATCCTAAGCCTAGCACAGATCGTGTAGTTCGTATGCTAAAGCTTTTCTATATGTCAAGTATCTTTTCCTTAGACCATGAGATTGTGCAACTCCCAGATACCGTAGGAATGCTTTGGGTGTACCAAACGTCACAACGTAACTGGGTGGCTATAAAGGTGCACAACAGGTATCTCCGAAAGTGTCTGTTGGGTTGGCACGAATCGAGACTGGGATTTGTCACTCCGTATGACGGAGAGGTATCTCTGGGCCCACTCGGTAGGACATCATCATAATGTGCACAATATGTGATCAAGGAGTTGATCACGGGATGATGTGTTACGGAACGAGTAAAGAGACTTGCCGGTAACGAGATTGAGCAAGGTATCGGTATACCGACGATCGAATCTCGGGCAAGTGCTATACCGATAGACAAAGGGAATCGTATACGGGATTGATTGAATCCTTGACATCGTGGTTCCGATGAGATCATCGTGGAACATGTGGGAGCCAACATGGGTATCCAGATCCCGCTGTTGGTTATTGGCCGGAGAGTTGTCTCGGTCATGTCTACATGGTTCCCGAGCCCGTAGGGTCTACACACTTAAGGTTCGATGACGCTAGGGTTATAGGGAAAGTATGTACGCGGTTACCGAATGTTGTTCGGAGTCCCGGATGAGATCCCGGACGTCACGAGGAGTTCCGGAATGGTCCGGAGGTAAAGATTCATATATGGGAAGTCCTGTTTTGGTCACCGGAAAAGTTTCGGGCGATATCGGTAATGTACCGGGACCACCGGGAGGGTCCCGGGGGTCCACAAGGTGGGGCCACCAGCCCCAGAAGGCTACGTGGGCTAAGTGTGGGAGGGGACCAGCCCCAAGGGGGCTGGTGCGCCCCCCCACCAAGTCCCAGGGCGCCTCCAAGAGGGGAGGGGGGCAAACCCTAGGGCAGTTGGGCCCTAGGGCCCAATAGTGGTGCGCCTCCCCCTCTCTCCCCCTTGGCCGCCCCCCTAGATGGGATCTAGGGCTGGCCGCACCCTAGGGGTGGGAAACCCTAAAGGGGGGCGCAGCCCTCCCTTCCCCCTATATATATGTGAGGTTCTAGGGCTGCTTGATACACGAGAAAGTCTCCCTCTTGGCGCAGCCCTACCCCTCTCCCTCCTCGTCTCTTGCAGCGCCTGGCGAAGCCCTGCTGGAGTCCCGCGCTCCTCCACCACCACCACGCCGTCGTGCTGCTGTTGGTTGGAGTCTTCCCAACCTCTCCCTCTCTCCTTGCTGGATCAAGGCGTGGGAGACGTCACCGGGCTGCACGTGTGTTGAACGCGGAGGCGCCGTCCGTTCGGCGCTAGATCGGATCTTCCGCGATTTGAATCGCCGCGAGTACGACTCCATCAACCGCGTTCTAGCAACGCTTCCGCTTAGCGATCTACAAGGGTATGTGGATCCAACTCTCCTCTCGTAGATGCATCTCCTAGATTGATCTTGGTGAACGTAGGAAAATTTTTGTTTCCCATGCAACGTTCCCCAACAGTGGCATCATGAGCTAGGATCTTGCGTAGATGCTTTCACGAGTAGAACACAAAAGGGTTTGTGGGCGTTGATGTTTAAATTGCTGCCCTCCTTAGTCTTTCTTGATTCAGCGGTATTATGGGATGAAGCGGCCCGGACCAACTTTACATGTCCACGTACATGAGACCGGTTCCATCGACAGACATGTGACTTTTGTTGCATAAGATGGCTGGCGGGTGTCTGTCTCTCCTATCTTAGTTGAATCGGAATAGAACAAGGCGGTCCTTGTAGAAGGTTAAATAGCAACTTGAATATCACCGTTGTGGCTTTGCGTAGGTAAGAAGCGTTCTTGCTAGATACCCATAGCAGCCACGTAAAACATGCAACAACAAATTAGAGGACGTCTAACTTGTTTTTGCAGGGTATGTATGTGATATGATATGGCCAATGACATGATGAGATATATTTGATGTATGAGATGATCATGTTGTAATAGTTAATATCGACTTGCATGTGGATGCATACGGCAACCGGCAGGAGCCATAGGGTTGTCTTTAATTTTTGTATGACCTGCGTGTCAATCATTAAGCGCTATGTAATGCTTTACTTTATCGCTAAACGGTAGCAATAGTAGTAAGAGCATGGTGGGCGCGCGACAACCCCGATGGCGACACGATGATGGAGATCATGATGATGGGGATCATGGTGTTACGCCGGTGACGATGGAGATCATGCCGGTGCTTTGGAGATGGAGATCAAAAGCACGAGTTGATGGCCATATCATGTCACTTATGATTTGCATGTGATGTTAATCCTTTTATGCATCTTATTTTGCTTAGGACGGCGGTAGCATTATAAGATGATCCCTCACTAAAATTTCAAGATGAAATTGTGTTCCCCCCGAGTGTGCGCCGTTGCGAAGGTTCGTCGTTTCGAAGCACCACGTGATGATCGGGTGTGATAGACTCTATGTTCGCATACAACGGGTGCAAGCCAGTTTTGCACATGCAGAACACTCGGGTTAGACTTGACGAGCCTAGCATGTACAGACATGGCCTCGGAACACGGAAGACCGAAAGGTCGAGCATGAGTCATATAGTAGATATGATCAACATGAAGATGTTCACCATTGACACCACCTCATCTCACGTGATGATCGGACTTGGGTTGGTGGATTTGGATCATGTCACGCTCGGATGACCAGAGGGATGTCAATTTGAGTGGGAGTTATAAGTAATTTGATTAGTTAAACTCACTTATCATGAACAATAGTCTAAGTTGCCTTTGCAAATTATGTTGTAGATCAATACCTTGCGTTGTAGCTCCCTGTTTAATACGATCCTAGAGAAAGACTAAGTTGAAAGATATTGTAAGCAAGGATGCGGACTGGGTCCGTAGTCCGAGGAGTGTCCTCACTGCTGCACAGAAAGCTTACGTCTTTGATGCACCGCTCGATGTGCAAACCCCTACAATGTTGTCTGTGGATGTTGTGAACACCTGACAGAGACGTCCTGATGACTACTTGATAGTTTAGTGCACCATACTTCACGGCTTAGAATCGGGATTCCAATGACGTTTTGAACGCCATAGAACATATGAGATGTTCTAAGAGCTGAAATTGGGATTTCAGGCTCATGCCCGTGCTGAGAGGTGTGAGACCTCTGGCAAGTTCTTTTGCCATAAGGATGGAGGAGAATGGCTCAACTAATGAGCATGTGCTCAGAATGTCTGGGTGCTGAAATCACTTGAACCAAGTGGGAGTTAATCTTCCAGGTGAGATAGTGGTTGACGGAATTCTCTAGACACTATCACCAAGCTACTAGAACTTCGTGATGAACTATGACATGCAAAGGATGGTGATAATCCCGGTGCTGTCAGCGGTTCTTCGTACCGCAAAAGTAGAGATCAAGAAGGAGCATCAAGTGTTGATGGTTTAACAAGACCACTGGTTTCAAAAGGGTAAGGGCTAGAAGGGAAACTTCATGAATGGCAAACCTGTTGTCGCTTTGATGAAGGAACCCATGGTTGAACCCAAACCTCGAGACTAAGTGCTTCGATTGTAAGGGTAACGGTCACATGGTAGCGGAACCACCCCAAATACATGGTAGATATGATAGCTGGCAACTTCAACAAAGTATATTTGATATACGTGTTATTGATGTGTACCTTAGTAGTACTCCTTGTAGCACCTGGGTATTGGATACCGGTTCAGTTGCTATTATTAGTGACTTGAAGCAAAAGCTACGGACTGAACGGAGACTAGCTAAGGGCGAGGTGATGATGTGTGTTGGAAGTGTTTCCAAGGTTGATAAGATCACCATCGCACGCTCCCTCAACTTTCGGGATTAGTGTTCAACCTAGATAAATGTTATCAGGTGTCTACGTTGAGCATGAATATGATTAGATCATGTTCATCGCAATACGGTTATTCATTTAAGTTAGAGAATAATGGTTATTCTGTTTACATGAATAATACCGTTATGGTCATGCACCCAATGGTTCGTTGAATCTCGATCATAGTAATACACATGATGATAATATTAATGCCAAAAGATGTAGAGTTAATAATGATAGTACCACTTTCTTGTGGCACTGCCGCTTAGGTCATTTTGGCATAAAATGCATGAAGAAACTCCATGCTGATGGACGTTTGGAGTCACTTGATTTTGAATCGCTTGACACATGCGAGCCATGCCTCATGGGCAGGATGACTGAGATCTCGTTTTCAGGTACAATGAAACGGGTAAGTGACTTATTGGAAATCATACATGCTGATGTATGTGATCCAATGAGAATTAAGGCGTGTGGTGGATATCGTTATTTTCTCATCTTCACTGACGAATTGAGTAGATATGGTATATTTACTTAATGAAGCAAAAGTCTGAAACGTTTGAAAGGTTCAAAAAATTTCAGAGTGAAGATTAAGAATCATCATAACAAGAAGATCATGTTCCTACGATCTGATCAAGGGGATATAATCTGAATTATGAGTTTGGCAATCACTTAAGACATTGTGGAATTGTTTCGCAGTTGAAGTCCCCTGGAACACCACAGCATAATGGTGTGTCCGGACATCGTAATCGAACCTTATGAGATATGGTGCGATCTATGATGTGTCTTACCGATCTACCGCTATTATTTTGAGGTTATGCATTAGAGACAGCTGCATTCACTTTATATAGGGCACCATCTAAGTCCGTTGAGACGACGTCGTATGGTTTGGCAAGAAACCAAAGTTGTCGTTTTCTTAAATGTTTGGGGCTGCGATGCTTATGGCTTCAGCCAGGAAAAGCTCGAACCCAAAGCGGACAAATACATCTTCATACCAATTGGTAACGGTTGGGTATACCTTCTATCTCAGATCCAAGGACAAAAATGTTTGTCGCTAAGAATGGGTCCTTTCTCGAGAAGGAGTTTCTCTCGAAAGAATTGAGTGGGAGGAAGATAGAACTTGATGAGGTTGTCGAACCCTCACTTCAACCGGAGAGTAGTGCAACACAGAAAGATGTTTCTGTGGAATCTACAACAGTTGAAGAGGAAACTAATGATAGTGATCATGAAGCTCCAGATCAAGTTGCTATCGAACCTCGTAGGTTGACAAGGATATGTACTACTCCTGAGTGGTACGTTGATCCTGTCTTAGAGGTCATGTTGTTGGACAACGATGAACCTACGAACTATGGAGAAGCGATGGTGGGCCCATATTCCGACAAATGGTTAGAAGCCGATAAATCCGAGATAGGATCCATGTATCAAAACAAAGTATGGACTTTGGTGGACTTGCCCTGTGATCGACAAGCCATTGAGACAAATGGATCTTTAAGACTAAGACGGATGTGGACGGTAATGTCACCGTCTATGAAGCTCGACTTGTGGCGAAGAGTTTTCCACAAGTTCAAGGAGTTGACTACGATGAGATTTTCTCACCCGTAGCGATGCTTAAGTCCGTCGGAATCATGTTAGCATTAGCTGCATTTATGAAATCTGGCAGATGGATGACAAAACAAGTTTCCTTACCAGTTTTCGTAAGGAAAGGTTGTATGTGATACAATTAGAAAGGTTTTGTCGATCCTAAGGATGCTAAAAGATATGCTAGCTCCAACGATCCTTCCATGGACTAGAGCAAGCATCTCGGAGTCGGAATATACACTTTGATGGAGTGATCAAAGTTTTTGGGTATACAAAGTTTGGTGGAAACTTGTATTTGCAATAAAGTGAGTGGGAGCACTACAACATTTCTGATAAGTATATGTGAATGACATATTGTTGATCCGAAATGATGTAGAATTTCTGGAAAGCATAAAGGGTTGTTTGAAATGAGTTTTTCAAAGGAAGACCTGGATAAAGCTGCTTACATGTTGGGCATCAAGATCTATACAGATAGATCAAGACGCCTGATGATACTTTCAAAAGATCACACACCTTGGCATGATTTTGAAGAAGTTCAAAATAGATCAGTCAAAGAAGGAGTTCTTACCTGAGTTGTAAGGTGTGAAGTTGAGTAAGACTCAAAGCTTGACCACGGCAGAAGAAAGAGGAAGGACGAAGGTCGTCCCCTATGGTTTTGTCATAGGCTCTATACGATATGCCATGCTAAGTACCGCACCTGATGTGTGCCTTGCCACATGTCTGGCAAGAGGGTACAAAGGTGATCCAGGAGTGGATTGCTAGATAGTGGTCAAAATTATCCTTAGAGGAATAAGGAAATGTTTTCTCGGTTATGGAGGTGATAAAGAGTTCGACGTAAAGAGTTACGTCGATGCAAGCTTAACACCTATCCGGATAACTCTAAGTGGAGATACCGGATACGTATAATGGAGCAACAGTTTGGAATAGCTCCAAGTGGAACGTGGTAGCAGCATCTACGATATGACATAAAGTTTTGCGAAGTACATAGGGATCTGAATGTTGCAGACCCGTTGACTACAACCTCTCTCACAAGCATAACATGATCAAACACAGAACTCATTGAGTGTTAATCACATATTGATGTGAACTAGATTACTGACTCTAGTGAACTCTTTGGATGTTGGTCACATGGCGATGTGACCTGTGAGTGTTAATCACATGGCGATGTGAACTAGATTATTGACTCTAGTGCAAGTGGGAGACTGTTGGAAATATGCCCTAGAGGCAATAATAAATTGGTTATTATTATATTTCCTTGTTCACGATAATCGTTTATTATCCATGCTAGAATGTATTGATAGGAAACTCAGATACATGTATGGATACATAGACAAACACCATGTCCCTAGTGAGCCTCTAGACGACTAGCTCGTTGATCAATAGATGGTTACGGTTTCCTAACCATGGACATTGGATGTCGTTGATAACGGGATCACATCATTAGGAGAATGATGTGATGGACAAGACCCAATCCTAAGCCTAGCACAGATCGTGTAGTTCGTATGCTAAAGCTTTTCTATATGTCAAGTATCTTTTCCTTAGGCCATGAGATTGTGCAACTCCCAGATACCGTAGGAATGCTTTGGGTGTACCAAACGTCACAACGTAACTGGGTGGCTATAAAGGTGCACAACAGGTATCTCCGAAAGTGTCTGTTGGGTTGGCACGAATCGAGACTGGGATTTGTCACTCCGTATGACGGAGAGGTATCTCTGGGCCCACTCGGTAGGACATCATCATAATGTGCACAATATGTGATCAAGGAGTTGATCACGGGATGATGTGTTACGGAACGAGTAAAGAGACTTGCCGGTAACGAGATTGAGGAAGGTATCGGTATACCGACGATCGAATCTCGGGCAAGTGCTATACCGATAGACAAAGGGAATCGTATACGGGATTGATTGAATCCTTGACATCGTGGTTCATCCGATGAGATCATCGTGGAACATGTGGGAGCCAACATGGGTATCCAGATCCCGCTGTTGGTTATTGACCGGAGAGTTGTCTCGGTCATGTCTACATGGTTCCCGAACCCGTAGGGTCTACACACTTAAGGTTCGATGACGCTAGGGTTATAGGGAAAGTATGTACGCGGTTACCGAATGTTGTTCGGAGTCCCGGATGAGATCCTGGACGTCACGAGGAGTTCCGGAATGGTCCGGAGGTAAAGATTCATATATGGGAAGTCCTGTTTTGGTCACCGGAAAAGTTTCGGGCGATATCGGTAATGTACCGGGACCACCGGGAGGGTCCCGGGGGTCCACCAGGTGGGGCCACCAACCCCAGGTGGCTGCGTGGGCTAAGTGTGGGAGGGGACCAGCCCCAAGGGGGCTGGTGCGCCCCCCCACCAAGTCTCTAGGCGCATGGAGAGGGGAGGGGGGCAAACCCTAGGTCCAGATGGGCCTTAAGGCCCACCCTAGGGCGCCCCCTCTCTCTCCCCCCCTTGGCCGCACCCTAGATGGGTTCTGGGGGGCTGCCGCCACCCCTAGGGAGGAAACCCTAGATGGGGGCGCAGCCCCTACCTCCCCCCTATATATATGTGAAGTTTAGGGCTGCCCAGAACAAGTTTTGACCTCGGTCGATTGGCGCAGCCCTACCTCTCTCCCTCCTCGACATGATTTTGAAGGAGTTCAAAATAGATCAGTGAAAGAAGGAGTTCTTACCTGAGTTGTAAGGTGTGAAGTTGAGTAAGACTCAAAACTTGACCACGGCAGAAGGAAGAGGAAGGACGAAGGTCGTCCCCTATGCTTTTGTCATAGGCTCTGTACGGTATGCCATGCTAAGTACCGCACCTGATGTGTGCCTTGCCACATGTCTGGCAAGAGGGTACAAAGGTGATCCAGGAGTGGATTACTAGATAGTGGAGGAGTAAGGAAATGTTTCTCGGTTATGGAGGTGATAAAGAGTTCGACGTAAAGAGTTACGTCGATGCAAGCTTAACACCTATCCGGATAACTCTAAGTGGAGATACCGGATACGTATAATGGAGCAACAGTCTGGAATAGCTCCAAGTGGAACGTGGTAGCAGCATCTACGATATGACATAAAGTTTTGCGAAGTACATAGGGATCTGAATGTTGCAGACCCGTTGACTACAACCTTTCTCACAAGCATAACATGATCAAACACAGAACTCATTGAGTGTTAATCACATATTGATGTGAACTAGATTACTGACTCTAGTGAACTCTTTGGATGTTGGTCACATGGCGATGTGACCTGTGAGTGTTAATCACATGGCGATGTGAACTAGATTATTGACTCTAGTGCAAGTGGGAGACTGTTGGAAATATGCCCTAGAGACAATAATAAATTGGTTATTATTATATTTCCTTGTTCACGATAATCGTTTATTATCCATGCTAGAATTGTATTGATAGGAAACTCAGATACATGTGTGGATACATAGACAAACACCATGTCCCTAGTAAGCCTCTAGATGACTAGCTCGTTGATCAATAGATGGTTACGGTTTCCTGACCATGGACATTGGATGTCGTTGATAACGGGATCACATCATTAGGAGAATGATGTGATGGACAAGACCCAATCCTAAGCCAAGCACAGATCGTGTAGTTCGTATGCTAAAGCTTTTCTATATGTCAAGTATCTTTTCCTTAGACCATGAGATTGTGCAACTCCCAGATACCGTAGGAATGCTTTGGGTGTACCAAACGTCACAACGTAACTGGGTGGCTATAAAGGTGCACAACAGGTATCTCCGAAAGTGTCTGTTGGGTTGGCACGAATCGAGACTGGGATTTGTCACTCCGTATGACGGAGAGGTATCTCTGGGCCCACTCGGTAGGACATCATCATAATGTGCACAATATGTGATCAAGGAGTTGATCACGGGATGATGTGTTACGGAACGAGTAAAGAGACTTGCCGGTAACGAGATTGAGCAAGGTATCGGTATACCGACGATCGAATCTCGGGCAAGTGCTATACCGATAGACAAAGGGAATCGAATACGGGATTGATTGAATCCTTGACATCGTGGTTCATCCGATGAGATCATCATGGAACATGTGGGAGCCAACATGGGTATCCAGATCCCGCTGTTGGTTATTGGCCGGAGAGTTGTCTCGGTCATGTCTACATGGTTCCCGAGCCCGTAGGGTCTACACACTTAAGGTTCGATGACGCTAGGGTTATAGGGAAAGTATGTACGCGGTTACCGAATGTTGTTCGGAGTCCCGGATGAGATCCCGGACGTCACGAGGAGTTCCGGAATGGTCCGGAGGTAAAGATTCATATATGGGAAGTCCTGTTTTGGTCACCGGAAAAGTTTCGGGCGATATCGGTAATGTACCGGGACCACCGGGAGGGTCCCGGGGGTCCACCAGGTGGGGCCACCAGCCCCAGAAGGCTACGTGGGCTAAGTGTGGGAGGGGACCAGCCCCAAGGGGGCTGGTGCGCACCCCCACCAAGTCCCAGGGCGCCTCCAAGAGGGGAGGGGGGCAAACCCTAGGGCAGTTGGGCCCTAGGGCCCAATAGTGGTGCGCCTCCCCCTCTCTCCCCCTTGGCCGCCCCCCTAGATGGGATCTAGGGCTGGCCGCACCCTAGGGGTGGGAAACCCTAAAGGGGGGCGCAGCCCTCCCTTCCCCCTATATATATGTGAGGTTCTAGGGCTGCTTGATACACGAGAAAGTCTCCCTCTTGGCGCAGCCCTACCCCTCTCCCTCCTCGTCTCTTGCAGCGCCTGGCGAAGCCCTGCTGGAGTCCCGCGCTCCTCCACCACCACCACGCCGTCGTGCTGCTGTTGGTTGGAGTCTTCCCAACCTCTCCCTCTCTCCTTGCTGGATCAAGGTGTGGGAGACGTCACCGGGCTACACGTGTGTTGAACGCGGAGGCGCCGTCCGTTCGGCGCTAGATCGGATCTTCCGCGATTTGAATCGCCGCGAGTACGACTCCATCAACCGCGTTCTAGCAACGCTTCCGCTTAGCGATCTACAAGGGTATGTGGATCCAACTCTCCTCTCGTAGATTGATCTTGGTGAAAGTAGGAAAATTTTTGTTTCCCATGCAACGTTCCCCAACAGAATCCCCGCTGTAGGATTTGCAATATGTTCATGATTTGCTTATGGTTGTTTGCTAGAGTGACAGAAGCTTAAACCCGAGTACGTAGGTTGTTTGCGTATGGGAGTAAAGACGACTTGATACCTTAGAATGTTATGGTTGGGTTTTAGCTTAATGATCTTTAGTAGTTGCAGATGCTTGCTAGTGTTCCAATCATAAGTCCATATGACCCAAGCAGAGAAAGTATGTTAGCTTATGCCTCTCCCTCATATATTGCAATAAGGATTACCGGTCTAGTTATCGATTGCCTAGGGAAAAATAACTTTCTTGTGACAAAAAAGCTCTCTACTAAAACTAACTTAGTTGTGTCTTTTTCTAAACATCCCCTAGCTTTTATTTACGTGCTCTATATTATCTTGCAAACCTATCCCGCTACACCTACAAAGTACTTCTAGTTTCATACTTGTTTTTGGTAAAGCGACCGTTAAGCGCGCGTAGAGTTCTGTCGATGATCGATAGAACTTGAGGGGATATTTGTTCTACCTTTAGCTCCTCGTTGGGTTCGACACTCTTACTTATCGAAAGAGTCTACAACTGATCCCCTACACTTGTGGGTTATCGCGTGTCTTGACCATCGCCCATGCCTCACGCGCTCCCTCTCGACAGGCTGATATTTTCCATAAATCCAAGCGGCGCTGAGCTCGTTTAAATCGGCTAGCTAGCTCGGCCATCCCTTCCGGAGGTGCTTCGTCCGGCAATAATGCCTTGATCAAGCTCTTCATAGCTCTCCAAGCCCTCTCATTGTGCGGTTGATAATTCCTTCAGCAGGTTCGCTCCGAACGAGCCCGCCTCTTCCTCGGGATGTCCAATAAGGAGAACTGCCAAGAGACGAGGCATGATTCATTTATAGTTGTCCAGTGCATATAACTGATTTATTCACAAGGTAGATTGCACTTACCGAACGTGCCACCTTTCAATCTCTGGTTCTCCTCGTGGGCATGTGCCAGTTGAGCTTTTAAGTTCTCGATTTAGTTGGCCTGTTGTTGATTGTCTGCTTTAAGTTTATCTCTTTCTTCATGCCTTCAGGTAAGAATTCGGTGGCCAGTTTGTTGCTGCGATTCCCATACCTTTGAGATTCTCTAGCTTCGTCCAGATCCTTCTGAAGTTGACCTATGGACTCAACTGCTATGAACCAACTTTCCGTTAAAAGAGGTCTCTCAAGATTTTCTCAGTTTAACATACTAAGCCTTTTAACTCACCATGTGCTTCAGTGGTGAACTTCTTGACCCCCTCCAGTTTCGCCTTCACAGCTTTCAATTGTGTTTGGTTTAGCTCGAGGTCTTCGGACAATATTTTATTTTGTTCTCTTGTAACCTACATCACATTGCATCATTATATAGATTCAGACCCTCAATTTGCCCGTTCCGCCGAAATTTAGGCTCGGGGGCTACTGGGTTAGGATTTGTATTCGGTTGACATAACCTATCACGTACCTACAAGTATGATGACAGGAGACTGACGACTCCCTCAATTCATGTTCGGGCAGCTCTGAGATATGCATCTACCGAACAAAAAGCGTTAAACTCTTGTTCGGAAAATGTGGAGTGACGCAATGAATCCTTCTGCCGTCGGTGATTCATCACACTTTCGACTTCGGGGTTGGTAACTGAGACGTCTTCTGGGTCCCCAGGAAGTTGTTCGGCGATGGGAACCTCCGTGCTGGCACCAGCTCTAGCCGGTGGTTGCGGCTCCGGACTATTCTCTAGCACCTTTTCGGCGTTCTAGGATGACAGAGGCCCAACATTTCTCCTGCAGGTATCAGCAAATATTATGAGTACTTGCAATGGTTGTCGCGAACATTGACATTGGACTATGTGTCAAACATATTACCTTTTGGCCATGGGCTCAGTCGACTAAATTCCCAACATCGAGCCACGTTTTGGCACCTTGCGGCTTTGTGGCGCAGGCGCAGCTGCTGCTGCTGTTGTGGGTATTCGACGGGATGCGCGGTGCCCCTTGGGGGTAGAAGTTAGCTTATTCGGATCTATGGGAGAGGAATTCCCTTTTCGTGGCGAGGCCTTCTTATCACTACTACAGAGGAAGTGAGTGCCCTAGGATGATCGGCCAAAAGTGTCACTTTAGAACCGTCAAGACTCTCCTGGTAAAAGACTCCATCCTAAAAAACAATCGATTTATTTGGATCGTCATGAAATCCCAGGTCTTCGGTGCGGGAATAGTCCTCCGGTTGAGGAGGAGGGCAGCTGATGGTCTCGATCCAACGCCTCCAAGTCTGTTCCGAAAAGGAGGAAGAACTAATAAGCGTAAAAACGGGTATAATATCGGAATTATGAAGTATAACAAACTCATTCATTCAATGGGGTTATAGCTCGAATAGCCATCCTTGGGCTTTGGTCGGGCAAACTCTTGCTCTTCTCCTTTAAAGAGATCGGCCAACATGGCTGCTATTCTTGCCTAGTTAGCATGCCCTTTCCATTTGTAACAGGTTGCGTCATCCGTCCCGTTGTATCACCATAAAGGATACATCCATTGTTGGAGAGGATGGACGCACTGAGTAATAGCAGCGGCCATCACGTCAACGACGATTAGCCCGTTGTGAGCTAATGACCTCACTTTAGCAGCCAGGCGCTTTACTTCAGCACTTTCTTCCTGAAAAGGCCCTTTTGGGTGCCGGTTGAACCATTTCTTCAGAGGAGCAAGTGAGTGCTCGGGCAAACCCCTCCGAGTTGGATCGCATAGGGGAACGTCTTCAATATAAAACCACTCGGAGGTCCACTCTTCGGAGTCCTTTTTTGGGGTTTTGATAGGGTACCCCGTCCCGGCGATACGCCATACCTCGGCTCGGCCGGCCTCAAAGATAAACCCTCCCCGAGTATGGTGGACGAGGCAGAAGTATTTTCTCCATAGTTCAAAATGGGTCTCGCAGCCCAGGAACATCTCGCAAAGAGCAACGTAGCCTGAGATATGGAGAATGGATCTGGGGTGAGATGGTGGAGCTGGATCCCATAAAACTCTAATAAACCCCTCAGGAAGGGGTGAATAGGGAAGCCCAAACCTCATAAAAGAAAGGATTCAAAGCATACCCTCTCTTCCTTGTGTGGGGCGGGACAAATTTCTGCGGACGCTTCACCATTTGCGGTAGTTAATCCAGGACGGATAGGTGCTAGATCTGCAACAGGAAGATACCCTTGCATCTCGGGACTGCTAAGTTGGCGATGAGAGACGGAGTAGCTTGTCCAGACCCCATGAAGGGGGTCGTGAGGGCATGAGGAGGAGCCTAGGGCGCTTGCCATTTTCTCAAGGATCTCTGATTCTTTGGTATGTCGATGATATGGGAACGTGATGCATTGCCTGTCGCGCTCCTGGCCTTTTTAATAAGCCTTTTTTTCTCTGACCTATGAGGAAAATACTACTGGACCGTCCACCTCCCTTTGGCGCACGAAGATCGAGGGGTATCATTAGCCCTTGACAAAAAATACTATGGGCCCGCTGATGCTTTGACAGTGTTGGAGGATAGTTAGTGTTTGGATTATTGTCGACCGAACACAAAGGGGGAGGAACTCGCCCCGCAAGTCAGAGACTATCGAAAAGGCCACCGAAGATCATGGACCCTGGCATTGGAGGCAGTTCGGGGGCTACTAAGGGTGTCCTGGATAGGGGGCCCTCGGCCTGCCGGCCTGTCACTCATAGGCCAGACTGATGGACTATTCTGGGTTCTGTTGAGGAGGGCCGAGCTTCAGATAACCCCTTGTCCTGGAAGGAAAGCTCCAAAGACTTGGTGTGCACTTAAAGACAAGATCGATGGTGTATGCATGTCTATCCCCTGTTAGCAACTCACTATGTGTAACCCTAGATACCCCTGGTGCTTATATATACCAGAGGGTTTAGTCTGTAGAGGCTAGAAGAAGAACCATCCTACTCATCTAGGGTTTATTTCATCTGATTGCATGGTAGATCAAGTCTGTAAATGTCATACACTCATCAATATAATCAAGTAGGACGTAGGGTTTTACCTCTTTGAGAGGGCCTGAACCTGGGTAAACATCTTGTCCCTCATCTCCCATTACCCAGCGATCCTAGATCCACAATTTGGGACCCCTTATCCGATATCCGTCGGTTTTGACACCGACAAGGAGCACCCACTCATCTGATTGCGGAGTCGGCTCGATCTTGTTGGGTTAGGCAACCTACACATCCTCTCCTTGATGAGGCCCTCATTGACACTATCGATAACCTGCATTGTGGTCACCTTGGATGGCAACCAACCGCCTTTGTTCCAGCTGGGTGGAGGCTCAAAGCTCGAAGTCGAGTCTCTCCGCGTCCGCTTCCTTTTCTGCTGCTTGAGCGTCACGGTGCTACTTGTGAACCACGTCAGTAAATTCGTTGAAGAGGAGGGGATGATGCAGCACAACGGATGTAACTATTTCCCTCAGTTATGAAACCAAGGTTATCAATCCATTAGGAGAACCGAGCAAGTTATGTAAGCGGCACCTGCACAAAAACAACAGATCCTCACAACCCGACGCGTAGAGAGGTTGTCAATGAAGGAAATATGCCCTAGAGGCAATAATAAATTTATTATTTATTTCCTTATATCATGATAAATGTTTATTATTCATGCTAGAATTGTATTAACCGGAAACTTAGTACATGTGTGAATACATAGACAAAACAGAGTGTCCCTAGTATGCCTCTACTAGACTAGCTCATTGATCAAAGATGGTTATGTTTCCTAGCCATAGACATGAGTTGTCATTTGATCAACGGGATCACATCATTAGGAGAATGATGTGATGGACAAGACCCATCCGTTAGCTTAGCACTATGATCGTTTAAGTTTTACAGCTATTGCTTTCTTCATGACTTATACATGTTCCTATGACTATGAGATTATGCAACTCCCGAATACCGGAGGAACACTTTGTGTGCTACCAAACGTCACAACGTAACTGGGTGATTATAAAGGTACTCTACAGGTGTCTCCAAAGGTACTTGTTGGGTTGGCGTATTTCGAGATTAGGATTTGTCACTCCGATTGTCGGAGAGGTATCTCTGGGCCCACTCGGTAATGCACATCACTATAAGCCTTGCAAACATTGCAGCTAATGAGTTAGTTGCAGGATGATGTATTACGGAACGAGTAAAGAGACTTGCCGGTAACGAGATTGAACTAGGTATTGAGATACCGACGATCGAATCTCGGGCAAGTAACATACCGATGACAAAGGGAACAACGTATGTTGTTATGCGGTTTGACCGATAAAGATCTTCGTAGAATATGTAGGAGCCAATATGAGCATCCAGGTTCCGCTATTGGTTATTGACCGGAGATGAGTCTCGGTCATGTCTACATAGTTCTCGAACCCGTAGGGTCCGCACGCTTAACGTTTGATGACGATCGGTATTATGAGTTTATGAGTTTTGATGTACCGAAGGAATTCGGAGTCCCGGATGAGACCGGGGACATGACGAGGAGTCTCGAAATGATCGAGACGTAAAAATCGATATATTGGACGACTATATTCGGACATCGGAAAGGTTCCGAGTGATTCGGGTATTTTCGGAGTACCGGGGAGTTACGGGAATAGAAGAGAGAGGCCAAAAGGAAGGAGGCGCGTGCCCCCCTTCTGGTCCGAATTGGACAAGGGGTGCAGCCCCCTTTTCCTTCTCCCTCTCCCCCTCTTTCCTTCTCTCCTACTCCGGAAAGGAAAGGGGAAACCTACTAGGACTTGGGAGTCCTAGTAGGACTCCCCACACTTGGCGCGCCCCCTCTAGGGCCGGCCTCTCCCTTGCTCCTTTATATATGGGGGCAGGGGGCACCCTAGGACACACAAGTTGAATTGTTTTAGCCGTGTGCGGTGCCCCTCTCCGCAGAAACACACCTCGGTCATACCGTTGCAGTGCTTAGGCGAAGCCCTGCGCCGGTAGATACATCATATCCGTCACCACGCCGTCGTGTTGACGAAACTCTCCCGTGAAGCTCAACTGGATCAAGAGCTCGTGGGACGTCATCAAGCTGAACGTGTGCTGAACGCGGAGGTGCCGTACGTTCGGTGCTTGATCTGTTGGATCGCGAAGAAGTTCGACTACATCAACCGCGTCACTTGACGCTTCCGCTCCCGGTCTATGAGGGTACGTAGACACACTCTCCCTTCTCGTTGCTATGCATCTAGTAGATAGATCTTGTGTGATCGTAGGAAATTTTTTAAAAATACTATGTTCCCCAACAGTGGCATCATGAGCCAGGTCTATGCGTAGATGATATGCATGAGTAGAACACAATGAGTTGTGTGCGATACTAGTCATACTGCTTACCAGCATGTCATACTTTGCTTCGGCGGTATTGTGAGATGAAGCGGCCCGGACCGACATTACATGTACGCTTACGCGAGACTGGTTTCACCGTTATGAGCACTCGTTGCTTAAAGGTGACTGGCGGGTGTCTGTCTCTCTCACTTTAGCTGAATCAAGTGTGGCTACGCCCGGTCCTTGTGAAGGTTAAAACAGCACATACTTGACGAAACATCGTTGTGGTTTTTGTATGCGTAGGTAAGAACGGTTCTTGCTAAGCCCGTAGCAGCCACGTAAAACTTGCAACAACCAAGTAGAGGACGTCTAACTTGTTTTTGCAGGGCATGTTGTGATGTGAAATGGTCAAGACATGATGAGATATACGGTTTTGTATGAGATAATCATGTTTTGTAAAGTTATCGGCAACTGGCAGGAGCCATATGGTTGTCGCTTTATTGTATGAAATGCAATCGCCATGTAATTGCTTTACTTTATCACTAACCGGTAGCGATAGTCGTAGAAGCAATAGTTGGCGAGACGACAACGATGCTACGATGGAGATCAAGGTGTCGCGCCGGTGACGAAGGTGATCATGACGGTGCTTTGGAGATGGAGATCAAAAGCACAAGATGATGATGGCCATATCATGTCACATATTTTGATTACATGTGATGTTTATCTTATTATGCTTCTTATTTTGCTTAGAACGACGGTAGCATTATAAGATGATCCCTTACTAAATTTCAAGGTATAAGTGTTCTCCCTGAGTATGCACCGTTGCGAAAGTTCGTCGTGCCGAGACACCACGTGATGATCGGGTGTGATAAGCTCTACGTTCAAATACAATGGGTGTAAGCCAGTTTTGCACACGCAGAATACTCGGGTTAAACTTGACGAGCCTAGCATATGCAGATATGGCCTCGAAACACTGGAGACCGAAAGGTCGAGCGTGAATCATATAGTAGATATGATCAACATAAGATGTTCACCATTGAAACTACTCCATCTCACGTGATGATCGGACATGGTTTAGTTGATTTGGATCACGTGATCATTTAGATGACCGGAGGGATGTCTATCTAAGTGGGAGTTCTTAAGTAATATGATTAATTGAACTTTAATTTATCATGAACTTAGTCCTGGTAGTATTAGCATATCTATGTTGTAGATCAAAAGCACAAGATGATGATGGCCATATCATGTCACATATTTTGATTGCATGTGATGTTTATCTTATTATGCTTCTTATTTTGCTTAGAACGACGGTAGCATTATAAGATGATCCCTTACTAAATTTCAAGGTATAAGTGTTCTCCCTGAGTATGCACCGTTGCGAAAGTTCGTCGTGCCGAGACACCACGTGATGATCGGGTGTGATAAGCTCTACGTTCAAATACAACGGGTGTAAGCCAGTTTTGCACACGCAGAATACTCGGGTTAAACTTGACGAGCCTAGCATATGCAGATATGGCCTCGGAACACTGGAGACCGAAAGGTCGAGCGTGAATCATATAGTAGATATGATCAACATAAGATGTTCACCATTGAAACTACTCCATCTCACGTGATGATCGGACATGGTTTAGTTGATTTGGATCACGTGATCATTTAGATGACCGGAGGGATATCTATCTAAGTGGGAGTTCTTTAAGTAATATGATTAAATTGAACTTTAATTTATCATGAACTTAGTCCTGGTAGTATTAGCATATCTATGTTGTAGATCAATAGCTCGCGATGTTGCTCCCCGTTTATTTTTTATATGTTCCTAGAGAAAACTAAGTTGAAAGATGTTAGTAGCAATGATGCGGAATTGTTCCGTGATCTGAGGATTATCCTCATTGCTGCACAGAAGAATTATGTCCTTGATGCACCGCTAGGTGACAGACCTATTGCAGGAGCTGATGCAGACATTATGAACGTTTAGACAAAAGCTCGGTATGATGACTACTTGATAGTTCAAGTGCACCATGCTTTACGGCTTAGAACCGGGACTTCAAAAACGTTTTGAACGCCACGGAGCATATAAGATGTTCCAAGAGTTGAAATTAGTATTTCATACTCATGCCCGTGTCGAGAGGTATGAGACCTCTGACAGTACTTTGCCTACAAGATGGAGGAGAATAGCTCAACCAGTGAGCATGTGCTCAGATTGTCTGGGTACTGCAATTGCTTGAATCAAGTAGGAGTTAATCTTCTAGATAAGATAGTAATTGACAAAATTCTCTAGTCACTATCACCAAAGTTAGTAGAACTTCGTGATGAACTATAATATGCAAGGGATGATGAAAGTAATTCCCGAGCTCTTCGCGATGCTGAAATCGGCAAAGGTAGAAATCAAGAAAGAGCATCAAGTGTTGATGGTTAACAAGACCACTTGTTTCAAGTAAAGGGCAAAGGGATAGAAGGGGAACTTCAAGAAGAATGACAAGAAAGTTGTCACTCCCATGAAGAAACCCAAAGCTAAACTCGAGCCTGAAACTAAGTGCTTCTACTGCAAAGGAAATGGTCACTGGAAGTGGAACTGCCCTAGATACTTGGCGGATAAGAAGGATGGCAAAGTGAACAAAGGTATATTTGATATACAGATTATTGATGTGTATTTTACTAGTGTTCATAGCAACCCCTCGGTATTTGATACTGGTTTAGTTGCTAAAGAGTAGTAACTCGAAATGGGAGTTGCATAATGAACAGAAACTAGTTAAAGGATGAAGTGACGATGTGTATTGGAAGTAGTTCCAAGATTGATATGATCATCATCGCACACTCCCTATACTTTCGGGATTAGTGTTGAACCTAAATAAGTGTTATTTGGTGTTTGTGTTGAACATGAATATGATTTGATCATGTTTATTGCAATACGGTTATTCATGTAAGTTAGAGAATAATTGTTGTACTGTTTACATGAATAAAACCTTCTATGGTCATACACCCAATGAAAATGGTTTGTTGGATCTCGATCGTGTGATACACATATTCATAAAATTGGAGCCAAAAGATGCAAGGTTAATAATGATAAGTGCAACTTATTTGTGGCACGGCCGTTTAGGTCATATTGGTGTAAAACGCATGAAGAAACTCCATAGTGATGGACTTTTGGAATCACTTGATTATGAATCACTTGGTGCTTGTGAACCATGCCTCATGGGCAAGATGACTAAAACTCCGTTCTCCAGAACTATGGAGCGAGCAACAGATTTGTTGGAAATCATACATACTGATGTATGTGGGCCAATGAGTGTTGAAGCTCGCGGCGGGTATCGTTATTTTCTGACCTTCACTGATGATTTGAGCAGATATGGGTATATCTACTTAATGAAGCACAAGTCTGAAACATTTGAAAAGTTCAAAGAATTTCAGAGTGAAGTAGAGAATCATCGTAACAAGAAAATAAAGTTTCTACGATCTGATCGTGGACGAGAATATTTGAGTTACGAGTTTGGTCTTCATTTGAAACAATGTGGAATAGTTTCACAACTCACGCCACCCGGAACACCACAGCGTAATGGTGTGTCCGAACGTCGTAACCGTACTTTATTAGATATGGTGTGATCGATGATGTCTCTTACCGATCTACCACTATCGCTTTTGGGGTTATGCATTAGAGACAGCTACATTCACGTTAAATAGGGCACCATCTAAATCCGTGGAGATGACACCGTATGAACTATGGTTTGATGAGAAACCTAAGCTGTCATTTCTTTAAGTTTGGGACTGCGATGCTTATGTGAAAAAGTTTCAACATGATAAGCTCGAACCCAAATCGGAGAAGTAAATCTTCATAGGATACCCAGAAGAAACTGTTGGTACACCTTCTATCACAGATCCGAAGGCAAGGTCTTTGTTGCTAAGAGTGGATCCTTTCTAGAAAAGGAGTTTCTCTCGAAAGAAGTGAGTGGGAGGAAAGTGGAACTTGATGAGGTAATTGTACCTTCTCCTGAATTGGATAGTAGTACATCACAGAAACTGGTTCCAGTGATTCCTACACCAATTAGTGAGGAAGCTAATGATGATGATCATGAAACTTCGAATCAAGTTACTGCTAAAACTTCATAGATCAACCAGAGTACGTTCCGCACCAGAGTGGTACGGCAACCCGGTTCTGGAAGTCATGTTACTGGACCATGATGAACCTACGAACTATGAGGAAGCGATGATGAGCCCAGATTCCGCAAAATGGCTCGAGGCCATGAAATCTGAGATGGGATCCATGTATGAGAACAAAGTATGGACTTTGCTTGACTTGCCCGATGGTCGGCAAGCCATTGAAAATAAATGGATCTTTAAGAGGAAGACTGACGCCAATGGTAATGTTACTGTCTACAAAGCTCGACTTGTTGCGAAAGGTTTTCGACAAGTTCAAGGTGTTGACTATGATGAGATTTTCTCACCCGTAGCGATGCTTAAGTCTGTCCGAATCATGTTAGCAATTGCCACATTTTATGAAATCTGGCAAATGGATAACGAATATGCGTTCTTTAATGGATTTATTAAAGAAGAATTGTATATGATGCAACCAGAAGGTTTTGTCAATCCTAAAAGTGCTAACAAAATGTGCAAGCTCCAGCGATCCTTCTATGGACTGGTGCAGGCATCTCGGAGTTGGAATATACGCTTTGATAAGTTGATCAAAGCATATAGATTTATACAGACTTGCGGTGAAGCCTGTATTTACAAGAAGTGGGTGGGAGCACTACAACCTTTCTGATAAGTATATGTGAATGACATATTGTCGATCAGAAATGATGTAGAATTTTCTGGAAAGCGTAAAGGAGTGTTTGAAAGGAGTTTTTCAAAGAAAGACCCTGGTGAAGCCGCTTACATATTGGGCATGAAGATCTATAGAGATAGATCAAGACGCTTGATAAGACTTTCGATGAGTACATATCTTGATAAGATTTTGAAGTAGTTCAAAATGGATCAGTCAAAGAAGGAGTTCTTGCCTGACTTGTAAGGTGTGAAGTTGAGTAAGACTCAAAGCCAGACCACGGCAGAAAAATATAGAGAGAATGAAAGTCATTCCCTATGCCTCAGCCATAGGTTCTATAAAGTATGCCATGTTGTGTATCAAACATGTTGTGTACCTTGCCATGAGTTTGTCAAGGGGGTACAATAGTGATCCAGGAGTAGATCACTGTACAGCGGTCAAAATTATCCTTAGTAACTGGATGACTAAGGAAATGTTTCTCGATTATGGAGGTGATAAAGAGTTCGTCGTAAAGGGTTACGCCGATGCAAGCTTTGACACTAAATCCAGATGACTCTAAGTATCAATCTGGATGCGTATTGAAAGTGGGAGCAATTAGCTAGAGTAGCTCTATGTAGAGCATTGTAGACATAGAAATTTGCGAAATACATACGGATCTGAATGTGACAGACCCGTTGACTAAACTTCTCTCACAAGCAAAACATGATCACACCTTATTACTCTTGGGTATTAATCACATAGCAATGTGAACTAGATTATTGACTCTAGTAAACCCTTTGGGTGTTGGTCACATGGTGATGTGAACTATGGGTGTTATTCACATAACGATGTGAACTATCGGTATTAAATCACATGGCGATGTGAGCTAGATTATTGACTCTAGTGCAAGTGGGAGACTGAAGGAAATATGCCCTAGAGGCAATAATAAATTTATTATTTATTTCCTTATATCATGATAAATGTTTATTATTCATGCTAGAATTGTATTAACCGGAAACTTAGTACATGTGTGAATACATAGACAAAACAGAGTGTCCCTAGTATGCCTCTACTAGACTAGCTCATTGATCAAAGATGGTTATGTTTCCTAGCCATAGACATGAGTTGTCATTTGATCAACGGGATCACATCATTAGGAGAATGATGTGATGGACAAGACCCATCCGTTAGCTTAGCACTATGATCGATTAAGTTTTACTGCTATTGCTTTCTTCATGACTTATACATGTTCCTATGACTATGAGATTATGCAACTCCCGAATACCGGAGGAACACTTTGTGTGCTACCAAACGTCACAACGTAACTGGGTGATTATAAAGGTACTCTACAGGTGTCTCCGAAGGTACTTGTTGGGTTGGCGTATTTCGAGATTAGGATTTGTCACTCCGATTGTCGAAGAGGTATCTCTGGGCCCACTCGGTAATGCACATCACTATAAGCCTTGCAAGCATTGCAGCTAATGAGTTAGTTGCAGGATGATGTATTACGGAACGAGTAAAGAGACTTGCCGGTAACGAGATTGAACTAGGTATTGAGATACCGACGATCGAATCTCGGGCAAGTAACATACCGATGACAAAGGGAACAACGTATGTTGTTATGCGGTTTGACCGATAAAGATCTTCGTAGAATATGTAGGATCCAATATGAGCATCCAGGTTCCGCTATTGGTTATTGACCGGAGATGAGTCTCGGTCATGTCTACATAGTTCTCGAACCCATAGGGTCCGCACGCTTAACGTTTGATGACGATCGGTATTATGAGTTTATGAGTTTTGATGTACCGAAGGAATTCGGAGTCCCGGATGAGACCGGGGACATGACGAGGAGTCTCGAAATGGTCGAGACGTAAAAATTTATATATTGGACGACTATATTCGGACATCGGAAAGGTTTCGAGTGATTCGGGTATTTTCGGAGTACCGGGGAGTTACGGGAATAGAAGAGAGAGGCCAAAAGGAAGGAGGCGCGTGCCCCCCTTCTGGTCCGAATTGGACAAGGGGTGCAGCCCCCTTTTCCTTCTCCCTCTCCCCCTCTTTCCTTCTCTCCTACTCCGGAAAGGAAAGGGGAATCCTACTAGGACTTGGGAGTCCTAGTAGGACTCCCCACACTTGGCGCGCCCCCTCTAGGGCCGGCCTCTCCCTTGCTCCTTTATATATGGGGGCAGGGGGCACCCTAGGACACACAAGTTGAATTGTTTTAGCCGTGTGCGGTGCCCCTCTCCACAGAAACACATCTCGGTCATACCGTTGCAGTGCTTAGGCGAAGCCCTGCGCCGGTAGATACATCATATCCGTCACCACGCCGTCGTGTTGACGAAACTCTCCCGTGAAGCTCAACTGGATCAAGAGCTCGTGGGACGTCATCAAGCTGAACGTGTGCTGAACATGGAGGTGACGTACGTTCGGTGCTTGATCGGTTGGATCGCGAAGAAGTTCGACTACATCAACCGCGTCACTTGACGCTTCCGCTCCCGGTCTACGAGGGTACGTAGACACACTCTCCCTTCTCGTTGCTCTGCATCTAGTAGATAGATCTTGCGTGATCGTAGGAAATTTTTTAAAAATACTACGTTCCCCAACAGTCAATCCCTCTTGGCTAAGGTAGTATGATAAAAAGATAGATTGATAGATGAAAATAAAACACGGCAATGTATTTTTGGGTTTTTAATGATATAGGTCTAAAAATAAAAGAAGCAAATAATGGGAAACGGAAATAGCAATATAGACCTGCAAGTATATGATGAGAAATAGACCCGAGGGCCGTAGGTTTCACTAGCGGCTTCTCTCGAGAAAATAGCATACGGTGGGTAAAATTTTTATTGTTGGGTAATTGATAGTAAAGCGAATAGTTATGACGATATCCTAGACAATTATCATGTATATAGGCATCACGTACAAGATTAGTAGACCAACTCCTGCGTGCATCTACTACTATTACTCCAGACATCGACTGCTATCCAGCATGCATCTAGCGTATTAAGTTCCATAAAGAAATGGAGTAATGCCTTAAGAACAATGACATCGTGTAGAGAAGATCTATTCATGTAGGAATAAACCCCATTGTTTTATCCTTAATAGAAACGATACATGTGTGTCATGTCTCCTTCTATCACTGAGATTGAGCACCGCAAGATCGAATCCATTACAAAACACATCTTCCCATTGCAAAATAAATCAATCAAGTTGGCCAAACAAAACCGAAACATTGAAGAAAAAATACGAGGCCATGATAATCATGTATGGATATAAAAGCAAATAGATCTGATCATAAACTCACAATTCATCAGATCCCAACAAACACACAGCAAAAGAGTTACATCAAATAGATCTTCAAAGAGAACATTGTATTGAAGGTTAAAAAGAGAGAAGAAGCCATCTAGCTACTCCGTACGGACCGGTAGGTCTGTGGTAAACTACTCACGCATCATCGGAGAGGCACCAATGGAGATGATGAACACCCTCCGATATCGTGTTCCTCTCTAGCGGAGTGCCGGAAAAGGGCTCTAGATTGGGTCTCATGGTTCTGGAATATGCGGCGGATGGAACAATTTTTCTCCGACTCCTCTAGGGTTTTTGAATATCTGGCTATCTATAGAGCTGAGAGGCGATGGAGGGGGCGTCGTGGGCCCCACTAACCATGTGACACCCCGAGACCGGTGCGCGAGGTGTCAGCTAGTTATTCGTCGCCGTTGCCATGTCATCCGCTTGCGAGGTGTCAGCATGTTTTCAAAGCTTCCATCCGCCCGAGTCCGCCCGCCCTCTCCGTTGTCCGTTCTGAGCCCACACACACTCAACGCGCCCGCGGTGCCTCCGAATATTTATTTTATAAGTGGCCGAAAAATGTTCTCGGAATGGGATGAAACTTGGCGTGTGGTCTTATTATAGTGTAGACAGGCCGCCTGTCAAGTTTCGTGGCATTCGGAGCTCGTTTGATAGGCCAACGGATATATATAGCGGCACTAGTCGTCGGTTATTTCGTCGGACGTTTTCGGTCTCCGAAAACCCCCGCGGGCCTCTTTTCTCGTCTCGCCTCGCAGGACCCCTCTTCACAGCCCAATACCTCCTCTAGGCCCAACCTAAACTCCCCTCGCGATCGGAGGGCTCAAAAACCCCTCCAAACCTCTAACCCTAGCTAAACCTGCTATAAAAGGAAGCCTACCCCTGCCTAATTTGGAAACCTAGGCCTCCTCCTCGAAACCCGCACGCCGCCAGCCTCCTCCCACCTCTTCCCCGCCGCCAGGTGCCTCCAGTCGCCTCCTCCCCCGCGTCAGGCCCGCAGGCCCGAGCCAAGCCCGCCCGGACCCAACCGCCGCCGCCGCGGCCCGCGTGGCTCCCGAGCGAGCCGCCGCTCCCGCTCCAAGAACGAGCTCCCGAGCCAGGGCCTCGTCCCGCGCGCCACCTTGAGCCCTTCGCCGCGCCTCGCCGTCCGCCGCCGGTGGCCAGACCGAGCCCCGCCGGTCACCCTCCCTCGCCGAACCAGAACCACCACCGCCCTGCTCGAGCCCCTATTCGAGATCGATGGAGACCGCCGCCACCAGTTGCCGCCGTCCTCATTGCTCCGCCCGTCGCCAGGGGCCCTCGCGGTCACCGAGAACGGGATCCCCGGGGCAAGATCCGCCGGATCCGCCCGGATCCACTGCCCCATGGCTAGCCCGTCCTCTCCCGTCGTCGGAGATCCGCCGCCGGCGTCATCCAGCTCCGCTGGCCTCATCCTGTCGGGAGGACGACGCGCCCAGCGCCTGCGTGGAGGAGGCCAGCCGCCTTCCTCCAGCCGGCCGGCTCCGCTCCTTCCCTCCTGGGCCCGAGGCCGCGCGAGCCCAGCTCCTCCTCCGGCCCAGATCCCGCTCCGGCCAGGCCTAGCCCAACCGCGCCCTCAACGGCCTAGCCGACCTCCCTCTCCTCCTCGCCGTTTTGGGCCGAGGCCCACTCTGGTGAGAGGCCCCTTAATCCCGCCCGAGCGTCTTTTAATAAATTTACGCCGTAGTGTTTTGTTTCCTAAGTCAGTTTTTGGCTAAGTCTCTGAGACCTGTGTAATTTTTGTCATATGTTTGCGTGGTGATATATTTTTGTGTGTATATCCAAATCGAGTGAATAATATGTCAAAATGATCGTGGTGATATGCTCTACACTTTGTTCCATTGTGCCATGCTTGTTTGACATCATCTAGATGCTCTAATCTCTGTTGCAAGAGTGCTACTTGTTATAAACTGCTGCTACTTGTTATTTTGTTGCCATGTTTACGATATGATAACTTGGTGCATGTTTATCCAAATCATGCATATGATATGTCAAAATGTTCATTATGAAGTGTACTACATGATGGTTGCTGTAGGATGCTAGTTTGAGTTCATATTGCCATGTTAATCTCTGTTGCAAAAGTGCATTTTGTTGTTATGTGCTGAAACTTGTTATGAGATGTTGATTTCAATTGCTCTTTGTTATTGATGTGTTTGTCCTCATGCCACATGTTTAGTTGTTGTAGAAGCACCATTATATGGTCTTTGTTGTGGTGCATTTAACTTTCCATGATATGCCTTGAGGCGACTTAAACATGCTTTTAAACATGCCATGTTGTTGTTACTATTTCATACTTAGCGAAAATTCTGCAAAGTCTGGAATCTGTCATATCCTGATGCTATGTTTGCTTGATGCCCTAGTCAAATCCATGCATGTTTTGGAGTGGCCAATGATCATTCCTTGCTGTACATGTTATTGTCTATCCATTCATGCCCTTACTTGCTCATATGATCTGCTGTAGCTTATTTATTTCTTGCTCTCAAGTTGCTATAAAATATAACTGTCAGGTTTTTATCAGCATGTTCAATTTGGTGTAGCTTGTTGCTATTGATCTATGCCTCCTATGGAGTTGCTCCAATGGAGTTGTTTGCTGTAGGATATGTCAACTACATGTCCATGCTCTTTATGTTCTTATTAGAGTTGATATGCATGTTGTTTTGTGCCTCCGAAGGCAGCATCGTGATGATGTTTTTGCCTTCCCAGATTTTGACTAAGTCTGGAATATTTTATTGCAACTTGCCATGCTTATTTAAATGTGTTACAGCAAGCTTTTGGGTGTGTTCTAAGTTCCTAATTATTAAGTATCATGTCTGCTTCATGTCCATGCTTCTTGTTATCATGTTTGGGTGCTGTAGCTTATATTTACCTTGCTCCAAAGGTGCTATGTGGCTGTTAACTTCAGCTTGTTGTTATATCTTGTTTCATGTGTATCTTTTAGCCCGTTGCTCCGTTTTGAGTGTGCCTTATATGAAACTTGTGTGATTTTGCATGTAGAATCATAATATCATGTTGTTTTCATGTTTGGAGTGAGTTTGCTTGATGTTTAGGTGCATCTTGCACCATTGCCATGTTTGACTTGTTTTGATCATATCTTCTAGGCCGTAGCTCCGAATTAAACAAACTTCATATGAAACTTGACTAGAATTTCGTGTAGATCATCATGGTGCATGGTAACCTACTGTTTAACAACTTTAACTTAAGGTTTGTGCAGATCTGGACTAATTTCAAACTATGCATATGAGGACTTACCGGATTTGTTATGTGTAGTTTCCGGCCTCATTTAAACTTGTTGGCTTGTGTTGTTTTTTAGTGCTTCCTGCCTTGCCATGTTTTGCATCATATATGGACTTGTCTTGCACCATACTTGCTTGAGCATATTGTCATGTTCTTGTGTTGTATTTCTGTGCTTCCTACCTTGCCATGTATTGCATCATCTATAGACTTGTCTTGCATCATACTTGCTTGAGCATATTGTCATGTTCTTGTGTTGTTTTTCTGAGCTTCCTACCTTGCCATGTATTGCATCATATACAGACTTGTCTTGCATCATACTTGCTTGAGCATATTGTCATGTTCTTGTGTTGTGTGTTTACCGTATTGCTTGCTTCTTCTCGTTAGTGCTTGCTCCGCTGCGATCGTGAGGATTCGTTCGACATCACGTGGTTCGTCTTCAAGGCTTCTTCTTCGTCTTCTTCATGGACCCGTTCTTCTTCCTTGCGGGATCTCAGGCAAGATGACCATACCCTTGGATACCTTTACTATCTTTGCCTTTGCTTAGTTGTCTCGATGCTATCGTTATATGTCGCCCGACCCATCTTATTGTCAGCCCCACTCCTTGTTGCGATGAAACCTCTAACCTTTGACACCTTCCTAGCAAAACCATTGTTTGCCTATGTTACCCGCTTGCTCAGCCCCTCTTATAGCGTTGTTAGTTGCAGGTGAAGATGAAGATTGTTCCATGTTGGAACTTGATGCTTTGGAAATATCACAATATCTATTATTATTATAAACATACCTATATACTGGGCATGGGTGGAAGGCTTGGCCTTTTGCTCGGTGTTTTGTTCCACTCATGCCACCTTAGGCGCCGATAAACCGGCATTATGTTCCTTGATTTTGCGTTCCTTACACGGTTGGGTATATGAGGACCCCTTGACAGTTCGTCTTTGAATAAAACTCCTCCAGCAAGGCCCAACATTGGTTTTAATTTGCTCATAATAACAACTTAATTAATTAATTAATTGCATAGGGAGTTAGCGCTACCCGAGTTTCTTTCTACATAGCAGGGGGGGCCAGTGCTGATGGTGTTGGTTCCAAACGGGGAGACTACGGGGCCACCATGGGGAAACTCGAGGATTGGCTCCCGTAGGATCACCTATCCGGTTGTGGCCTGAGACGAGATACGTGCAGCTACTATCAGGGTGTCGGCACGCCGAGAGGTCTTGCTGGACTTGTTTTACCATTGTCGAAATGTCTTGTGCACCGGGATGCCGAGCCTGATCGGATTTCCCTAAGACAAGGGGTAATAATTATTATTACTTCAGCTGATCGTGAGAGCTTGTGATGGGCTAAGTTGGGACACCCCTACAGGGTTATGATCTTTTGAAAGCCGTGTCCGCGGTTATGTGGCAGATTGGAATTTGTTAATGTCCGGTTGTAGAAAACTTGACAAAGGATCCGAAGTAAAACACACAACTGTGTGAGTAACCGTGACTGTCTCTTTTCACTTTGAGAAGAGAACACGGTGGGGTTATGTTTGACTCGTAGGTAGTTCAGGATCTTTAGCGATCATTACTAGTTTGCGACCGTTTGCGTAGATGCTCATCTTATTCTTGTACTCGTAAGTTAGCCACCATATATATTGCTTAGCCGCTGCTGCAACCTCACCACTTTACCCCTTCCTACCTATTAAGCTTTGCTAGTCTTGTTACCCATGGTTATGGGATTGCTGAGTCCTCATGGCTCACAGATACTACAGCAACAGTTGCAGGTGCAGGTTTCCGATGACTTGACGTGAGAGCGATATCGTTGTGTTGGAGTTCTTTCTTCTTCTTCTCCTTCAGTCTTGGGTTAGGTTCCGGGTCGGCAGCCTGGGATAGCAGATGGATGTCATTGTGCTTTTCATGTTTGCATCCGTAGTCGGATGCTTTGTATTGATGTTGTTGTATTCATGTGATTTGTATGTATTGTTGTATCCCCCATGTATGTATGTAATCGTACGATGTAATGATATCCATCTTGCTAAGCGCCCGAAATGCGGTTGTGCCCCAATCACGTAAGTGTCAAATGATCGGGATATAATCGCATCTTGGGCCCGACAATTTGGTATCAGAGCCTCGACGGACCATAGGAGCCCCCTTGATTGATCGTAGTTTGGCCGTTGTCGAGTCTAGCAGAAAACTTTTTCGGAGTCTAGTTATATCGGAGAGTAGGAATTCTTTTTACAACCCTGCCCCTTCGTAGCTCTGGTGAGGAATCTTGACGTAGGTGTTTTGGATTACTCCTCTTCCCCTTCAAATTTTTTTAGGATCACGTGGTTAGTTTTCATTCGTTGCGTTGTTAGTTCTTTCATCTGGTGCATCTCTCGTCAAGTGGATTCAACCCTCTTCTTCTTTGCAAGTTCACCCTCAGTTCTTTTCAACCAACCGATGTTGTTTTTCCCTTCCGAAGTGGTCTTTCTTTTTCCCACCTGCCCACCCTTTTTCTTCTCAGAGCCGGAGTCCTTAATCGAGTGTCCATCCTACTCGTGTGAAGTCTTTGTATTCCTTTCATCAATTATTGTCAACCGGTGAATTCTCGTCTCGTTGACATTATTCATCTCTTTTCTTCTCCGGTGGATTCAATTCAAATTCTCGGTGTTGTTCATATTCTTATTCCCTCGGCTCAAATGTTTTCCCCTTGCGCGTTTCCCTCGCGCCATTTAATTGTTTTGGAGTTCCGAAGACATCTCAGGAGATTCATCTGTGTTCCAATTAATTTGAGGTTCTCACCTCATTCGAGTCTTTTAATCGTTCCGACGCATCATCTCCTTTCGATCCTTTTCAACGGTGTTTCTCTTCGGTGGGCTCATAACCCATAGGTCTTTCCCAGGATCTTACCTGACTCTTCTAATTTTCCCGGAGTGTTCCAAAATTCTTTTCAAATGTGACGTAAGTATGGATTCCATCAGTCATATGCCTTCTTCAAGATCACTTTAATTCTTTTCATCATTGGTTCAAACTTTCTTCCTGTCATTCTTCCGGAGTATTTCAGGAATTCTTTTCTTTGTGTTCCTCCGAAGGCCATCATTTCAGAAGATTTCTTCATTCTCCGTTTTCAACCTCGTCCTCCAAATATTCTTCATTGATGCCTCTTCGTTCGTCTCACATCCTTTCCGGTGCTTTCCTCCAAGTAATAATTTAATCAGTTCATGATCTCTTCGCTCTCTTATATCTAAATTCCCCAAGTGATTAATTATTCCCGGAGATTCATTCTCTTGTATTCACTCAATTTCAATTCTTTACGGTGGTTTTTTCTCTTTCATCATTCGATTTTATTCTTCCGGTGGTTCGTTCCTTTTCCTTCACTCGGCGTTAATTCTTATGGTGGTTCGCTCAGGAGTTCTTTTCTGGTGTTATCATATCAATCCATTCATTTTATTCCAATCCTACCGGTGGTTCATGAAGATTCTCAGAAGTTGGCAATATATCCCTCTCTACTATTTTCAATGCGAACAGTGATATGTGAATCCATTGTTCATTAATTTAATTAGTGGAGGATAAGCATAACATAATTCCTATTCTTTTCTTCAAGTCGATTTAATTCCTTCCTTCGGAGTTTATTTTGATGAATAAATTCTAGTCCCAAGTGCTTTAATCTTTTTTTCGGAGTTCAAGTTTTCCTCGTCTATCTCATCGGCACCCTCGTCTAATCATCTCAAGCTTAATCTTATTATTTGCATCCTTGATTCTATATCATCATCCATTCGCTACTGGAGTTCTTCATGGTGCTTCTTCATCATTTAATCATTCTTCATATGTTCATCATATTTCTTTTGGTTCAAGCTTAAGCATTCTTCCTCTTGTCTCTCGAGTGCTAATAATTCTCCGCATTCTTTTGAAAGGAAGTGTTGCATTTCTTCATTCTCTGCTATTCAATCTTTTGGTTGCGGCATAATTCACCTCAACTTCTGGGATGATGTCAATAAGTTCACAACAAGCTTATTCTTTTGTTGTTGATTTTGTCAACAACTCCGTTCAAGTTTTTCTCGTGAAGATACTCTTTCAAATTCATCCGCGCTCGGAGTTGTTATTCTTTTATCCGTTCTTCTCATTCCATTCTTTAATTCTTCCGGAGGCTTTGTGTTCTTTCTTTTGTCAAGAATTATTTCACCTTCTCAATTTCATGCCCTGTTCCGTCAAATTTTCTGCCGGAGTGCTGCCTGAATTCCTTCGTGGAGATTCCTTTTTATCTCTTACTAACCGGAGTGGGTTCAATGTCTCTCTTGTCATCTATCTTCTTAGTTCTCGTCTTATGCCTTGTTGCTTATTTTACCGGAGCTTCTCAAATATCGTTCATCTCCATTGTATCCTTTCTTTCCCGTTGTTCAACCCTCAAGGTTCTTTCGTTTCACTCTTTTCTCCTCAAATAACTTTGTTCTTCCTTTTTCCCTTCCGTCTCGTTCCTAAGATCTCGAGATGAGATCTCTTGTTACTAGGGGAGTGTTGTGACACCTCGAGAAAGGTGCGCCAGGTGTCAGCCAGTTATTCGTCGTCGTTGCCATGTCATCCGCTTGCGTGTTGCCTCTTGCCATGTCATCCTGTGTGTTGCATCAGCATGTTTTCAAAGCTTGCATCCGCCCGAGTCCGCCCGTCCTCTCCGTTGTCCATTCTGAGCCCAGACACACTCACACGCGCCTGCGGTGCCTCCGAATATTTATTTTATAATTGGCCGAAAATTGTTCTCGGAATGGGATGAAACTTGGCGTGTGGTCTTATTACAGTGTAGACAGGCCGCCTGTCAAGTTTCGTCGCATTCGGAGCTCGTTTGATAGCCCAACGGATATATATAGCGGCACTAGTCGCCGGTTATTTCGCCGGATGTTTTCGGTCTCCGAAAACCCCCGTGGGCCTCTTTTCCCATCTCGCCTCGCAGCCCGAGACCCCTCTTCACAGCCCAATACCTCCTCGAGGCCCAACCTAAACTCCCCTCGCGATCGGATCCGTCGGATCGCGATCGGAGGGCTCAAAAACCCCTCCAAACCTCTAACCCTAGCTAAACCTGCTATAAAAGGAAGCCTACCCCTGCCTAATTTGGAAACCTAGGCCTCCTCCTCAAAACCCGCGCGCCGCCAGCCTCCTCCCACCTCTTCCTCGCCGCCAGGTGCCTCCAGTCGCCTCCTCCCCCGCGTCAGGCCCGCAGGCCCGAACCAAGCCCGCCCGAGCCCAACCGCCGCCGCCGTGGCCCGCGTGGCTCCCGAGCCAGCCACCGCTCCCGCTCCCGGAACGAGCGCCCGAACCAGGGCCTCGTCCCACGCGCCGCCTTGAGCCCTTCGCCGCGCCTCGCCGTACGCCTCTGGTGGCCAGACCGAGCCCCGCCGATCACCTTCCCTCGCCGGACCAGAACCACCGCCGCCCTGCTCGAGCCCCCGTTCGAGATCGATGGAGACCGCCGCCGCTAGTTGCCGCCGTCCTCGTTGCTCCGCCCGTCGCCGGGGGCCCTCGCCGTCGCCGGGAACGGGATCCCAAGGGCAAGATCCGCCAGATCCACCCGGATCCACTGCCCCATGGCCAGCCCATCCTCTCCCGTCGCCGGAGATCCGCCGCCGGCGTCATCCAGCTCTGCTGGCCTCGTCCTATCGGGAGGACGACGCGCCCAGCGCCCGCGTGGACCAGGCCAGCCGCCTTCCTCCAGCCGGCCCGCTCCGCTCCTTCCCTCCTGGGCCCGAGGCCGCGCGAGCCCAGCTCCTCCTCCGGCCCAGATCCCTCTCCGGCCAGGCCTGGCCCAACCGCGCCCTCAACGGCCTAGCCGACCTCCCTCTCCTCCTCGCCGTTTTGGGTCGAGGCCCACTCTGGTGAGAGGCCCCTTAATCCCGCCCGAGCGTCTTTTAATAAATTTGCGCCCGTAGTGTTTTTTTTCCTAAGTCAGTTTTTGGCCAAGTCCCTGAGAACTGTGTAAATTTTGTCATATGTTTGCATGGTGATATCTTTTTGTGTGTATATCCAAATTGAGTGAATAATATGTCAAAATGATCGTGGTGATATGCTCTACACTTTGTTCCATTGTGCCGTGCTTTTTTGACTTCATCTAGATGCTCTAATCTCTGTTGCAAGAGTGCTACTTGTTAGAAACTTCTGCTACTTGTTATTTTGTTGCCATGTTTGCGATATGATAACTTGGTGCATGTTTATCCAAATGATGCATATGATATGTCAAAATGTCCGTTATGAAGTGTACTACATGATGGTTGCTGTAGCATGCTTGTTTGAGTTCATATTGCCATGTTAATCTCTGTTGCAAAAGTGCATTTGGCTGTTATGTGCTGAAACTTGTTATGAGATGCTGATTTCAATTGCTCTTTGATATTGATGTGTTTGTCCTCATGCCACATGTTTAATTGTTTTAGAAGCACCATTATATGGTCTTTGTTGTGGTGCATTTAACTTTCCATGATATGCCTTGAGGTGACTTAAACATGCTTGTAAACATGCCATGTTGTTGTTACTGTTTTATACTGAGTGAAAATTCTGCTAAGTCAGGAATCTGTCATATCCTGATGCTATGTTTGTTTGATGCCCTAGTCAAATCCATGCATGTTTTGGAGTGGCCAATGATCATTCCTTGTTGTGCATGTTATTGTCTATCCATTCATGCCCTTACTTGCTCATATGACCTGTTGAGCTTATTTATTTCTTGCTCTCAAGTTGCTATAAAATATAACTGTCAGGTTTTTATCAGCATGTTCAATTTGGTGTAGCTTGTTGCTATTGATCCATGCCTCCTATGGAGTTGCTCCAATGGAGTTGTTTGCTGTAGGATATGTCTACTACATGTCCATGCTCTTTATGTTCTTATTAGAGTTGATATGCATGTTGTTTTGTGCCTCCGAACGTAGCATCGTGATGATGTTTTTGCCTTCCCAGATTTTGACTAAGTCTGGAATATTTTATTGCAACTTGCCATGCTTATTTAAATGTGTTCCAGCAAGCTTTTGGCTGTGTTCTAAGTTCCTAATTGTTAAGTATCATGTCTACTTCATGGCATGCTTCTTTTTATCATGTTTGGGTGTTGTAGCGTATATTTACCTTGCTCCAAATTTGCTATGTGGTTGTTAACTTCAGCTTGTTGTTATATCTTGTTTCATGTGTATCTTTTAACCTGTTGCTCCGTTCTGAGTGTGCCTTATATGAAACTTGTGTGATTTTGCATGTGGAATCAAAATATCATGTTGTTTACATGTTTGGAGTGAGTTTGCTTGATGTTTATGTGCATCTTGCACCGTTGCCATGTTTGACTTGTTTTGATCATATCTTCTAGGTCGTAGCTCCAAATTAAACAAACTTTATATGAAACTTGACTAGAATTTCGTGTAGATCATCATGGTGCTTGTGAACCTATTGTTTAACAACTTTAACTTAAGGTTTGTTCAGATCTGGGCTAATTTCAAACTATGCATATGAGGACTTACCGGATTTGTTATGTGTAGTTTCCGGCCTCATTTAAACTTGTTGGCTTGTGTTGTTTTTGAGTGCTTTCTGCCTTGCCATGTTTTGCATCTTATATGGACTTGTCTTGCATCATACTTGCTTGAGCATATTGTCATGTTCTTGTGTTGTTTTTCTGTGCTTCCTACCTTGCCATGTATTGCGTCATATATAGATTTGTCTTGCATCATACTTGCTTGAGCATATTGTCATGTTCTTGTGTTGTTTTTATGAGCTTCCTACCTTGCCATGTATTGCATCATATATAGACTTGTCTTGCATCATACTTGCTTGAGCATATTGTCATGTTCTTGTGTTGTGTGTTTACCGTATTGCTTGCTTCTTCTCGTTAGTGCTTGTTCCGTTGCGATCGTGAGGATTCGTTCGACTTCACGTCGTTTGTCTTCAAGGCTTCTTCTTCGTCTTCTTCATGGACCCGTTCTTCTTCCTTGCGGGATCTCAGGCAAGATGACAATACCCTTGGATACCTTTACTATCTTTGCCTTTGCTTAGTTGTCTCGATGCTATCGTTATATGTCGCGCTACCCATCTTATTGTCAGCCCCTCTCTTTGTTGCCATGAAACCTCTAACCTTTGACACCTTCCTAGCAAAACAATTGCTTGGCTATGTTACCCGCTTACTCAGCCCCTCTTATAGCGTTGTTAGTTGCAGGTGAAGATGAAGATTGTTCCATGTTGGAATTTGATGCTTTGGAAATATCAAAATATCTATTATTATTAACACACATATATATTGGGCATGGGTGGAAGGCTTGGCCTTTTGCTCGGTGTTTTGTTCCACTCATGCCACCTTAGGCGTCGATAAACCGGCATTATGTTACTTGATTTTGCGTTCCTTACACGGTTGGGTATATGGGGACCCCTTGACAGTTCATCTTTGAATAAAACTCCTCTAGCAAGGCCCAACATTGGTTTTAATTTTCTCATAATAACAACTTAATTAATTAATTAATTGCATAGGGAGTTAGCGCTACCTGAGTTTCTTTCTACATAGTAGGGGGGCCAGTGCTGATGGTGTTGGTCCCAAACGGGGAGACTGCGGGGCCACCACGGGGAAACTCGAGGATTGGCTCCCGTAGGATCACCTATCCGGTTATGGCCTGAGACGAGATACGCGCGGCTTCTATCAGGGTGTCGGCATGCCGGGAGGTCCTGCTGGACTTGTTTTACCATTGTCGAAATGTCTTGTGCACCGGGATGCCGAGCCTGATCGGATTTCCCTAAGATAAGGGGTAATAATTATTATTACTTTAGCTGATCGTGAGAGCTTGTGATGGGCCAAGTTGGGACACCCCTGCAGGGTTATGATCTTTCAAAAGCCGTGCCCGCGGTTATGTGGCAGATTGGAATTTGTTAATGTCCGGTTGTAGAAAACTTGACAGAGGATCCGAAGTAAAACACACAACTGTGTGAGTAACCGTGACTGTCTCTTTTCACTTTGAGAAGAGAACACGGTGGGGTTATGTTTGACTCGTAGGTAGTTCAGGATCTTTAGCGATCATTACTAGTTTGCGACCGTTTGCGTAGATGCTCATCTTATTATTGTACTCGTAAGTTAGCCACCATATATATTTCTTAGCCGCTGCTGCAACCTCACCACTTTACCCCTTCCTACCTATTAAGCTTTGCTAGTCTTGTTACCCATGGTTATGGGATTGTTGAGTCCTCGTGGCTCACAGATACTACAACAACAGTTGAAGGTGCATGTTTCCGATGACTTGACGTGAGAGCGATATCGTTGTGTTGGAGTTCTTTCTTCTTCTTCTCCTTCAGTCTTGGGTTAGGTTCCGGGTCGGCAACCTGGGATAGAAGATGGATGTCATTGTGCTTTTCATGTTTGCATCCGTAGTCGGATGCCTTGTATTGATGTTGTTGTATTCATGTGATTTGTATGTATTTTTGTATCCCCCATGTATGTATGTAATGGTACGATGTAATGATATCCATCTTGCTAAGCGCCCAAAATGCGGTTGTGACCCAATCACGTAAGTGTCACGTGATCGGGATAGAATCGTATCTTGGGCTTGACAAACCACTAGGGCGCGGGGCTCGGGCATGCCCTGCTGTCTCATGGGTCCCACGGGCCCTCCCTCATGGACATCCTTGGCCCTCTGGACGTCCTCGGGTTCAAAAACAAATTCTCCAAAATGTTTCGTTGCATTTCAACTCTGTTTGATAATAATATTCTGCAAATTAAAAAACAAGCATAAAATAGCAACTGGCACTCGTCACTATGTCAATAGGTTAGTCCCAACAAATGATATAAAATTGCTAGAAAATGATTATAAAACATCCAAGAATGATAATACAACAGCATGGAACAAAAAAATTTATAGATACGTTGGAGAAGCATCCCCAAACTTAATTCCTGCTCATCCTCGAGTAGGTAAATGATAAAAACAGAATTTTTTATGTGGAATGTTGTCTAACATGTTCATCATATTCTTTTCTTTGTAGTATGGACATATGGAGTTTTAGCTGATTCAAAGCAATAGTCTATAATTTGACATGAACACTTTAATACTCAAGTAATATCAACAAGCAACCATTTCTTTCAAAATATCAACGCTAAAGAAAGTTATCCATGGCCCATTATGCTCAATCATTGATCCATTCATGCAACACATCCGAGTATTAGCTACATCTAATGATCCAGTGTGATAATAGTGTCCCATAGTTGGTGCTTTGTAAGAGAAGATGGAGGCTCAACAAAAATAAAAATTGCATGAAAGTAAATAGATAAGCCCTTCGTAGAACGAAGTAGAGATTTGTAGAGGTGCCAGAGCTCATAGCTTAAATTGAGAGACAAAATTGTTTTGGGTGGCATATTTTTTCCGTCAACGAAAACGACTAAGAGTTCCCAATATCTTCCATGCTAAATAAATCATAGGTGGTTCCCAAACATAAAAATAAAATTTATTTACTTTCCACCATTCTTTCACAATCCATGGCTAGTCGTATCCACGGGTGCCTTCCATACCAACACATACCAAGGAATTTATTTGTTGTATTTTTTTGCATTTCGGGACTGGGCATCCCTATTACCGCCACACTCTCGTGCAATGACAAGTGAATAAAAACTCATCTTAAGAATAACCTACTTTGCATGGAAAATATCGGTCACCCCTCTCCGCTTCATGAGCGGTATGGGCACACAAAAGAGAAGTTTATTTTGGAAATTAGTGTTGTCACATAAAAATTTGCTTAGGACGGCATGGAAATACCGCATATACGTAGGTATGGTGGATTCATTTTGGCACAACTTGGGTTTTAGGATTTGTATGCACAAGCAGCATTCCCACTCAGTACAAGCGAAGGCTAGCAAATAGATTGAGAAGCGACCAACCAAGGAAAGAAAACCATCATAAAAGAACATTAAACATAACTAACATCGAATAATGCAACACAAACGGGATGTAATTTCATTGCATAAGTATTGACTTAACGTGCTTGCATAGGGAATCACAAGCCTTAACACCAATATTCTTCCTAATGCATAATTACTCACCAACATAACTCACATATCACTATCATTATATCGCAAAACTATTGCAAGGAATCAAGTTTATGTTGACGAACGTTGCATGGGAAACAAAAAAATTCCTACGAACACCCAAGAACCAATCTAGGAGATGCACATCTACGAGAGGAGAGTTGGATCCACGTACCATTGTAGATGGCTAAGCGGAAGCGTTAAAGAACGCGATTGATGTAGTGGTACGTCTTCGTGATCCAATCGCGATATGTCCCGCGAACTCCAATCTAATACCGAAAGGACGACACCTCCGCGTTCAACACACATACGGCTTGATGCCGCCTTCACCTCCTCGATCTAGCGAGCGAAGGTGAATTAGTAGCTCGAGTCCTTCGACAACACGATGGTGTGGCGATGGTGGTGGTGGAGGAAGTTCAGGAGGGCCACGTTATGCGTCTATCGAGAGGAGAGGAGCTACGAGGGAGAGGAGGGCCAGCACCGTGGCCTGTAAGGGTGCGGCTGCCCTCTCTTTCCCTCTCTATATATAGGGGGAAGGGAGGGGTGGAGGCGCCCTAGGGTTTCCCACTAGGGGGTGGCGGCCACAAGGGAGAGGGGGCGACAAGGGTCTGGGTGGCCCCCCCTTAGGCGCCTTGGCCCCCAAGCAAGAGGGGGCCAACTGCCCTAGGGGCGCCCCCACCCTCTTGGCTGCGTGGGAAGGGGTGAGGGGCCGCACATGCCCTATGTGGGCTGATGTGCCTTGATACGTCCCCTACGTATCTATAATTTTTTATTGTTCCATGCTATTATATTATCTGTTTTAGATGTTTAATATGCATTAATATGATATTTGAAATTATTTTTGGGACTAACCTATTAACCCAGAGCCCAGTGTTAGTTTCTATTTTTTCCTTGTTTTTGAGTTTCACAGAAAAGGAATATCAAACTGAGTCCAAACGGAACAAAACTTTACGAGGATTTTTCTTGGACCAGAAGACATCCAGAGGACTTGGAGTACACACCAGGGGAGCCGCGAGGCGGCCACAAGGGTGGACGGCGCGCCCTGGGGGGTAGGGCGTGCCCCTACCTTGTGGGCCCCTCGAGCATCCCCAGACCTAATTCTTTCGCCTATATATTCTCAAATATTCCAGAAACATCAGAAGATACATCGAAACCACTTTTCCGCCGCCGTAACCTTCTGTTTCCACAAGATCCCATCTGAAGGCCTTTTTTGGTACTCTATCGGAGGGGGATTCGACCATGGAGGGCATCTACATCAACACCATTGCCCTTCCGATGAAGTTTGAGTAGTTTACTACAGACCTACGTGTCCATAGTTAGTAGCTAGATGGTTTCTTCTCTCTCTTTGATCCTCAATACCATGTTCTCCTCGACGTTCTTGGAGATCTATCCGATGTAATCTTCTTTTGCGGTGTGTTTGTCAAGATCCGATGAATTGTGGATTTATGATCAGATTATCTATGAATATTATTTGAGTCTTTTCTAAATTCTTATATGCATTATTTGATATCCTAGTAATTCTCTTCTAACTATCGGTTTGGTTTGGCCAACTAGATTGGTTTTTCTTGCAATGGGAGAAGTGCTTTGCTTTGGGTTCAATCTTGCGGTGGTCAATCCCAGTGATAGTAGGGGACATGACACGTATTGTATTGTTGCCATCGAGTATAACAAGATGGGGTTTTCATCATATTGCTTGAGTTAATTCCACTACATCATGTCATCTTACTTAATGTGTTACTCTGTTCTTATGAACTTAATACTCTAGATGTAGAATCATTTCGGTCGATGTGTGGAGTAATAATAGTAGATGCAGGCATGAGTCGGTCTACTTGACACGAACGTGATGCCTATATTCATGATCATTGCCTTAGATATCATCATAACTTTGCGCTTTTCTATCACTTCCTTGGCAGTAATTTGTTTACCCACCGTAATATTTGCTATCATGAGAGAAGCCTCTAGTGAAACCTATGGCCCTTGGGTCTATTTTACATCTTATAAGTTTCCGATCTACTATTTTGCAATCTTTTACTTTCCAATCTATAAACCAAAAAACCAAAAAATATTTACTTTACAAGTTATCTATCTCTATTGGATCTCACTTTTGCAAATAACCATGAAGGGATTGACAACCCCTTTTTGCGTTGGGTGCAAGTTGTTTGATTGTTTGTGCGGGTATTTGGCGATTTGTGAGTAGTCTTCTACTGGATTAATACATGTTCTCAAAACTGAGGGAAATACTTACTCTACTTTGCTGCATCACCCTTTCCTCTTCAAGGAAAAAACGAACGCAAGCTCAAGAGGTATAATGCCTAGCCCCTTTCGGACCATTCCGACGACTCCCGGGTACTCCTCGAAACACTTTCGGACTCCGATTACCATCAATCTTCACCTTCGGACCATTCCAGAGTTCCTTGTCATGTCTGGGATCTTATCCGGGACTCCGAACAACCTTCGGTCACCAACACAATGACTCAACTATACTTATATCGTCACCAAACGTTAAGTGTGTAGACCTTGCAAGTTCGAGAACTATGCAGACATGACCGAGACACCTCTATGGTCAATAACCAATAGCGGGACCTGGATGCCCATATTGGTTCCCACATATTCTACGATGATCTTATCGGTCGAACCTAATTATTCATATTGAAGCCCAGCGAGACATGGAGCATGGCACTTTATTCCAGAAGACTAGAGATCCAAGGCCCAAGAGGTGTTAGGGCCCGTAATGCGTGGACCGCCATACGGGGTGTAACTTGTGTTGTAAGATAGGAAAGATAGAGACCGAGCCGGGCCCATTTATGAGCCGGCCTCGGGATTCTGTAAACCGGGCCGGACGTCACCCTATGTATATAAAGGGGCAACCCGGCGACGGTTCAAGGACAGAGAACAACAACTCGAGACACATGCAAAGCGGATTCGCTCCCTGGTCATCGAAACCCTGGCAATACCACACCAAACTAGACGTGGTCTTTTACCTTCATTGAAGGGGCCGAACTAGTATAAATTCCTTGCGTCCTTGTCCGTTGTAACCCCTTTAAGCTAACCCGTAGCGATGGCTCCACGACTAAGTCCTTTTGCTAGGACATCTTTCATGACAAAACCACGACAGTTGGCGCCCACCGTGGGGCTATCACACGATGGTTTCGAGTTCTTGAACAGAAGCTTTGAAGGACTCAAGGGCTATGCAGTGGGCCGTATGACTAAGAGTCGTCATGGCAAGATCCACATCGATGATGCAGGCTGGGGTCCCGAGGCCGATTCAATCGAGTATGGGTACCGGGTCCCCTTTGGCGGCATCCACGTTTTCATTGGCAAGATCGGCGAACCGGGCCCTGAGCCGGACATCTTCCCCAACATCGTCGAGTCGGCTCAGCGTGCGAGACCTGCCCGGATTCGGACCGCCATGAAGCATGTCTTCGTAGGAGCGATTCACGGAGCACAAGCTGAGGATGGATCGGACTCTGGTGGCGAGACCATTGTTTATTCCGGCGATGAGTCATCCACTGGACAAACTGAATCTTTATACCTGTTGCAGGATGGCCAGTCTGGGGGCTGTTCCGATGGCGACAGTATTCCAGGCCCCCTCAATCCGCCAAACAGGATCGCAGTCTTCATGGCTGGATCACAGTCTATGCAACAGTCTTCAACTGCGGCAGCGTTAACATCAGACCCGGCGGCGGCAGCAGCAGCTAGGGCTGGAGGCCCTGTTCAGCCGTCGGCTCAAGTTTTGACCACCTTAGTTGACACTTTGACGGCACTGCTAACCGCGGAGGTCGGCCAGGCCGAGAAGGAACAACATGATGCGGAAGTTGCTAAGGTGAGGGGCCAAATAGATCAAGCTAAATTGGACCTAGCTGCTGAGAACTCAAAAATGATCGCAAGGCAGGCCGAGCTAGATGCTCAGGCCTATCGGCTTCTGTTGGATCAGACGACATCAAATGAGGTAATGAGGAGAAGGCGCCAGTCTCGCCTACCGCCAGTTTACGAAGCGAGGAACCTCTTCAGTACACCGGGAGCAGGAAACAGCAACCAGCCGGGGGTAAACCGGGGAGAAGTGCCTCGCACAGGAGCATCGGTCCAGCCACAGGCCGCGGAGCCAACCCGCCAGGTCGTTCCGTCACAGCACGTGCCCACCCCTCCTGGTCACTACTCCAACCCATTGGATTATAGTTGCAGCCGCTTCACGATTGGCAGCCCTTCCCATTGAAGGAGAATCCCCTATAGCAGTGGAGGCACAGCGAGCTAGGGAGTTTCTAGAGACGGCTTTAACTCAGCAGCAAGCTTATTCTCACAGCCGCGAGAGGATTCACTCCACCCCTCGCCCAAGCCGAAGTTATAGCAGGCACCTGGAGGAGCCAGCCATGTCAATCAGCACGCAGAATCGTAATCCGCCGCGGAGGGATAACTCGGCGGGAGGAGGTGCAAACGCTCAAGATGTGGTAGATCAAGGCAGGTAGCGTCGAGAGGCCGAGTTAGCAGCGCAGTACGAAGCCCGTCAGCCGACGCCGGTTCGTCCATCTACCATAGTTGAACCAGGGGTTACGTCCAGCTCCTTAGGAGTGCCATGTCTCACCCCCGCTTTACGCAACGTACGGCTGCCCAAGGACTTCAAAGGACCGCGCAAGGTGCCCAACTACACTGCGGATCTATCCCCTGAGACATGGGTCGAAAGCTACGAGATGGCAATGGAGATGTTGGACGTAGACGATGCAGCGTGTGCTAAATACTTCACTATGATGGTAGAGGGCACATCTCGTACTTGGTTAAATAGCTTACCACCCAATTCCATCGTCTCATGGGCCGAGTTACGCCGCAGGTTTATCAATAATTTCAAAGACACGTGCAAGCAGCCAATGTCCATCGTCGATTTAGCTGCATGTGTTCAAGGGGAGAATGAATCAACGAGCCATTGGGTGCGCCGGGTGTCGGAGATCCTGCATTCTTCCAATCGCATCAACCTGGATACATCAGTTATAACGTTGGAAGGCAATTGCCGGTTTGAGCCCCTGAAGCTAAAGTTGGGACGGCTCAAACGTAATTGCGATGACATGGGAACACTCATGGGTGCTCTGGTGAAATATGCGGATTCAGATAGTACCAAATATACAGAGTCTGATGACGAGAAGTCAGGGAAAGGAAAGAAGAACGGTAAAGCGCCGCAGCCTAATAAGGCGAATCAAGGATACAGTGGTAAGCATAAAGCGGATAGGAGTTCAGATTTTGTGGCTAACACTAATGCACAGGAGGATGGCCAGCGCCGCAAGGGCAGACCACCCCCACAGGGTGGAGGACAAAACATTAATCTGGAACGCCAGATGAATGTGCCTTGCGCCAGGCACGGTACGAAGGAAAAGCCGGCCACACACCTCTGGAAGGACTGTTTTATTATGAGGGAGTTTAGAAACCGTTTTCAGTATGATCAGGGATCATCCGGCGGTTTAGGCCCTGGTTCTCACGGGCCGGGTTATCAAGGTGGTGGCTCCGGTTTAGGGTTCCAAGGTAACCAGAATAGTCACATCAACCAGAACGGGCATAATCAGCATAACCAGCGGCACGGCCAGGGGGTTATAATAATCAGGGCAATCAACAGCAACAGCAGCAATCAGGCTATCAGAGTAACCCGAAGCAGTTGAGTAGTGGGCAATATCACGTCTTCACCACAAGCTTATGTAAACATGATCAGAAGGTTTACAAGAGGGTAGTGCATTATGTTGAACCGGCGGTTCCACGTTATTTACGCTGGTCGGAACAGCCCATTGTGTGGAGTCGAGAGGATCATCTGCCCCGGGTCAGTTGGCTCTGGTGGTGGTGCCTCAGGTTGGGGGCTATAAGTTCACCAACGTGCTCATGGACGGAGGAAGCAGCATCAATATTCTGTATTATGAGACTTTTCGTCGCATGGGGTTGACAGACAAGAAACTCAGACAGTCCAACACTGTTTTTCACGGCGTGGTACCTGGTAAATCGGCGTATCCGGTCGGTAAGATAGACCTGGAGGTCACCTTTGGAGATGAGCATGATTCGAGGTCGGAAACTTTGACCTTTGAAGTGGTAAAGATAAAGAGCCCATATCTCGCCTTGTTCGGGCGGCCGGTTTATGCTAAGTTCATGGCGTGGCCTTGTTATGTTTATCTGCAGCTCAAAATGCCGGGTCACAAGGGGACTATTACGGTCCATGGGAGCCGTAAGATTGCTTTGGAGTGCGAGGAAGGTGATGCAGCTTATGCTGAGGCGGTTTGTGCAACTGAGGAATTGAAATTTTACAAAGATAATGTTGATCCGGCAGACATGTCTCCATTAAAGAAGCCAACTACGGAGCATGATCTGGCCTTGAAAGTCAAATCAGTTGATGAGACCAAGCAGGTTGACTTTGTTCCTAGCGATTCATCCAAGCAGTTTACCATCAGTGCTAACCTGGATCCGAAATAGGAAAGCGCGCTCATCGAGTTCATCCGTGAGAATCAGGACATCTTTGCATGGAAACCTTCTGACATGCCAGGTGTACCGAGGCAACTCACTGAGCACACTCCTAATGTTGATCCCAAGTTTAAACTAGTTAAATAGTTTCACCACCGCTTCAATGAAGAGAGGCGCAAGGCTATTGGTGAAGAAGTGGCCAGGCTCTTGGCGGCAGGTTTTATAGTTGAGGTGTTTCATCCAGAGTGGTTGGCTAATCTGGTGCTGGTGCTTAAAAAGAATGGCACTTGGCAAATGTGTGTTGATTACACAGATCTGAACAAGGCTTGCACAGCTGATCCCTTTGCCCTCCCCCGTATTGATCAAATCATTGATGCTACGGCGGGTTGTGAGCGCTTAAGTTTTTTGGATGCATATTCCGGTTATCATCAAATCAAGATGGCAGTTAAGGACCAGGAGAAAACAGCCTTCATAACTCCCTTTGGAGCCTTCTGCAATGTATCTATGCCTTTCGGGCTCAAGAGTGCCCAGGCGACCTATCAGCGCTGTGTGCAGAATTGTCTTCATAAACAGATTGGGCGGAACGTCACTACAAGAAATATGTCAACTAGTGACCTTCTGACAGTGACCCAGGAAAAATTGGTCATAGATCTATGACCATTTCAGACCAATTGGTCAAAAGCTGTTCGGGGGGCTCCAAACCCTAAACTATAACGACCATTTTGGTCAGAAAGGTCATAATTTCCTTACACGGAATGGTCATAAAGCAGATAGCACTGATCCACTGCCTTATTTCCAGCTGATCATGACCAATATAGATGGTCATAACCTTGTAGATTGTGGTGGGTTGCTATGGCTAGGCGCCACCTCATCAGTTTTGCCTATGTGTCATGTCCATGTGGCAGTTTTTGCCCTAGGTTGTGTAGCAACCTATATTTCTGTCATTCCCAAAAATCCCCAAAAAATCTCATATATTCTTTGGGTCATATCTTCGTCAAATATGCAAAAAACCTTCCTTGCCTAGTTCAAAAATAATTCAAAAATATTCATTTTCCTATTCTGTTCAAAAAACACTTTGTGAAGGAAGTACCACTTTGGCATGTCCAAATGATATCCATTTTCTACAGTGCTTTGCTATGCTAAAATAACTATCCTCCACCAAATGCCAGCTCAATCCATTCATTATTTTGATCCCAGCTTCAACATTCGTATTTATGTTCAGTGTGGTACTTTGCAAAGCAAGTACCACCTAGACTCTTCCTTTTGAGCTGAAAATTTGTGAAGACGGTCTTCTTAGTAACTTATCATCCTGAACCAAAACTCACGCCCATTAGCCATGTGCATTTCCCGTACCGCTAATCAAACACTTGGCTGCTAATTCATGTTTGAGCATCGATCGGTCTCCTCGTGAGAATCTTATGTTGTAATTTTCTTCCTAGCACCTACCTGGGGAGTGCCCAACCCACTAGACATGCGTAGGCCTCCCAGAACACATGGCAACGCCACAATCACGCGGTGACCACGCGGCGAGCATGCGAGTTTACACGCTCTAGAGTTAGGGCCCTCGACCACCACCCAAACCTCGACGTATCGCCACCAAACCATGTATTTATGATTAAATAGGTACTTATGTAACTAGAAATGATTTTGGAAAACTAAATAGCAAACTGTGAGGTAGCTGCAGTTCAAATTTGACCCGCTTCCAACTGAATCGGCGGAAATTTGTCTTTTTCACGAGAGGTGGATCAAAAATTTTTACACCCAACCATTTTGTCAATTGTGCATTAAATATGTCCTAGTATTTTATAAAATTGATTTGGTCCAATTTTGCAACAATTATTTGGGAGGTCCTTCACAAAAAACCTCCTTTTGGGGACTCGAAAAATGGAAAATGATTTTTTCGTCCAAAGAAAATGAAAACTTCCTTAGGCAATATTGTTTGCCATTCCAAGATGCACCCTTGTGCACAATATGAGATCATTTGAACAAACTATGCCATGAATGTGGCCATAGGATTGATCATTTGGCTTGAAAGCCATGAATCTTCACGCATGATAGCTCATTTCTGAGAACAATTTTTTAAAAGAATTGTTGTATTACAAGTTTATTATTTTTCCTGGAAACTTGGTCAGATATAATGACACAATGCGAAGGTTTTCCAATTTTTTATTTTTTTTGAATTTTTTATGCCCGTTTCAAAATGCGGGCAAAACGGCGGGAATGACCGTTCCTGGCTAGTGGTTGAATCTTGGTATTTTTTGGTGTTTCTCTGATTAAATAGATACTTATGTACCTAGAAATGATTTTTGTAAAAAATAAAGAGCAAACTACAAGGCAGCTGCAGTTCAAATTTGACCCGCTTCCAACTAAATCGGCGGAAATTTGTCTTTTTCACGAGAGGTGGATCAAAACTTTTTACACCCAACCATTTTGTCAATTGTGCATTAAATATGTCCTAGTATTTTAGAAAATTGATTTGGTCCAATTTTGCAACAATTATTTGGGAGGTCCTTCACAAAAAAAACTCATTTCGCGCACTCGAAATAATGGAAAATGAATTTTTCGTCCAAAGAAAATGAAAACTTCCTTAGGCAACATTGTTTGTCATTCCAATATGCACCCTTGTGCACAATATGAGATCATTTAAACAAACTATGCTATGAATGTGGCCATAATATTGATCATTTGGCTTGAAAGCCATTGATCTCCACACATGATAGCTCATCTCTGAGAACACTTTTTAAGACATTTACTGTAGTTAAAGTTTCTTATTTTTCATCTAAACTAGGTCAGATGTAATGCCACAATGCGAAAGTTTTTTTTTGTTTTTTATTTTCTTTCAAAATATTGTCGAAACGGCGGGTATGACTACGGGTCTTCGGTCACCGGGAAGGTGACGACGACGAACTCCTCGCTCGCGACCACCGCCTCGATGCCCTGCTATTCTACGTGACGAGGTCCTTCCTGGCGGCCTTGCCGGATAAAAATTCAGAGCTTCTTTATATAGTATTGCCGCCCCACCCCCGCCCCCGAAGTCGAGACGTCGGATGATCCAAAAACCTAAGCTACTAGGACCATAAAACCTAAAGCTAAAACGATCCACACACGCGGGATCCGACGACCCTCCTCATCGCCAACGACCAAGAAGTCATCGGCGGAGGGGAACCACCGAAAGACGGCGCCAAAAGAGTCGGTTCTCTTAGCCAAAGAGATCTGCACTTTATTTTTAGCCGATTACGACCTACTTAGATGGTCATGGACATCGCACACATGTACTCTGTTTTGATTGGTTCACACGCATATCACGCGGATCATGGATCGAGCACCATCCGATTCACCCAAATCCACCGACAGCGCTCCCTCCTCACCTTCTCACCCCACCCACAGGCCACCAACACTCCTCCCTCGTCCCCCGCGAGCCCTAGCGCTCCTCGATCCATCCCACCTCCCCTACCCTCGCCGCCACCCACCCCTCCCCTCGTT
>LR738713.1:520822255-520861241 GCA_902687465.1 Secale cereale | reverse complement strand
CCCTCCCCTCCGGCAAGATCCAGCCCACACTCCGGCAAGATCCAGCGCGCTCCAAGATCCCAACGCTCAACTCCTCCCTCCCTCCCCTCCGGCAAGATCTAGCGCGCGGCCTCCCTCTCCTCGAACCAGATCGACAGGTCCAGTAGACATGCGCATCGCCCGCCTCGGCCTCGTCAGCAACAGACGCGTTGCCGCTCATCGATGATGGCGTCATGCCCGGTGAGCCATAGCCATGGCCTCTCCCTCATCCCTATCTAACCCTAGCTTCCCATTGCCGGAGGCAGCGCCCTCCTTCCTGAGTCGCACCTTCATTCTCTCCTCTCCCGCAACCCCAAACCCATCCCAGCTGCCGATCTCCACTCCCCCAGCCCCAGCCCCGTCGACGACCTCCTCCCCCACTCCTGCGACGTCCTCTCCTTCATACGTGTTGGCGACCTCCTCCTTCTAATCCACCCTCTCCTTCTCTCCATGTCGTAACCCTAGATCGACGACATGGCCACCTCGCACCTGATGTGCGTAGGAGGAGCCCATCCATGGCAACACCGGTGAGATCTGGTATGGATCCCCCTTTCTTCGTCTTCTAGATTTCTTCAGCTTGCTCGAATCTCATTGCGTTTGTGCATTATTTTACAGATTGTCTGGTCAAGGAGGATGCCATGGACAAGCCCGATGCCATGGCGACCTCACACACAGCACAGGAGGAAGCTAGACATGGCGACAACCGATCTGGTCTGACCCCCCTCCCCTCCACCCTCCCTATGTAGGTTCTTCCTCACCTCTCCTTCTCTCCCTCCTAGATCCAGCGGAGCAAGGTCGCCATGGACCTTGATTGAGTAGTAGTGGTCTCCATGGACCTTGATTGAGAAGTAGCGATCTCTTTAAAACAAGGTGGAAGCATGTTCTTTCTGGCAAATGTTCTGTGCGCAGCCACACTTATATTTTAAATTTCTGTTATTTTCATTGCTGCTATGTTGGTACTCCCATTGGGAAACTTGGCTAGCTGCCCATATCAGTTGATGAACTATACTATTATCCACCGCTTTTAATCAGTTGATGATGCATATTCAGTTTGGCTGATTTTGCTACATACATACATACATACATGACTTTGTTTTGGTCTAGCAACTCAACTGTGATGCCACTGTTGCTGCTCTGTATAACTTCTGTATGTTTAGAGCATGCATCCTAATAGTCAATCTTCTAGTTCATTCTTATGTATAACTTATGCTCTTCTGAGATTTGTAGGAGTAGTTCATTCTTGGGACATGTGTTAAATCATTAATGATCCTCGATGTGTTAAATCAAGCCTTGCAGAGTATAATATAGACACTAGACTGTTTCTGAACGTGTTAAATCAACAATGTGTATGTGTTACTGTATCCTAGTAATTCTGTTGTGTCACTGTATCCCAGTAAAGCAAGATGCTTGTTATACTCATGTTCGTGATGATATTGGTGTACACTCAATTTGGTTATTTCTTCTAGTTCTGTTACTAGTTGTTGTGTACTCCTAGTGTTGTAGTTGTTGTGTAGTAATGCAGAAATATTAATGCTCAAATATGATGATGTCGCCTGCAGCGCACCTGCTTCGATGCCGATCCGTCCGTCGTCATCGCCTTCGAGGACGACGAGGACACCGTCGTCGGCCTCGGCGGTGGCTTCCACCACTACCACATCGTCGTCACCTACCAGTTCCACGACGGCGTCTGAGCCGTCGAGTCCTTCTGCAGCTGCTACCGCTGCTCCTTCCACAGTTTGGGTGGGACTCGTGAGATCGGCCTCCTGGTTTCCTATTTCAGGTTGTACATGCTTGATCGAATCTACTATTTAATCTGCCTGCACAACTCCCGCTTCGGCGCATAATTGATGGGTTCTTCCTGGATTCTGGAAACCTGCAAAAAATTGAATTTTCTAGGGGCGATCTCAGCCTACTCGCCATAATTTTTGCTTGTCCAATTGGCTCCGGCATTAATTACCGGGCCGATATTTTAGTTTGCTGTCATCGTCGAGTCTCAGATCCCCATGCCCATTTATATGTTCTCTATGGTGAATTACTTATATGTTGTGTGTCAAAATTTGAAGTAGATCCGAAGTCTGCATAGATTTGAAGTAGATCAGGTCATTTTTTAGAACTATGCATAGATATGTAACAATGAGCATAGGTGGTTATAGGTTGTTGTAATGATGCATATACATATTAAGAACTACTCATGCATGGAAGTATACCAGATACCATTGTTTTCACTGTTTTATCAACATGCCTTTGCTGAATCTTCGGTTTATATGTGTAAACTATACATAGTCATATGCTGTGTACTTTTTAGCTATTGAACGAACTCATACTAGTTAGTGTTGGCCATATGCAAGTAAACTTGATACCCACAAGACTTAACTATTTCCCAAAGCTATAGTGATACATTCTGTACTACACTACCAATGCTTATCCGAGTTTATTGTTTTATGTTCATGGTAACTAAATGTTGACATATTAGCTAATTGTGCGCCTAAATATGACCCAGGTACAATGGATATAGCAAGCTCATCCTCCTCAATCCCTAGCTACTACACGACTGCCGAAGTGCATACTCCCTCCAGTTCCTGGAGCATCTGGACCTCTTATTGTAGTAGATGGTATGCTTGATGCGTGTATGTCCATCTTATTACTGTTTTGCTAGAACCATAAATCCTGATGCATGATGATCATGGTCTGGTTGGTTAGATCTATTCTGCTGGTGCTTAAAATTTGACATGCTTGGATTCTGAAACTCGTTCTTACATTTCTTTTCATTTCTATGATCAATTTAGAGAGTTGCACTTGTCAGTAAATTATATACCAAAAAATCCTAGCTAGTGAGAACATCTTAGTCACTCCATGAACGCATACTGGTTAGTGTTAGTCATACTATTTATGTACATGGCATTTGCTGTCAATTCTTGATTATAAGTTATTGGATCCCTCATTGGCTACTGTTTGATGTTCTATACATATTCTTATTCTTATATGTTCATTCTTATTTTTTGCACAGGTGAAGTGCGAATCTATGTCCGAAGCTGTGAAGCATACCTGCAAAGAGTAGCATATTACGTGTTGTAATTGTAGGCAGTAGTAAGCATATCTGGGTTGTAATATACTGTAACGATTGTAATAAATTAATGTAGTATTGTTTTGGACCAATTTCATTTGCTCTCTTGTCTGTTCGAAACAATGATTGTGTATGTGATCTGAATACTCGTGAAATGGAAACCTGACAAGTGGGTCCATGTTATAATGGTTGTCTGACAAATTTCGAAATTTCTAATGTGTGGGACCAATTTTGAGCTAAGCATGACAAGTGGGATCAGCTACAGAATAAAATGGCTGAAAATAGAAAATCAATAGACCACCAAAAAGGCCAAATTGTTGGGACAGGCCCATGTACCTAGAGAAAATTAATAGAAAAAGTGTACAGTAAAAAGGCTGAATTGTTGGGCTCGGCCCATGTAAAACACCCAATCGGACCGGGCTTAATCTTGTCAACGACCTTTTCAATTGGTCGCAATTTTTCCACGTCGGATTGCCACGTCGGATCCGACGTGGCCTGGGCAGACAGCCAGTGACCAAAACAAAAGGTCATTGGTTCAACGACCTTTTGTTTTGGTCGTAAACGTCTATGACCTTCTCACAGAGAAGGTCGTTAATCTCAGTTTACGACGGCCAGCTTTTGACCATCTATTTTTGGTCACAAAAAGGTCACAAATGAAAAATAATGACCATTCAGTGACCAATAGTCAAGGTCACAAGTTGACATATTTCTTGTAGTGCGTTCATGCTTATGTGGACGACATTGTGGTAAAATCCAGGAAGGAAGAAACATTGATAGCTGACTTGAAGGAAACTTTTGATAATCTTCGGATTTATAAGATGATGCTTAATCTGGCCAAGTGTGTTTTTGGTGTACCAGCAGGCAAGCTCCTGGGGTTCTTGGTGCCCAACAGCGGAATTGAAGCTAATCCGGAGAAGATCAAGGCGATTACATCCTTGGCTAAACCGGCGTGCATCAACGATGCCCAACGCTTGGCAGGCCGCATTACAGCGTTAAGCCGGTTTATCAGCCATTTGGGAGAGAAGGCCATCACGCTTTATCAGATAATGAAAAAGACTGACCGCTTTGTCTGGAGTGATGCTGCTGATCCTGCGTTCGAGGACTTGAAGAAGCAGTTGGCAGAGCCGCCTATCCTTGTTGCACCATTTGATAATAAGTCGCTGTTGTTATACGTAGCTGCTAATGCCAGAGCAGTAAGCGTTGCCATTGTGGTGGAGCGCAAGGAGGCAGGAAAGGAATATCCGGTTCAACGGCCGGTTTACTATATCAGCGAGGTGCTCATTGAGTCGAAGCAGAGATACCCGCATTGGCAGAAATTGGTATATGGAGTCTTCATGGCAAACCGGAAGCTTAAGTAGTATTTTCAGGGCCATCCAATCACCGTGGTCACTTTAGCCCCTCTGGGAGATATAATCCAGAACAGAGAGGCAACTGGTCGGGTTGCCAAGTGGGCTATTGAGCTTAGTCCTCACGGGCTGAAGTATGTGCCTCGTACTGTAATCAAATCTCAAGCACTGGTGGACTTCATCAACGATTGGACGGAGTTGCAAGCGCCGGAGGAAAAACCGGATCACACGTACTGGACTATTCACTTTGATGGATCCAGGCAGTTGGAGGGCTCGGGGACTGGAGTCGTGTTAACTTCCCCACGAGGTGATAACTTTTGTTATGTCCTCCGTTTAATGTTCCCTTGTACTAACAATGCAGCTCAGTATGAAGCTCTCCTCCATGGTCTGCGAATGGCTAAGGAGATGAATTTAAGCCGGGTTAAATGTTACGGTGATTCGGACCTGGTGGCACAACAAGTATCTAGCACTTGGGATTCCAAGGATCCACTAATGGCGGTGTATCGTCGTGAGGTCTGCATACTTCAAGGGTTATCAGGTGGATCATGTGGACCGGTGAAAAAATGAAGCGACTGACGCATTAAGTCATTTGGGTTCTCAGCGTAAACCGGTCCCACCTAATGTTTCCCTGGACGTATTGCATAATCCGTCGATGAGATTACCTTCAGAAGAGGATTTGGCTATTCCTGATCCGGAGGTTCAATTGGTGGCGGCGCTTCATGCTATTCCGGATTGGACGGTCCCGTACCTGGCGTACATGAACCGAGGTGAGTTACCAGAGGATGAATTCTTGGCTAGACAGATAGTCCGACGGTCCAAATCAATGACTATTGTCAATGGAGAGCTGCATCATTGTAGCGTATTCGGGGCATTTCAACATTGTGTATCACCAGACGAAGGCCGTGATATTCTTCGAGAGATACACGAAGGAGATTGTGGTCACCACGCCGGTTCAAAATCTTTGGTGGCTAAAGCTTTTCGTCACGTGTTCTATTGGCTGACGGCTCATGCCGATGCAGAGGACTTGGTCAAAAAGTGTGATGCTTGCCAGAAATTCTCACGGCGTGCTCATATACCGGCTCAAGAATTGAGGATGATTCCAATTGGTTGGCCGTTCGCGACTTGGGGGCTAGACATGGTTGGGCCCTTTAAGAGATCTCCGGATAAGAATACCCACCTTCTGGTGGCGGTGGATAAGTTTACCATGTGGGTCGAGGCGGAACCAGACAGCAAGTGTGATGCAGCAATGGCGGTTCAATTCATCAAGAAGGTGATTTTCCGGTTTGGCTTTCCACACAGCATTATAACTGATAATGGTACCAATTTATCCAAGGGGGCTATGGAGGAATTTTGTCAACGAGAGCACATCCGGCTTGACGTATCTTCAGTGGCACATCCCCAGTCCAATGGTCAAGCTGAGAGAGCCAATCAAGAGATCTTGAGAGGCATAAAACCCCAGCTCATGGTCCCTTTGCAGAGGACGCCGGGTTGTTGGGTGGAGGAATTACCCTCTGTGTTATGGAGCATCAACACCACACCTAACAGGTCTACGGGTTACACGCCTTTCTTCATGGTATATGGAGCTGAAGCGGTCCTCCCTAGTGACAGATGTCATGATTCGTCACGGGTGGTGGCTTATGTTGAAGCTGATAATGAGAAGGCACGGCCAGACGCGTTAGACCGGCTGGAAGAGGAGCGTGACATGGCAGCAGCTCGATCGGCGATTTATCAGCAAGATCTGCGCCGATACCACAGTCGTCGGGTTACAACCAGAACATCTCAAGAAGGTGATCTAGTGCTCCGGCTCATCCAAGACCAGACAGACATGCACAAGCTATCCCCACCTTGGGAAGGACCCTTTGTGGTCAACAAGAATCTACACAACAGATCATGCTACCTCGTCGACGTTCGAGAACACAAGGACTCACACACCGCGGAGGAGGAGACCCGACGGCCGAGGAACATCGCTCATCTTCGGCCTTACTACTCCTGAGCCATAGGCTCCGCTTTATTTACATATGTTCTAAATGTATATATTATGATCAATATAATAAACCGGCATCCCCGTTAAAGCGGGGTATCTACTGCTTTTTTCATAAGAGTTTGTCACATGGGGGCTTCTGTGTGTAAAGGAGTTCCTATGGCCCTCTTAGACCGGCTATTACGCCAATATCATCATAAGAGCACAGCTCTGGTTACTTCGGTAATCCGTCTATCAAGCCAACATGATGGTAAGGGGCAAAAGAGAGTTTGATGCATAGCACAACTCAAACATAGGCACCCGACGAGCACAGCTCACAATGCTACCTGGGGGCTCCTGTCGCACAGCAGCAACGAGTTTTTAAGACCCTTGTAGTAGGCTATCAAGCCACGGCTGGGAAGCCTGGTGCATACACCAAAAACCCGGGTTAACCTGCTTGCATCAAGTAAGTCACTCCGCCCAGGTAAACCTGGTATGACCCGTCGAACGTTTGACAAGTCATTCTTATCACAGACCCTGAACTTGTCAACGTTAAATTGACAGTTGGTTAAGGATTGAGGACCATCTTAACAGACTTTGTGAAATGGTTCAACTCAGTGGCCTGGCAGCCCATGAAAAGCCTCGAATTTGGAGCCTGGCAGCTCGTAAAAAGCCTCGACTACAGGATTTTTATTTCGACAAGTGTTTCTTTGTTTTTTGCCAAGTTTCTTATCTTTTGAGATCATTGGTATTTAGCCGAAGTCTATCGATTCGGCGGAGTGGTTGACTATAAGTTGCCACCATAATAAACCAGCGTTCACAGAACCTGGTCTGGTTTGATTACAAATCGCCAGTACTATCTACAGCTAAACCGGTGTTTATCACAGCCTGGCACGGTTTCATCATGAACCGGAAAATATTCAAGGAGTCATCAATACTCACAAATTGGGATCATTGCCCTTACTGCAAAATATTGGGTAAAGCCAATGGCACAAATTTCTATCACAGGTATGATATATGTTTCATATTTTAAATACAGTTCAGGTTATAAACCTAGATCATGTATTTGGGCATTATGACCCTCCGGCGATAAACCGCGAGGACACTTTAAACTTTGTCTTATGCAGAAAGAGGTGGAATAAATTGTTAAAGCATCATAAGCAGAAAAATTATGAAGTTGCCAGATGGAGCAATGTTATAAAAAGGGAATATGCATAAGGACATAACCAAAATGTTTCAGCTACCCTATTACAAGGCATTTGACAGCCCAAAAGAATATATGTTCCTTGCTTAAGTACTATGACATGATAAATAAGACGGCGCTGGTACATGACTCTGCGTCAGCTCGGCTAGAAGGTTGTGGATCATCCTGCTCCGTTTCCTCGTTGTTCTCATCCAGCAGCTGGAAGTCAGTGGTTTCCCAATTGATCTTTGTCAGCGCTTGGAAAACAGCTTCATCACTTATGAGTTCAGACGGTTCAACATCAGGGGCATAAGTATGCTTACGGATAGGCGGGATGAGATCTTCCACTTCATAGACCGGAGTATTAACCCAGCGATTGTCAGCGTCGTAACCCGCCTGATAGCGGGACAGATCAGCTTCGTCAGCTAGTTTGCTGGCCAAGGGCCGCATTTCTCTTGTTAGAGCCTGCAAATCTATGTCTGTGAACTCTGACCCATCCTCCTTCGTGCTGGGATAGCCATTCATCACATCCGCCGGATCAAGATCAGGCACCCAAGCTTTCGCTCGAGTTAATGCCATTAAAGTGCCTGCCCTGGCAGATGATTTCTTCAGCTCTCCAAACCGGGCAGGTAGCACTGATAACTTTGATCAAGATCAGTGCCTTTGATCAACGTGGGAGCCGGTTTGTTATGAGAAGCAGTGCAAACAATCCTTTGAGCGCCGGTATACAACTGCTCTATAAGAGTATATGCGGCCTTCAACTTCTTCCGCATGTTAGTGCCAAGATGAGCAGTACGTTTTCCTGCATCAATAGAGTTTGAGTTAAACCGGAGAGTGCAGAACAATCATATTCAGAACTGTATTAAGTATACTTACCAAGACAGCAGTAGTCATGGCATCTATCTGCTGCTTTAAGCCAGTCAGTTCTTCTGACACTGGATTGAACGCGTTTTCTGCATCAACTGCCCTTTTTCCAAAGCGGCTCTTTCAGCATCCCAATCCGTCCGTTCCTTCTGGAAATCCTTCTTCAATTTTTCCATGTTTGCTAAAGCAAGGGTCAGCTCATCCTTGACATTGGAAGCGGCAGTTTGCTGAAATTTTAGAGTATCTTGGAGCTCAGCCACTTGAGAGTCTTTCCGGTTTAGATCAACCTGTCAAGAGAAGAACATATTATACATTGGTAAAGCATATTGGAAGTCCCAAGCACATAACAACTTATCCACTTGGCACTTGGGGGCTAATGCATATATGCAGTTATCAGGCATTTTCAATAAAGTCCCAAGCACATAACAAGTTATACACTTGGCACTTGGGGGCTAATGCGTCATTGTTCAGAAAGGGTTACAAAATAAAGTCTCGGTTCATCCTAAAGGTGTAAACCGGCCCTTGGGGACTACACGTGAATAATTATATAATGGGTATTCTGAAGTCCCGGTTCATCCTAAAGGAGTAAACCGGCCCTTGGGGGCTACGGTGGAGTAAAGGCAAGCTACAAGACTTAAGCAGGAATAAAGTTAAAGGAAGTTAAGCAGAAGTTTACCTCATAGCGTTTCATCATCAGATTCACTAAACCGGCTTCATGATCATGGCTTGTGTATAGCCGGTTTAGATAGCCGGAATGAAGATCTTGGGCACTAAGTTGAGCACAGTTGGACAAATCGGCATTCCATTTGCCTTTGTCCTTGCCAGAGACATCATCTTTTGAAGTATGTTTGGATAAGTCAATGGGTTCACTAGGAGCGGTATAGCCAAAACTAGTAATTGAACATCTTCTGCTGAAGCGGCCGTGGCTTTAGCAGGACTGGCCAGAGTATGGCTGGCCCGGACTGGGCTGGGCGGATTAGCACCAAAGTCCATTGGTGTAGCTTCTTGTTCAATAAAGACTACATGATCCATTGGAGGAGGATCCTCATGCAAAGCATCAACATCTTCGGCTGGCTCAGGATTCTTTTCTGGTTCAGGATTCGCATCATCTCCTGCCGGTTTATTCAGTTTAGCCTTCTTGCTAGGCTTGGGCTCAGTGCGAGATTTAAAGATGAAGATAGTCAGTGGAGTGAAAGAAAAAAGTTTAACAGAAAAATGAAAAACTTACCCATGAACAGTTTTACGAGGAGGAAGCTGCATAGCTGTTGATTCGCCGGATGACGAACGAGGAGTATCCTGATAATTTGAATCATACGGATTAAGAGGCTGGCGAATATGACCCGCTTTGGGATAAAGAGCATCTGGAGTATGTAAAACCTCTGAGCGACGTCTCTGGGCTGGTGTTTGCGGTAAACCGGTGGACTCAATAACTTGGCCATAGTGCTGCATTGTGCGGCGAGCTTCATGTTATTGTTTCTTCAAAATAAAGTTTGGGTCCAAGTAAGCGAAAGGGTGAGAAACTTGTACTTTCCGGCTTGCTCGACGAATTTTTGGTGTTGGCAGAGGATCTGAACCGGAAGAAAGGGTAATTACCTCGACATCATCAGCATTGCTGCCTTCAGCGTTTCCCTGAGTACAGTCATTATTAATAAGATGCAAGAAAAGGGAGCCAAGGGAGTCAAGTGATACCTCTGAGGCCGATTCATCATCGTCGGGATTGGATTCAGATACTTCAGTAGCTTTCTTCCTAACGGTTTTCTTAACGGCCTTGGTTTTCTGGCGAGTTGCCTTTGCCGGTTTATCCTGGACTTTCCTCTTCCAGAATGGGTCATTACCCTGTTGAAAATTGTGAAGTCATTTAGAAAGAGTACTAAAGACAGATTGAAATAGAACAGGCAAGATAAGAGAAAGATTTACCGATGGCGGTTTATTGAGCTCGCAGAAGGGGGCCAATCCGGTTTGGCTGCAGGCTTCTACCGGTTCATTCAATAGCTTTTTAATAGCCTCATTGACCTCATTCTCTGATTGCACAGCTTCAGTATGGCACAGAGGATCCTTGGGGTTTCAGGTATATTCACACATTAAACCAGTGCGCCGGCTTAGCGAGAGAATACTCAAGGAAATCCAACAGCGAATGAAATCGATGACTGTTAAACCGTTTGCAGTGAAGGCTCTGAGCTTTGAAAGCTGCGGGGCATATTGGGCTCATTCTTGAGCACTTAGCCATTGAGGAAATGGATGGTTCTCAGAGAGCCGATGAGAACGATAACCCGTCAGAGGATTTTCATCTTCCGGAGAAGTAGCTAGACAATAAAACCAGGTTTGATTACAATCTTTAGGATGGCTGTGGTGATTGGTGTGAGGAAAACTGACATCCTTTCTCCTCTGGATGGACATTCCGCCAAGTTCAGTGTTAGGACCGTCAGAAAACTCTGTGCGACAGTTTAAATGGAAGAAATCCCTGAATAGTTCAACTAAAGGCTCCTCTTGCAAATAAGCTTCACAAAATACTTGAAAATTGTAGATGTTGGACACAGAATTGGGCCCAATATCTTGAGGATGGAGCTGAAAGTCAGCCAGCACGTCATGAAAGAACTTTGATCCGGGAGGACTGAATCCTTGGGCTAGATGGTCAAGAAATATGATAACCTCTCCATCTTTGGGCTCTGGGGGGACATTCCGGTCCAGGAACTCTCCAACGGAGGACATCCTTTTGGCCTAAAGCACCAATTTCAGCCCGGTTCTGCAATTCTTCTTCAGTAACCCGAGACTGGACCCAGTTGCAGGAAGTAAACTGCTTGGCTTGCTTTGCCATTTTGAAGGGAACGGCTGAAAATATAGTGAAGGGCCGTTTATGATTTATGCAAGGTTAAAACGGCAGTGTTTCAAAGATATCTACAAAACGGTGGTTTAAGCAGGGGCCTAATGGTATCTACTGGTTTATGATCTTTTCTAAAAGATAAACCGCCAAGGAGAATATGAAAGGTACAGATATGAAGTTATGGAAAAACAAGTTTTGTAAAAGTAGCAACAAGATTGCAGATCTACGGCGTGTCAGAAATTCGGAAATATTCAGGATCAATATTCCAACGGATACAACAATGGTTCAAACAACTTAGTTTGGGCAAGTATTTTAGAAAGGATAAGGCACATACTAAGGGAATCGGAGTTATTACTATAGTCGCACGCAGGGGGATCAGATCTACACTGGTTGTCGGAGCCACGATGAAGAACTACGAAGAACAGTGCCCTAGCTATGAACTCGCAGGAGAAAACCCTAATGAGATCTATATAAGGGATAAGGAAGGAACTTACCAGAGCCAATGGGTGCGGAGGCGCGCTGACGAGTTTTCTGATCCGAACAGGTTGATGCAGCGGCCTGAGTTGACGAAGATGTGAGGGTCGACGGCGGCGGCTCTGCTTGAGCACGAGCGAGCGTGAGGAAGAAGAAGAAGCAAAGGAGCAAGGGGGAAAATAGATGCCCCTCTGCCCTATTTATAAGCCGATATGTGAAATGGCAGGCGCGGGAATCAAGGAGCCAGAAAAATGGATATGGGACGATACTGTCGCCTCGATCTTCGGAGCTTTTAATAAGTAAAAAAAAGCAGGTACAAGTATTAAATGAGCAGATGACGTCACGGCGGTTCAATGTGATCCAGGAAGATGACGTCACGGCGATTTATGAAATATTTGAAGCCGCGGAGGGCCGACCTCTTACAAGGCGTTGAAGATTGACATGAACAGGTTCAAATCAATCTGGGGCCTAATGTCAGGGATGTTACTACTAGGTGTAAACCGCCCAGGGAGGGGCCGGTTTATGCCTGTAACGAATTATTCATATTGAAGCCCAACGAGACATGGAGCATGGCGCTTTATTCCAGAAGACTAGAGATCCAAGGCCCAAGAGGTGTTAGGGCCCGTAATGTGTGAACCGACATATGTAACTTGTGTTGTGAGATAGGAAAGATAGAGACCGAGCCGGACAGGTTTATGAGCCGGCCTCGGGATTCTGTAAACCGGGTCGGGCGTCACCCTGTGTATATAAAGGGGCAACCCGGTGACGGTTCAAGGACAGAGAACTACAACTCGAGACACAGGCAAAGCGGATTCGCTCCCTGGTCATCGAAACCCTAGCAATACCACACCAAACTAGACGTAGGCTTTTTCCTTTATCGAAGGGGCCTGACTAGTATAAATTCCCTTGCGTCCTTGTCCGCTTTAACCTATTTAAGCTAACCTATAGCAATGGATCCACGACTAAGTCCTTTTGCTAGGACATCTGCCGTGACAAAACCATGACACTATCGGTATGTTACTTGCCCGAGATTTTATCATCGGTATCTCCATACCTAGTTCAATCTCGTTACCGACAAGTCTCTTTACTCGTTCCGTAATATAAGATCCCGTGACTAACTCATTGGTCACATTGCTTGCAAGCTTATTGTGATGTTGTATTACCGAGTGGGCCCTGAGATACCTCTCCATCATACGGAGTGACAAATCCCGGTCTTGATCCATGCCAACTCAACAGACACCCTCGGATATACCTGTAGAGCACCTTTATAGCCACCCAGTTACATTGCGATGTTCGGTACACACAAGGCACTCCTTCGGTGTCAGTGAGTTGCATGACCTCATGGTCATAGGAACATATACATGACATGCAGAAAATGATATCAATAAACTTGATACGATCATATGCTACGTTTATAGTTTGGGTCTCGTCCATCACATCATTCTCCTACTGATGTGACCTTGTTATCAAATGATAACTCATGTCCATGGCTAGGAAACCATAGCCATCTTCGATCAACGAGCTAGTCTGGTAGAGGCTAACTAGGGACATCTTGTTGTCTATCTATCTAGACACATGTATTTGAGTTTCCGATCAATACAATTCTAGCATGGAAAATAAATGATTATCATGAACAAGGAAATATAATAATAACTTCTTTATTGTTGCCTCTAGGGCATATTTCCAACAGTCTCCCACTTACACTAGAGTCAATAATCTAGTATTACATGGTAATGAATCTAACACCCATAGAGTTCCGGTGTTGATCATGTTTTGCCCGTGGAAGTGGTTTACTCAACGGATCTGCAACATTCAGATCCGTGTGTACTTTACAAATGTTTATGTCCTCCTCCTTGATCGAATCGCAGATGGAATTGAAGCGTCGCTTTATGTGTCTGGTCCTCTTGTGAACCCTTGGTTCCTTGGCCAGAGCAGTGGCACCAGTGTTTCACATAACAGAGTCATTAGGTCCAGTGCACTGGGCACAACTCCAAGATCTGTCATAAACTGCTTCATCCAGACAGCTTCCTTCGCTGCCTCCGAGGTAGCTATGTACTCCGCTTCACATGTAGAATCAGCTACCACGCTTTGCTTGGAACTGCACCAGCTTACCGCTCCCCGATTTAGAATATACATGTATCCGATTTGAGACTTGGAGTCATCCGGATCAGTGTCAAATCTTGCATCGACGTAGCCTTTATGACGAGCTCTTGATCACCTCCATAAACGAGAAACATTACCTTAGTCCTTTTCAGGTACTTAAGGATATTCTTGACCGTTGTCCAGTGTTCCATTCCAGGATTACTTTGAAACCTTCCGACCATACTTATGGTAAGGCCAACATCTGGTCTCGTGCACATCATCACATACATGATAGAGCATATGGCTGAAGCATTGGGGATGCCACTCATCTTTTCTCTATCCTCTATAGTGGTTGGGCATTGAATCTTACTCAACTTCACACCTTGCAAAATAGGCAAGAACACTTTCTTGGACTGGTCCATTTTGAACTTCTTCAAAATCTTATCAAGGTATGTGCATTGTGAAAGTCCTATTAAGTGTCTTGATCTATCTCTATAGATTTTGATGCCTAATATGAAAGCAGCTTCTCCTAGGTCCTTCATTGAAAAACTATTGTTCAAATATTCCTTCCCGTTTTCCAAAATTTCTATATTATTTTAATCAGCAATATGGCATCCACATATAATATTAGAAACGCTATAGAGCTCCCACTCACTTTCTTGTAAATACAAGTTTCTCCAAAAACTTGTATAAACCCAAATGCTTTAATCACCTCATCAAAGCGAAGATTCCAACTCTAAGATGCTTGCACAAGTCCATAAATGGATCGCTCGAGTTTGCATACTTTGCCAACATGCTCTGGATAGACAAAACCTTCCAGTTGCATCATATACAACTATTCCTTAAGGAAACCATTAAGGAACGTTGTTTTGTCATCCATCTACCAGATTTCCTAATCGAAAAATGCTGCTATTGCCAACATGATTCTGACGGACTTAATCATCGCTATGGGTGAGAAAGTCTCATCGTAGTCAACTCCTTGAACTTTTGGAAACTCCTTTGCCACAAGTCGAGCTTTATGGACGATGATATTACCGTCCGCGTCCGTCTTTTTCTTAAAGATCCATTTATTCTGAATGGCCTTTCGCCCTTCAGGTAATACTTCCAAAGTCCACACTTTGTTTTCATACATGGATCCCATCTCGGATTTCATGGCCTCTAACCATTTGTCGGAATCCGGGCCCACCATCGCTTCTCCATAGCTCGTAGGTTCATCATTGTCTAACAACATGACCTCTAAGACAGGGTTACTGTACCACTCAGGAGCGGTACATATCCTTGTCAACCTATGAGGTTCGATAGTAACTTGATCCGAAAGCTCATGATCACCATCATTAGTTTCCTCTTCAACCGACGTAGGTGCCACAAAAACTTCTTTCTGCACTGCGCTAGTCTCTGGTTGAAGTGAAGGTTCAACAACCTCATCAAGTTCTATCTTCCTCCCACTCAATTCTTTCGAGAGAAACTCTTTCTCGAGAAAGGACCCGTTCTTAGCGACAAACACTTTGCCCTCGGATCTGAGATAGAAGGTATACCCAACCGTCTCTTTTAGGTATCCTATGAAGACGCATTTGTCTGCTTTGGGTTCAAGCTTTTCTGGCTGAAGCCTTTTGACATAAGCATCGCAGCCCCAAACTTTAAGAAAGGACAGCTTAGGTTCTTTCCAAACCATAGTTCATACGGTGTCGTGTCTACGACCTTAGATGGTGCCCTATTTAAAGTGGATGCAGCTCTCTCTAACGCATAACCCCAAAATGATAGTGGCAGATTGGCAAGAGACATCATAGAATACACCATATCCAATAAGGTACGATTACGATGTTCGGACGCACCATTACGCTATGGTGTTCCAGGTGGCGTCAACTGTGAAACAATTCCACATTGTCTTAAGTGATTGCCAAACTCATAACTCAGATATTCTCCCCCTCAATCGGATCGTAGGAACTTAATCTTCCTGTTACAATGATTCTCGACTTCATTCTGAAATTGTTTGAACTTTTCAAACAATTTAGACTTATGCTTCATTAAGTAAATATACCCATATCTACTCAAATCATCTATGAAGGTGGGGAAATAAAGATATCCACCGCGCGCGTCAATACTCATCGGACCACACACATCAGTATGTATGATTTCCAACAAGTCACTTGCCCGTTCCATTGTTCGGGAAAACACGGTTTTGGTCATCTTGCCCATGAGGCATGGTTCGCATGTGTCAAGTGATTCAGAATCAAGAGACTCCAAAATTCCATCAACATGGAGTTTCTTCATGCGCTTTACACCAATATGACCTAAGGGCAGTGCCACAAGAAAGTGGCACTATCATTATCAACTCTACATCTTTTGGCATGAATGTTATGAACGTGTGTATCATTACTATCGATATTCAATAAGCATAAACCCCTCACAATGGGTGCATGACCATAAAAGATATTACCCATATAATAGAACAACCATTATTCTCTGATTTAAATGAGTAACCATCTCGCATTAAAGAAGATCCAGGTATAATGTTCATGCTCAACGCAGGCACTAAATAAGAATTATTCAGTTCCATCACTAATCCTGATGGTAATCAAAGAGCGAGCGCGCCGACGGCAATCACATCAACCTTGGAACCATTTCCCATGCGCATTGTCACTTTGTCCTTCGCCAGCCTCCATCTATTCCGTAGTTCCTATTTAGAGTTGCAAATGTGAGCAACCGCACCGGTATCAAATACCCAGGCACTACAACGAGAGCTGGTTAGGTATACATCAATAACATGTATATCACATATACCTTTGTTGGCCCCCTTCTTGTCAGCCAGATACTTGGGGCAATTCCGCTTCGAGTGGCCAATTCCCTTGCAATAGAAGCACTTAGTTTCCTGCTTGGGTCCAACCTTGGGTTTCTTCATGGGAGGAGCAACTGCTTTGCCACCTTTCTTGAAGTTTCCCTTCTTTCCCTTGCTCTTCTTGAAACTAGTGGTTTTATTGACCATCAACACTTGATGATCCTTATGGATGTCTGACTCAACGACTTTCAGCATCGCGAACAGCTCGGAGACTGACCTATTCATCCCTTGCATGTTATAGTTCAACACAAAGCTCTTGTAGCTAGGTGGTAGCGATTGAAGAACTCTGTCAGCGATCGCCTCGGGTGGGAGCTCAACATCCAACTCAGCCAGGCGGTTGTAGTACCCAGACATTCTGAGTATGTGCTCACTGACAGAACTTTTCTCCTCCTTTCGTAGGTATAGAACTTATCAGAGGTCGCATACCTCTCAATCCGGGCATTTTTCACAAAAATAAACTTCAACTCCTGGAACATCTCATATGCTCCATGACATTCAAAATGCCTTTGAACTCACTGGTTCTAAGCCATACAACATGGCGCACTGAACTATTGAGTAGTCATCAACACGCAACTGCCAGGCGTTCATAACGTCCACGGACGCGAGAGCGGGTGGTGCAACAAGCGGTGCATCAAGGACATAAACCTTTTGGGAAGCCGTGAGGATAATCCTCAGATTACAGGCCCTGTCCAGAAAGTTGCTTCCATCATCTTTCAACTTAGCTTTCTCTAGGAACGCATTGAAATTCAGGGGAGCTACTGCGCAAGCCATTGATCTACAACATAATTTGCAAAGACAACTTAGACTATTGTTCATGATAATGATTTCAATTAATCATATTACTTAAGAACTCCCACTCAAATCAACATCCCTCTGGTTGTCCGAGTGTAACATGATCCAAACAAACCAACCCAAGTCCGGTCAGCGCGTGAGATGAGGTGGTTTCAATGGTGAACATCTCCATGTTGATCATATCTACTATACGACTCATGCTCGACCTTTCGGTCTCTTGTGTTCCGAGGCCATGTTTGTACATGCTAAGCTCATCAAGTTTAACCCAAGTGTTCCACGTGTGCAAAACTGGCTTGCACCCGTTGTATGTGAACGTAGAGTCTATCACACCCGATCATCATGTGGTATGTGCTTCGAAACAACGAACTTTCGCAACGGTGCACACTTGGGGAGAACACAATTTTATCTTGAAATTTTATTGAGGGATCACCTTATAATGCTACTGTCGTCCTAAGCAGAATAAGATGCATAAAAGGATTAACATCAAATGCAAATCATAAGTGACATGATATGGCCATCATCTTGTGTTTTCGATCTCCATCTCCAAAGCACCGGCATGATCTCCATCGTCACCGACATGACACCATGATCTCCATCATCGTGTTCCCATCGGGGTTGTCATGCCAATCATGCTTCTACAAGTATTGCTACCACTTGGCGATAAAGTAAAGCATTACATAGCGCTTCATGATTGACACGCAGGTCATACAATAATTAAAGACAACCCTATGGCTCCTGCTAGTTGCCGAATTCATCGACATGCAAGTCATGATAATCTATACAAACATGATCATCTCATACATCAAATATATCTCATCATGTGTTTGGCCATATCATATCACAACATACCCTTTAAAAACAAGTTAGACGTCCTCTACTTTGTTGTTGCATGTTTTACGTGGCTGCTATGGGTATCTAGCAAGAACGATTCTTACCTACGTAAAGCCACAAGCTGATGGAAATTGCTATTCAACCTTCTACAAGGACTGCCTTTGTCGAATCAAATTCAACTAAGGTGGGAGAGACAGACACCAGCCGGCCATCTTTATGCAACAAGTTGCAGGTGTGTCGATGAAACCGGTCTCATGTACGTGGACATGTAAAGTTGGTCCAAGCCGCTTCATCTCACAATACCACTGACTCATATAAGACTAGGGAAGGAAGCAATCTGAATATCAACACCCACAGACTCCATTGTGTTCTACTCGTGATGTCATCTATGCATAGACCTAGCTCTGATACCACTATTGAGGAACGTTGCATCGGAAACAAAAAAATTCCTACTAACACCGAAGAACCCATCTAGGAGATGCACATCTACGAGAGGAGAGTTGGATCCACATACCCTTGTAGATCGCTAAGCGGAAGCGTTAAAGAACGCGGTTGATGTAGTGGTACGTCTTCGTGATCCAATCACGATCCGTCCCGCGAACTCCAATCTAGTGCCGAACGGACGACACCTCCACATTCAACACATGTATGGCTTGATGATGCCTTCACCTCCTCGATCCAGCGAGTGAAGGTGAAGTAGTAGCTCGAGTCCTCCGGCGGCAAGGCGGCATGGCGACGGTGGTGGTGGAGGAATTTCAGCAGGGGTACGTCGTGCGCCTATCGAGAGGAGAAGAGCTACAAGGGAGAGGAGGGGCAGTCGTGGCCTGTAAGGGTGCAGCTGCCCTCTCTTTCCCTCTCTATATATAGGGGGAAGGGAGGGGTGGAGGCGCCCTAGGGTTTCCCCCTAGGGGACGACGGCCACAAGGGAGAGGGGGCGGCTAGGTTTGAGTGGCCCCCTTAGGCGCCTTGCCCCCAAGCCAGAGGGGGTCGGCTTCCCTAGGGGCGTCCCCACCCTCCTGGCTTGGTGGGAATGGGTGAGGGGGTGCATAGACCCTATGTCGGCTTATATGCCTCCCCACTTTTCACCCATGAGGCCCGCAACACTCGCCGGGACTCCCAAAACTCCTTTCGGTCTTCCGACGACTCCCCGGTACTCCCCTAAACACTTTCGGACTCCGATTCCCATCATCCTATTGGTCAATATTCACCTTTGGACTATTCCGGAGTTCCTCGTCACGTTCGGTATCCGGGACTCCGAACAACCTTCGGTCACCAACACAATGACTCAACTATACTTATATCGTCAAAAAACGTTAAGTATGTAGACCCTGCGGGTTCGAGAACTATGCAGACATCACCGAGACACCTCTACGGTCAATAACCAATAGCCTGGATGCCCATATTGGTTCCCACATATTCTACGAAGATCTTATTGGTCGAGCCTCGATGTCAAGGATTCAGTTAATCCCGTATGTAGTTCCCTTTGTCTATCAGTATGTTACTTGCCCAAGATTTGATTGTCGGTATCTCCATACCTAGTTCAAGCTCGTTACTGAAAAGTCTCTTTACTCGTTCTGTAATACAAGATCCCGTGACTAACTCATTGGTCACATTGCTTGCAATCTTACTGTGATGTTGTATTACCGAGTGGGCCCTAAGATACCTCTCCATTATACGGAGTGACAAATTTCAGTCTTGATCCATGCCAACTCAACAGACACCCTCGGAGATACTTGTAGAGCACCTTTATAGCCACCCAGTTATGTTACGACGTTTGGTACACACAAGGCACTCCTCCGGTGTCAGTGAGTTGCATGACCTCATGGTCATCTGAACATATACTTGACATGCAGAAAATGATAGCAATAAACTTGATACGATCATATGATACGTTTATAGTTTGGGTCTCGTCCATTACATCATTCTCCTAATGATCTGACCTCGTTATAAAATGACAACTCATGTCCAGGGCTAGGAAACCATAGCCATCTTCGATCAACGAGCTAGTCTGATAGAGGCTAACTAGGGACATCTTGTTGTCTATGTATCCACACACATGTATTTGATTTTCTGATCAATGCAATTCTAGCATGGATAATAAATGATTATCATGAACAAGCAAATGTAACAATAAATTCTTTATTATTTCCTCTAGGGCATATTTCCAACAGTTTAATGTCCAATGATCTTCATGAAAGTTTTTATTATATCTTCCCTGAACATCTATCACTTTGGGACCAAATTATTTCAAAGTAAATTGCCATTGCAAATAACAAGCTCTCAAACAAATTTAAGTGAAGAACGAGAGCATAAATTTCTATAAAGTTTAATCTCTCACAATAATATAAGTGAAGCACGAGGGGATTTCTTCAAAATTTCTACTAACTCTCAAAATAATCTAAGTGAAGCATCAGAGCAAATTTCTTCAAAATAACAGCACCGCCTTGCTCAAAAAGGTATAAGTGAAGCACTAGAGCAATTCAATGGCTCCAAAAAAAATTAAGTGAAGCGTAAAGAGCGATTCTAATAAATCATAACATAATTTTGGCTTCCTCAAATAGACGTGTCCACCAATGATGATTGTGACAAACCAAAAAGCAAAACAAGCAAAGACACATATAATACAATATGCTCCAAGCAAAACTCATGAAATGTGACGAATAAAAATATAGCTCCAAGTAAAATATCGATGGTCGTTAGAAGAAAGAGGGGATGCCTACAGGGACATCCCCAAGCATAGTTGCTTGATACTTCTTGAATATTATCTTGGGGTGCCATGGGCATCCCCAATCTTAGGCTATTTTCACTCCTTATTCGTTCATCCATCGTGATCTCACCCAAAACTTGAAAACTTTAATCACACAAAACTTAACAAAACCTTATGAACTCTGTTATTATAATAAAAATCATCTTTACTATATGTACTGTAGAAAACCCATTTTTGTTATTACATTATACCTACTGTATTCTAACTTTACCATGGCTTATACCGTCCGATACAAACCATAGATTTATCAAAATAAGCACATAATGCAACGAAAACAGAATCTGTCAAAAACATAATAGTCTGTAAAGACGTATTTTTAGTCATACTTTTGTAACTCTAAACATTCTGAAAAATTAGAACAACGTGGGCAATTTGTATATCAATCTTGTGCAAAAATTACAGCAATTGTTCACCCTCCAGCAATTGACAACAATTCTGGTACTGGATGCAAAAAAAATGTTGACGCGCGGAATCAAATCAACTTTCACCCAAATCAATCCCAAAGGCTTTGCTTGGCACAAATACTAATTAAAACACCAAAAACACAATTATTACAGAAGTAATGATGTGTATTTGTTGAAAAATGAATAAAACCAAAAAGAAAAAAAAAGATAACTATTGGGTTGCCTCCCAATAAGCACTATTGTTTAATGCCCTAGCTAGGCATAATGCATAGATTCTACGTTTGTCATCTTTGTGGATAGATCCATAGGTTGCCCTCATGATAGATTCATATGGTAATTTAATCTTAGTTCTAGGGAAGTGTTCCATACCCTTTCTTAGTGGAAAATTAAACTTCATATTCTGTTCTTTCATATCAATCACGGCACCTATAGTTCGTAAAAACGGTCTACCAAGAATAATTGGACAAGACGGATTGCAATCAATATCAAGAAAATTAAAGTCTATGGGCACATAATTTCTATTTGTAAAAATAAGAACATCATTAATTCTTCCCAAATGTTTTTTAATAGTAGAATCCACCAAGTGGAAATTAAGAGAACATTCTTCCAAATTGGTAAGACCAAGCACATCACATAGAGATTTCGGAATTGTGGAAACATTAGCACCCAACTCACACAAAGCATATCACACATAATTTTTATCTTGATTTTAATTTTACGTTCCCATTCGTCATATAACTTTCTAGGAATTGAAATCTCTAATTCTAGATTTTCTTCCAAAGATTTCATTACCGCTTCGACAATATGTTTAGTAAAAGCTTTGTTTCGATCATAAGCATTGGGTGAATTAATCAAGGATTGCAGCAAAGAAATACACTCAATCAAAGAGCAACTATCATAATTAAAGTCTTTGTAATCCTAAAGAGTGGGCGTATCACTAGTTAAAGTTTTTACCTCTTTAAACCCACCTTTTCACCTTTTAAACAAGATTTTCACACTCCAAATCCTAGGAATGCCTTCTAACTAAAGTTGATTCTTCTTCAGTTCCCTCATCATCAATTTTAACATTACTAAACAAGGAATCAATAGAAGAAACACCAATCATTTTAATTTCTTCATCATTGTTGTTAAAGCAATCGGGAAAAGTTTTTTCTCAAAAATATCTTTTAGCTCTAAGCATAGCGGTTCTTTTCTTACTTTCATATATAGAAACATATAAAGCTTTGATTGATTCATTATGTCAACTTTGGGTGGAAATTTTTTAATCTTGAGATCTTCTACGTCATGCGAAATGTTATCAATGCTTCTAGTCATAGCATCAATTTTATTCAACTTTTCTTCTATCGTAGTGTTGAAAACTTTTTGCGCATTGATAAATTATTTAATATTATTTTCTCAAGATCAGAGGGCATCCTATTATTAATAAATGAATGACCATAGGAATTGTCATAAATATTAGAGAAATTTCTAGGAAACGGCCTAGGATTAAAATTACCGCTATAAGAATTATTATTAAAGTTGTTTCGAGAGACAAAATTCACATCTACGGGATCATTATGTTGCTCAATCAAAGTATACAATGGCACATCATTGGGATCAATAGGAGCATTTTTATTAGCAACCAACTTCATAAGAGCATCAACTTTAACATTCAAAGTGCTAATTTATCAACCGAATTAACGTTTTTTACTAGTAGGAGATCTTTCGGCATGCCATTGCTAATAATTAGCCATAATATTATTAAGAAATTTAGTAGCTTCACCCAAAGTAATCTCCATAAAAGTACCACCCGCGGCGGAATCCAAAAGATATCTAGAAACATAATTCAAGCCCGCATAATTTTTTTGTATGATCATCCATAAATTTAAACCATGAGTTGGGAAATTTCTTATCATCAACTTCATTCTTTCCCAAGATTGGGCAACATGTTCATGCTCAAGTTGCTTAAAATTCATTATTTGATTTCTAAGATAAATATTTTTTGCGGGAGGAAAATACTTTGTGATAAAATCATATTTGCACTTGTCCCAAGAATCAATACTATTACGTGGCAAAGATGAAAACAAAATTTTAGCATGATCACGCAAAGAGAGCAGAAATAATTTCAACTTCACAATATCATTGTCCACATCTTTCTTCTTTTGCACGTCACACAATTCTATAAAAGTGTTTAGATGGGACGCGGCATCCTCATTAGGAGTACGGGAAAATTGCTCCTTCATAACAGGATTCAACAAAGCGGCATTAATATTAGCGGTGGGAGGAGCAATCGGCGTACTAGTAAAATCATTGTTATTAGTATTGGAAAAATAACCCAACTTGGTGTTTTCTTGAGACATCATGACTACGCAAACAAGATAACAAGAGAACAATAGATCTAACACAAAAAAGGCAAACGAAAGACGACAAATAAAACGGCAAATATTTTTGTGTTTTTGTAAAAAAAAGTGGGGGAGATGAAAACGAGAGGCAAATGGCAAATAATGTAAATTGCAAGCAGATGAGAATTTATGTGTGGGAACCTGATAGATCTTGACTTGATCCTCGTCGGCAGCGACGCCAGAAATTCGTCCTGCTACTTCTGAACCGCTTCAGTAAGTTCCCCGAAGAGGAGGGGATGATGCAGCATAGCGGCAGTAAGTATTTCCCTCTGTTATGAAACCAAGGTTATCAATCCAGTAGGAGAACCAAGCAAGTTATGTTAGCGGCACCTGCACACAAACAACAGATCCCCGCAACCTGACACGTAGAGGGGTTGTCAATCCTTCTTGGGTAAGGTAGTATGATAAAAATAGATTGATAGATGCAAATAAAATAACAGCAAATAAAATGAAGCAGTATATTTTTTAGTTTTCGATAATATAGATCTAAAAAATAAGAATAAAATAATGGGAAACACAAATAGCAATATCGATCTGCAAGTATATGATGAGAAATAGACGCGGGGGCCATAGGTTTCACTAGTGGCTTCTCTCAAGAAAATAGTATACGGTGGGTAAACAAATTACAGTTGGGCAATTGATAGAAAAACTAATAGTTATGACGATATCAAAGACAATGATCATGTATATAGGCATCACATCCAAGATTAGTAGACTGACTCCTGCCTGCATCTACCTCCCTTACTCCACACATCGACCACTATCCAGCATGCATCTAGTGTATTAAGTTCCATAAACAAATAGAGTAATGCCTTAAGAACGATGACATCATGTAGGCAAGATCTATTCACGTAGGAGTAGACCTCATCATTTTATCCTTAATAGCAATGATACATACGTGTCATGTCTCCTTCTGTCACTAAGATTGAGCACCGCAAGATCGGGCCCATTACAAAGGACTGCTTCCCATTGCAAGATAAATCAATCAAGATGGCCAGAAAATGAAATATCGAAGAAGAAATACGAGGCTATAAGAATCATGTATGGATAAAAGAAAATAGATCTGATCATAAACTCACAATTCATCGGATTCCAAAAAACACAACGCAAAAGAGTTACATCAAATAGATCTCCGAAGAGAACATTGTATTGGCGACTAAAAAGAGAGAAGAAGCCATCTAGCTACAGCCTACGGACCCGTAGGTCTGTGGTAAACTACTCACGCATCATCGAAGAGGCACCAATGGAGATGATGAACCCCTCCGTGATCGTGTTCCTCTACGGCGGAGTGCCGCAAAGGGCTATAGATTGGATCTCGTGGTTCTAGAACTTGCGGCGGCTGGAACAATTTTTCTTCGACTCCTCTATGGTTTCTAGAATATCTGAGTATTTATAGAGCTGAGATGCAGTGGAGGTGACTCTCGTGGGCCCCACTAACCCCCAGGGCGTGCCAGGGGGCTGGGGCGCTCCCTGTTGTCTCATGGGCCCTATGAGCCCTCCCTCGTGGACTTCTTTGGCCCTCTGGATGTCTTCTGGTCCAAAAAAATTCTTTAAGAAGTTTCGTTGCTTTTGGACTCCGTTTGATAATGATATTCTGCAAAGTAAAAAAACAAGCAGAAAACAACAACTGACACTGGGCACTATATTAATAGGTTAGTCCCAAAAATGATATAAAATTGCTAGAATGATTGTAAAACATCCAAGAACGATAATATAACAAGATGGAACAATAAAAAATATAGATACATTGGAGACGTATCACGCGGTCTTGTCCTTCACCATCTCTTCTAGTGACGACGAAAGCGGGTACAGGAAGAGTGGATCGGCGGTAATTTCTGGGCGAAGAGGAAGGAGATCCGAGATTTACCCCATCTCCTCAATTTATAGCCCCGGGTAGATCCATCGAGAACGCCATCAACCAATGATCCATGCAAGACAGGGAAAGTGGGACAGGTGGTGGTGTCAAGGGCGGAAATCGAGGCACCACGATCTCCACCACCACGCTTGCTTCAATTTAGCGGAAACTTCTGCGCAACATATGAGCTGCGCGAATTTATTCCCAATCAATTTGTTGATCTTATCGGAAACGTCTTTCCAGGTATAACTGCTCGGTCCCCCCCCCCCCCAATGATCTACAAAGGGTGTCAACATTCACCTGGTCAGACACCCAAAACTTGCCTAGAGTCGGCTCTAGAAGACTGCTATAGGATGAATTTGATGCTCCTCCCCGGATCTACTTGGCCCTTCTCTTAGGCTCCAAGGCGTAAAATTCATAAAATTGGACTTGGACTTAGCCTGTGTTGGCATTCCACTGGGATAATGTGTGCTATCTTTCCAAAGAGTCAGACCACGTGCTAGCATTGCTACTCTGATTTTCATGGCACATCCACACTCAGATCTCTAATCAGCCTCCTCATGAACGTGTGCCACCAAGTTTCTCCTCATGGTCGACTATCCCCGATCGGCCGGGAAGCACTTGTACCAGAATCCATTGGAGTTATGTTTAACTCAAAGCTAACTAAAGCATCATGACAAGTGTCAAGTAACTCCGCAATATTCGGACCAAATCTAGCTTTTAGTGAACTCATTTTACAAAACATCAACTGATTTGGGGGCTAAAGTTGGGGTTGCCTACTATGGGTAGGGTCATAAGAGGTAAATGCCAGACCAAATGAAGGACCCACAACATCATGCACTAAGACCCCGGGTCATAATGCCATTCGGGAGCCAGCCACGATTCCTTCCACTCGCAACTTCCACTCGGACATCACTCATTCAGTCGGACGCATCATGTCCACTCGGCTGCCTCATGACTATTAGGACAAGGGAGGGCGGCCAGACAGCATGGAATCGGGAACATCACAAGGTGCACGTCGCCGTGCCTTACTAGCAGTTAATGCGATGTTACCATGTGTAATGCATATCATCAAATCCATCATCAAAACCCATGTAACACAGCTAGGACAGGGGCCAACGCACTCTATATAAGCCACCCCATAGCACAGGAACAAGGGTTCGCATCCTTCGTAATATTCACACACCAGAGAAAGCATAGCCTCAAGGATCGAGACGTAGGGTTGTTACCTCCTCTGCGAGGGGCCCGAACTCGTAAAATCCGTGTGTCACACTTGTGTCGTAACTGGGACCAGTGATACATCTCCAACGTATCTATAATTTTTGATTGGTCCATGCTATTATTTATGAAGTCTTGGATGTTTAATGGGCTTTATCATACACTTTTATATCATTTTTGGGACTAACCTACTAACCCAAAGGCCCAGTCCAGATTGTTGTTTTTTACCTGTTTCAGGGTTTTGCAGAAAAAGAATATCAAACGGAGTCCAAACGGAATTAAACCTTCGCGAGAGATATTTTTGGAGAAAATCACGCACATGGAACTTGAGAACCACGTCAGGGGAGCATCGAGGCGCCCACGAGGGTGGGGGCGCGCCCCCTGCCCAGGGCACGCCACCCCTGCCTCGTGGGCCCCTCGAGCGTCCCTCGGTGTCCTCCTTCTTCCTATATAAGTCTACGTACCCCGAAACCTTCGACAACAGAGAGAAAACCCTAATTCCACCGCCGTAACCTTCTGTTCCCGTGAGATCCCATCTTGGATCCTGTTACGGAGCTCCACCGGAAGGGGATCCATCACGGAGTTCTTCTTCATCATCATCATCGCCCTCACCATGAGTTGTGAGTAGTTTACCACAGACCTTCGGGTCCATAGCTAGTATCTAGATGGCTTCTTCTCTCTCTGGATCTCAATACAAAGTTCGCCTCAGTCTTCGAGGAGATCTATTCGATGTAATCTCTTTTTGCGGTGTGTTTGTCGAGATCCGATTAATTGTGAATTTATGATCAAGATTATCTATGAAAGATATTTGGTTCTTCTCTGAACTTTTTATGTGTGCTCATAATATCCTTCCAAGTCTCTTTGAATTATTGGTTTGGTTTGGCCTACTAGATCTATAGTTCTTGCAATCGGAGAAGTGCTTGGCTTTGGGTTCAATCTTGCGGTGTCCTCTCCCAGTGACAGTAGGGGCAAAAAGTCACGTATTGTATTGTTGCCATCGAGGATAAAAAGATGGGGTTTATATCATATTGCTTGAGTTTATCCCTCTACATCATGTCATCTTGCTTAAGGCGTTACTCTGTTCTTATGAACTCAATACACTAGATGCATGCTGGATAGCGGTCGATGTGTGGAGTAATAGTAGTAGATGCAGGCAGGAGTCGGTCTACTTGTCTCGGACATGATGCCTATATACAATGATCATGCCTAGATAGTCTCATAATTATTCGCTTTTCTATCAATTGCTCGACAGTAATTTGTTTACCCGCCATAGAATATCGCTATCATGAGAGAAGCCACTAGAGAACACTATGGCCCCCGAGTCTATTCTCAACATATCAATCTACATCTACTTTACTTTTATTGCTTTTATTTGTTGTTCTCATAAACTAAAAATACCAAAAATATAAACTATCATCTCTATCAAATCTCACTTTCGTAAGTGACCGTAAAGGGATTGACAACCCCTTATCGCGTTGGATGCGAAGTTCTTATTTGTTTTGTGGAGGTGCGAGGGACTCACACGTGGTCTCCTACTGGATTGATACCTTGGTTCTCAAAAACTAAGGGAAATACTTACGCTACTATGCTGCATCTCCCTTTCCTCTTCGAGGGAATACAACGCAAGCTCGAGAAGTAGCAAGAAGAATTTCTGGCGCCATTGCCGGGGAGGCTTACGCAAAAGTCATATGCCAAGTACCTATCACAAACCCTTATCCTTTGCATTACATTTATTGCCTCTCGTTTTCCTCTCCCGCACTTCACCCTTGCCGTTTTATTTGCCCTTCTTTCGCCATGTGTTTATCGTTCGCTTGCTTCTTGTTTGCTTGTGTGCTGCCTGCTTGCATGTCATCATGTCTAGCACACCTATCATTATCAACACTCCCGAGAGTGAGGTCCTCAACTTTAAACAAAGGGAGGAAGAAAACTTAAAATATGCCTAGTATAGAATTTGCAATGCTCAAAATAGATCTAATGGGAAGCTTTCCACTTCTGTGCTTCTTCACAATTTTTATGTTGGCATGATTCCATGGAATAGATTTATCTTAGATACCATTACCGGAGGGAATTTCTTGGGTAGCCACACCGTTGATTCTTATAATGCTATGACTGAATTATTTGGCTCGCCACCTCTTATGGTTAATGGGACCGTTTTAACTTTGGAGCATGTTATGCGAAGGTTAGAAATCATTGAAAACAAAGTTGCTACGGAAGAATTGGTAGAGAACTTGGATAGAAAAATCCATAATGAAATCACCCAATATGTATCTAAGGTAGGAGTTGTTCTGGAAAATCTTAAGGAAAAGGAGCCCATGGTTAAAGAAAAGTTAGATCAGGATTCGACTAGAATCAATAATCTTGAGGATATTATCACTAATGTGGGTTCTGCTCTTTCCGCTATAAAAACTACTCCAAATACCTATATAACTAAATTATCCAAGTTCATGTATGTCCCTAAAAACAAAGGTGAAATGTCTAGAATTGCGGATCTCAAATCCATAAGTGTTCGCCCTAATTTTCTTACTTTTGCAAGAGACCCTTTTGACACTTTAGAATTTCTTGATTTTTTGCCGAAGAGTTTGATTATTAATAGGGACAAAGAAGTGTCTAAGAATCATAAGTGCTTAATCAAAGAATTGACTTCCAAAGATGGCAATACCTAGATTTATCTTGTATCGTGCCTAGCTAGGGGCGTAAAACGATAGCGCTTGTTGGGAGGCAACCCAATTTTATATTTTGTTTTTATTGCTGTTAGGGAATAAATTTTGCATCTAGCCTCTGATTAGATGTGGTTTCATGTTTTGTTTAGTGTTTGTGCCAAGTAGAACCTTTGGGAAGACTTGTGTGAAGTTTATGTGATCTTATTGTGAAAAACAGAATCGTTAGCGCTCGCTAAAGTGGTCTTCAGGTTTTACTGGAGCGTGCTATTTAGTTGATTCTTTTTGAAGATGATTAGTAGACAAATTCCGCAAATTTCCCAATTTAGTTTGAATTTTTTGGAGTTCCAGAAGTAGGAGAAAGCTGCAGATTACTACAGACTGTTCTGTTTTTGACAGATTCTGTTTTTCGTGTGTTGTTTGCTTATTTCAATGCATCTATGAGTGGTATTGGGAAGTATGAATCATAGAGAAGTTGGAATACAGTAGGTTTAAAACCAATATAAACAAATAATGAATTCATTGCTGCACCTTTGAGTAGTGGTTTGCTTTCTTATACTAACGGAGCTCACGAGAATTTTTGTCTAAGTTTTGTGTTGTGAAGTTTTCAAGTTTTGAGTATTGCTTTGATGGACTATGGAACAAGGAGTAGCAAAGGCCTAAGCTTGGGGATGCCCATGGAACCCCAAGGAATTCATGGATAATCAAAAGTCTAAGCTTGGGGATGCCCCAGGAAGGCATCCCCTCTTTCGTCTTCATCCATCGGTAACTATACTTTGAGCTATATTTTTATTCGCAACATGATATGTGTTTTGCTTGAGCGTCTTGTATAATTTGAGTCTTTGCTTGTTAGTTTGTCACAATCATCCTTGCTGGACACACCTATTTGATAGAGTTAAATATGGCCTAGATATTGTTAGAACACTCTATGTGCTTCACTTATATCTTTTGAGTTGAATAGTTTTGCTCTAGTGCTTCACTTATATCTTTTAGAGCACGGTGGTGGTAATATTTTGTAGAAATTGTTAAACTCTCATGCTTCACTTATATCTATTTGAGAGTCTATTAAAACAGCATGGTAATGTGTTTAGGCTAAAGAAACTAGTCTTCACATGATAGACATCCAATGTCAATGTAGTAAAAAAATCACACTAAGTGCATTGAATATGATGAGATGTTGGATGCTTGATAATTGTTTTGAGATATGAGGATAATGATATTAGAGTCATGCTAGTGGAGTTATTATGAAATTTAGAAATACTTGTGTTAAGTTTGGTGATTCCCGTATCATGCACGTATGGTGAACCGCTATGTGACGAAGTTAGAGCATGAGGTATTTGTAGAGTGCCAACCTTTGTGTGGAGGTCGGGGGCGCGCGATGGTTAACTCCTACCAACCTCCCCCCGAGGAGCATGCGTTGATTGCTTTGTTTTGATGACTCGTAGATTTTTGCAATAAGTATATGAGTTCTTATGACTAATGTTGAGTCTATGGATTATATGCACTCTCACCCTTCCACCATTGCTAGCCTCTCTTGTACCGCGCAACTTTCGCCGGTGCCATAAACCCACTATATATCCTTCCTCCAAACAGCCACCATATTATTCCTCAAAATAGCCACCATACCTACCTATCATGGCATTTCCATAGCCATTCCGAGATATATTGCCATGCAACTTTCCACCGTTCCGTTCATATGACACGCATCATATTGTCATATTGACATGCATGATCATGTAGTTGACATCGTATATGTGGCAAAGCCGCCATGCATAATCTTCATATATGTCACTCTTGATTCATTGCACATCACGGTACACCGCCGGAGGCATTCATGTAGAGTCATACTTGTTGTACTATTGAGTTGTAATTTCGAGTTGTAATAAAAGTGTGATGGTCATCATTATTAGAGCATTGTCCCATGTGAGGAAAGGCCAATAAAAAAATAGATGGCCCAAAAAAATAGAGAGGGGCTAATAAAAAAAGAGAAAGCCCCTTGACGAGGTTATAGACCTAGGGTAGGGTCACAAGCCTCACCAAGGTACCCCACCCAAGGTCACTACCCCAGAAGATCAAAATACAAAACCTACGATGGTAAAGACAGTCGACTGAGACAGCCCAAGAGGACATCCCACTCGACTGAACATCACATACCAGACGACTCAACTTCACTCGACCCATCCAAGGCACTCGACCCCCGAAGGTCAAAGGTCTCCTGGAACAGCAACGGTCTGGAGTTTACTCGCTGCAGTAAATGTCTTTATTACTCTTTACTACAGACGTTATCAGTAACGTCCGCCTTTATGTACATTGAACCCTTAGTAATGTGGAGCATGGCTGTGGTCCTGGCGCACTATATAAGCCACCCCCTCCTCCAGTACAAGGGTTCGCACCTCAGTAACACACACACCTATATACTCTTCAGTCGACCGCCTCCGGGCACCGAGACGTAGGGCTGTTACTTCCTCCGAGAAGGGCCTGAACTCGTAAAACACCTTGTGTACAACTTCACCATAGCTAGGGCCTTGCCTCCCCATTTGTACCCCCTACTCGTACTGTCAGACTTAGAACCATGACAGTTGGCGCCCACCATGGGGCCAGGCGTCTTAGCGACTTCTGATGAGGTTGCAATCTTTTCTCCGACCTCCTTCGTCATGCTTTCCGGCGGTGGTCTAGCGTTGGGCCACGAGATCCGACTCGGCGCGCTCATCTTCGTCGCCGACGACTCTGCCTGGCTCTAGGAGGCTCCTCTCGATGTCGAGGCTCTGCCCATCCGCGGAGCTGCGCACTTCCGCGCCAGCGCCTGCGGCGTCCTCCTTCGGCAGCCGTCGACTCAGTACCTGCCGATTCCTACATTATCCTCCATCCCTGCCGGACGCCGTCGCAAGCGATCCGGTCGCTCACGGCTCCAGCTGTGGGTGAGACACGCGGTGGCCCGCCAGGCAGCCACCCCTCAGGTCGCGGCCATCGAGCCCGACGGTTACCTCTACGGGCCGGTCGATCCATCGGTCGAGCTCGCGGATTCAGTTTCCGAGTGCGGGAGCAGCGATTCCACAGCGGAGGTCCTCATGGTCGATTCACGCCGCAGCCCGCCGGGTTTTCCTCGCGGTGGCGACGGGGGCAGCGGTGGCAGCCATTCATACAGCAACGACGGATACATTCCTCAACCCCTCACTGCCGAGCAGAGGGACGAGCTCTGTCACCGCAATGAAGACGCGCTCTTCACCCCCATCGTGGGAGATACTCCAGAGGCTCTGGCCCTGGAGGCCACGTGCTTGGACACCGTGGCTGAGCGCGCGCGCTTAGAAAATATCCAGCACGCACTCGACGAACGGGCCCGCCGACTAGTTCCCGAGTCCAGTCGACGATCGCGGCAATCACACCCGCGCGAGACTCAGGTGTTCCGCACACCAGTCCAAAACCTCGAAGCTGCGGCTCACATCACGGAGTCTATCCAACCATCTCAGTCGGAGGCTGGGAGAGGCCTTCAGCAGATCCGGGCGTTGCTCCGAATGGCTGAAGAGCAAAACGCGGCTGTTTCTCAGTAGCGCAACAGGATTCACAGCAGATCGGTGGCTGCAGACACCGTTTGGTCAGCCCACAGTCCAAGATCGCCCCCAAGGCGTGAGGAACGTGGCCCACGGCAAGACCGGCATCTGGGTCGGAATGACGAGCAATATGACCGTCGACCCGGTCATCACGACAGCCGTCGAGTGCCTACGCCTCCTCCGGGAAGCGGATCGTTTTCGCCCAAGCGGCACGAAGGCAGGCGCTTACGCAACGACGAGCGGAGGATTCCCCCAGATCCCCGGAGGCCGGGCTTTGATGCAAGGTCTATCCTTGTGTAGGGGTTGGTCGACCGGAACAGGGCATTCAGAGAAGAGCAAGGCAGGGATCGTCCGGGTGGAAGCCGAGCACCTGTCTCTGGACCCGAGTGCTTTAGTAGTGCCATCAGGGTTGTTGAGATCCCCCCAAACTTCAGGTTGGCGGCGAGGGTAAATAAGTTCACTGGCGAGTCAAAACCAGACACCTGGCGAGAGGACTACCGAGTGGCTGTGCAGATCGGAGGCGGCAACGATGACGTAGCCATGAAGCACCTTCCTCTGATGCTAGGCGGTTCAGCCTAGGCATGGCTCAATCAGTTGGCCCCTGGGAGTATTTACAGTTGGAAGGAGCTGGCCCGAGTGTTCATTCGGACCTTCGAGGGCACCTTCAAGCGGCCTGCTGGTCTCGCGGAGCTTCAACATTGCGTGCAGAAGCCGAATGAAACCTTGAGGGATTACATATAGCGATGGACCACCTTGCATCACACGGTGGAAAATGTGTCTGAGCATCAAGCAGTTTGCGCCTTCAAGGAGGGCGTGCGATACCGAGAGTTGCATTTGAAGTTTGGTCGAATGGGCGATATGTCCGTGTCCCGGATGATGGAGATTGCCAGTCGGTATACTAACGGTGAAGAGGCTCATCGGCTCCAAAGTGGCAAGAAACCAGTCGGACAAGATGATCAGAATTCCAATCGGAAGCCCAAGCGCAAGGCCGAGCCAGCTGCTCAGGGCAAGGCTGCGGTGGTCAACCAAGGGAAAGGCAAAGGAAATCCGAAGGGGCCCTGGGTCCCCAAGAAAGTAAAGGATCAAGCTGGAAATGGTGTACTCGACCAGCCATGTCCTATTCACACGAAGAAAGATGAAGAGGGGAACTTGGTGTATCCCAAGCACACCACTCGACAGTGTCGGCTCCTGATCCAGAATTTCCAGAAAGATCAGTCGACTGAGAAGGAAAAGGAATCAGAGGAGACCGAAGACAAGGAAGGGGATGGAGGATACCCCCAGATCAACTCCACTTTGGTGATCTTCGCAGACGTCGAGAGCAAAAGTCGACTGAAAGTCATCAACAGAGAAGTCAACATGGTTGCCCCGGCAACCACCACATTTCTGAAGTGGTCCAAGACCCCCATCACATTCGACCAGTCTGATTACCCCGCGCACATTGCTACCCCTGGGCGGCAAGCGCTGGTGGTCGACACAGTGGTCGAGGGCACACGTCTGACCAGGGTCCTGATGGATGGAGGCAGTGGTTTGAATATTCTGTATGCAGCAACCCTCCATGATATGGGCATCCCGATGTCCAAGCTGAGTGAAAGCAACATGAGGTTCCATGGGGTCATCCCCGGGAAGAAGGCCGACTCACTTGGCCAAATCACACTCGACGTAGTCTTTGGCGACTCAAAGAATTTTCGTAAAGAGAAGCTGACGTCTGAAGTGGTGGACTTCAACAACGCTTATCATGCCATTCTGGGTAGGCCCACCTACGCCAGGTTCAGGGCTCGGCCGTGTTATGTATACCTCAAGCTGAAGATGCCGGGACCCAACGTCGTTATAACCGTCACATGGAACCATCAGAAAGCGGAAGAGTGCTTCCAGAAAGGCTCGAAGATCGCTGACGAGCATATGGCAGCAGTAGAGATGGAGGAGTACCAGAAAAGCGTGGATTCGAGTGACTTGTTGCGGGCCAAGAAGTCGGCTTCCGAGTCAGCTTTCCAGTCGGCTGGGGAGATGAAGCCCGTACACATTCACCCCATCGACCCCAATGCAGCACCGACCCACATTTCCACTACACTCGACAGCAAATAGGAAGAAGCGCTCATCCAGTTCCTCCGTGAGAACTGGGACATCTTCGCATGGAAACCATCAGACATGCCAGGTGTACCCAGGGGACTGGCTGAGCACCATTTGCGAGTCGAACCAAAAGTGAAGCCTGTGAAGGAACATCTCCGTCGGTCCGCCGCGGAGAAGAGAAAGGCAATTGGCGAGGAAGTGGCTCGACACCTGGCAGCTGAGTTTATCCGCGAGATCTACCACTCTGAGTGGCTCGTCAATGTCGTCATGGTCCCCAAGAAGGACAAGTCTCTCCGTATATGCATCAATTTCAAGCATATCAATCAGGCCTGCCCGAAGGATCACTTTCCTCTCCCCCGCATCGATCAGATAGCTGACTCGACTGCGGGATGCGAGCGTTTGTCCTTACTAGACGCGTATTCCGAGTACCATCAGATCCGACTGTTTGGACCTGATGAAATCAAGACAGCTTTCATCACCCCGTTCGGGTGTTTCTGTTATGTCACCATGCCTTTCGGTCTCAAAAATGCCAGTGCTACCTTCCTGCGCATAATCCAGAAGTTCCTGCTGAAGTAGATCAGTCGGAACGTCGAAGCATACATGGAAGACATTGTGGTCAAGTCGTGAAAAGGTTCTGACCTGTTGACTGACCTCGCTGAGACATTCGCAAATTTGAGAAGCTATGATATCAAGCTCAATCCATCGAAGTGTACGTTTGGAGTTCCTGGCGGCAAGTTACTCGGTTTTCTCGTTTCCGAACGAGGAATCGACGCCAACCCAGAAAAGGTCGGCACCATCCTCCGAATGAAATGCCCCGAGCGTGTACACGACGTCCAGAAGCTTACTGGTTGCTTGGCCGCATTGAGTCGATTCATTTCTCTTCTCGGTGAGAAGGCATTGCCTCTCTACCGATTGATGAAGAAATCAGAAAAGTTCAAGTGGAATTCCGAAGCCGAAGCAGCGTTTGAAGAGCTCAAAGCCCTGCTGTCCACCCAGCCGGTGCTTGCTGCCCTAGTCAACAAAGAGCCTCTCTTAATAGACATTGCAGCCACTGAACAAGTTGTCAGCACTGTACTCATGGTCGAGCGGGAAGAAGAAGGCAAGGCCTACAAAGTCCAGTGCCCAATCTATTACATATCCGAAGTTTTGACTCCCTCCAAGCAAAGGTACCCGCATTACCAGAAGCTTGTGTACGGGATTTACTTGACCGCAAAGAAGGTTGCCCACTACTTCTCGGGTCATATAATCTCAGCCGTCAGTGATGCCCCTCTGTCAGAGATTCTGAACAACCGAGACACAACTGATCGAGTGGAAAAATGGGCGATTGAACTTCTTCCGTTAGATATCAAGTTTGAAGCGAAGAAAGCCATCAAGTCTCAGGCTATAGCAGATTTCATGGCCGTGTGGATAGAACAAGAGCTGCCGACTCAAGTTCGGTCGGATCACTGGACTATGTTCTTCGATGGATCCAAGATGTTGAATGGATCCGGCGCAGGCGTGGTCCAAGCTCAGTTACGTCCTTCAAATCCACTTTAACTCATCAAACAACGAGGCTGAGTACGAAGCACTTTTGTACGGATTGCGCATGGCCATCTCACTCGGCGTCCGTCGCCTGATGGTCTACGGCGACTCAGACTTAGTGGTGAACCAAGTGATGAAGGAATGGCACGTCAGGAGCCCGGCAATGACCAGTTATTGCAGTGCAGTACGGAAGCTTGAAAAGAAGTTCGAAGGTTTAGAGCTCCATCACGTGCAAAGAGTCAAGAATCAGCTTGCCGATGACCTCGCGAAAATTGGGTCGACTCGGAAGCCTATACCCAAGAATGTGTTTCTGGAACACCTGCACACCCCTTCAGTCAAAAAAGACCCCTTCACGGAGGAACCCCCACAGCCAGCCAGTGCGTCAGATCCGACTGAAGTCGAAGTGCCTGTAGTGGTCGACCTGATCATGGAAGTTTTAGTGATTACGCCCGACTGGACTGTGCCATACATAGCATATCTGCTCAGGGAAGAACTCCCGGAAGATGAAGAAGAAGCACGCCAGATCGTCCGTCGATCCAAGGCGTTCACCGTCATTCAGGGTCAACTCTACAAAGAAAGTGTCACCAGAGTCGCTCAGCGCTGCATCACCCCAGAGGAGAGTCGACTGATTTTGAATGAGATTCACTCGGGAACTTGTGGCCACCACACGTCCTCTCGGACTATAGTGGCCAAAGCGTACCGAGCCAGGTTTTATTGGCCCCGAGCCGACGAGATGGCCAAAGATATTGTGGATAAGTGCGGAGGCTGCCAGTTCTACTCCAACATGTCCCACAAGCCGGCGTCTGCTCTGAAGACCATTCCACTAGTCTGGCCCTTTGCCGTGTGGGGCTTAGACATGGTCGGCCCCTTCAAAACAGGCAAAAGCGGATTCACCCACCTACTCGTGGCAGTCGACAAGTTCACCAAATGGATTGAGGCCAAGCCCATCAAGAACCTCGAGTCGAGCACCGCCATCAGCTTCATCAGGGAATTGATATTCAAATATGGAGTCCCCCACAGCATCATCACGGACAATGGCTCCAACTTTGACTCGAATGAATTCAGAGCTTTCTGTTCTTCTCAAGGAACACGAGTCGACTATGCTTCCGTGGCACATCCGCAATCGAATGGACAGGCAGAAAGGGCGAACGGTCTGATTCTCCAAGGCCTGAAGCCACGGCTCATGCGTGACCTTAAGCATGCCGTCGGAGCTTGGGTAACCGAACTACCGTCTGTCTTATGGGGTCTGAGGACAACTCCAAACCGGTCGACTGGCCGTACCCCTTTCTTCTTGGTCTATGGAGCTAAAGCCGTGCTGCCGAGTGATTTGTTACATAATGCCCCCCGAGTGGAACTCTTCTCCGAAGCCGAGGCACAGCAAGCTCGTCAGGATGCAGTCGACCTCTTGGAGGAGGAGCGTGAGATGGCCTTGATCTGGTCGACCATCTATCAACAAGACTTGTGTCGATTCCATGCTCGCAACATCCGAAGCCGAACATTTCAGGAAGGAGACCTAGTTCTTCGAGTGCATCAAAAACGACCACACAAGCTCGCCCCGGCCTGGGAAGGCCCCTTGATCATCACCAAGGTGCTGCACAATGGAGCGTATCACCTCTACAACGTCGCTAAGAAGAAAGGTGAACCTCGTTCATGGAACGCGGACCTGCTCCGCTGCTTCTACACTTGAAACACTGGAACAATCGGGCTGTAATAAAGATTTTCCGGTTTATTTCAAAGACAAGTTTGCAACGATCCCTTAATGATTGTTGGTTTCTAAGATGCTGGTCTTCAAAATCCCCCAGTGGGTGCTTAGCCGCGAACCCGATTCGCCTAAGTTACAAAAAACCACTCCGAGTGAAGAGCAACCCTCTCACTAGGGGGCTTAGCCGCGAACCCGATTTGCCTAAGTTACAAAAAACTACTCCGGGTGAAGAGCAACCCTCTCACTCTGGGGCTTAGCTGCGGTCCTCCGAGCTGCGTCATAAGTACAACGTGGCTCTGTCTTCCGAGCTCCGCCACAAATACAACGTAGCTTGGAATCGCCTAATTTACAAAAACCACTCCGAGTGAAGAGCAGCCCTCTCACTCGGAGCTTAGCCGCGAACCCGATTCTCCTAAGTTACAAAAACTACTCCGAGTGAAGAGCAACCCTCTCACTCGGGGGCTTAGTTGCGGTCCTCCGAGCTGCGTCATAAGTACAACGTGGCTCTGTCTTTCGAGCTCCACCACAAATACAACGTAGCTTGGAATCGCCTAAGTTACGAAAACCACTCCAAGTGAAGAGCAACCCTCTCACT
>LR738713.1:520805362-520822159 GCA_902687465.1 Secale cereale | reverse complement strand
CCTAAGTTACAAAAACTACACCGAGTGAAGAGCAACCCTCTCACTCGGGGGCTTAGTTGCGGTCCTCCGAGCTGCGCCATAAGTACAACGTGGCTCTGTCTTCCGAGCTCCGCCACAAATACAACGTAGCTTGGAATCGCCTAAGTTACCAAAACCACTCCGAGTGAAGAGCAACCCTCTCACCCGGGGGCTTAGCCGCGAACCCGATCCGCTTGAGCTACGAAAACTACTCCGAGTGGAGAGCAACCCTCTCACTCGGGGGCTTAGCTGCGGTCCTCCGAGCTGCGTCATAAGTACAACGTGGATCTGTCTTCCGAGCTCCGCCACAAATACAACGTAGCTTGGAATCGCCTGAGTTACGAAAATTACTCCGAGTGAAGAGCAACCCTCTCACTCGGGGCTTAGCCGCGAACCCGATTCGCCTAAGTTACCAAAAACTACACCGAGTGAAGAGCAACCCTCTCACTCGGGGGCTTAGCCGCGAACCCGATTCGCCTAAGTTACAAAAAAACCACTCCGAGTAAAGAGCAACCCTCTCACTCGGGGGCTTAGCCGCAGTCCTCCGAGCTCCGCCGCAAGCACAACGTTGCCGTCAAGACGTCGACTCGAAATCCAAACGATCAAAAAGAGTCGGAAGCAAACCAAGCAAACGCGAAAGGAATCAAATCGAGATAAAAGCCCCGCAAGATTCGGGCAAGAGTACCTGGGCCACGAGCCCGCAAGATTTTAACGGTTACAGGATCACTCGGCATTCCGAGGCAAATTGAATCAAAGTATCAAAGTTCATTCACTCCTCAGGAGGAGGCAGACTCACAGGTGCAACAAACTCGTCCAGGTCGATCCCATCGGTGATGCGGGTGGCAGCTTCCAAGAAAGTCTCCATGAAGGACTAGAACTGGAGCTCCTTAGTATTGGCGACCTTGAGCGCCGCGAGCCTTCTCTCCTTCACTTCCTTGCAATGCACACGGACCAAGGACAGCGCCACGTTAGCTCCACAGCGGGCAGATGACTTCTTCCACTCCTGCACTCGACCAGGGATCTCATTGAGTCGAGTCATCAGAGACTCGAGGTCGTTCTCCTGCACGACTCCCCTCTAGAGTGCGGCGTCGATCCGGGCCATCACTGCTTTCGGCCGACCCAAGTAGCCCATGGTAGCAGTGAGGCGGGACTCCAACCTCAGGATATTCATGGCAGCTTCGTCCTTGACAATGGAATTGACCGGGTCCAGACCAGGTTCGATCCGCCCAGTCTCTGCTTCAAAGTTGCGGCAGAATTCTACACAACAAGGAACACGTCGAGTCTGCAAGCAAATTACGGGTCGACCGATCGAGCTAAGTCTGAGCAAAAGAGATATACCTTCAAGCACGAGATGCCACTTCTTGGTGAGGTCGCTCAGATAAGCTTCCAGATCGTTCTTCTTCTGGAAGAGGACCTCGTATTTCTCATTCAGGGCATTCTTGGCGCCCTTCAGTCGAGTCACTTCTTGGTTGGCCGCGTCGAGAGAACCCTTCAACCTGATGATCTCTGCCTCGAGCGTGCCAACGGAAGCCAGCTTCTGCTCCGCCAGTTCAGTTTTCTCCTGAGCCTTCTGCTGCGCTGCCGCCAAGTCGAGGTCTTTCTGCTCCAAGGCCGCCTTCAGTTGGTCTACAAGAGACATCCCTAGACAGATGAACATGAGGATACACAGGACATATTTATCAAAGGTCAATCGACGAGTTGCTCGCGTCAGTTACCAGCTGCTTCGTCCTGAGTCTTCTTCAGGTGGTCCCGAGCCAGCTGCAAGTCGAGATTGAGCTGGATCTGCTTCTTCTCAAGATCCACAAATTTGGCTCCAAACTCGCCAAATCTCGGCATCAGCACAACAAATCAGAATTCTAAGACTACAGTCGAGTCAAACACTCAACCGCAGTCTCGGGGACTACACCCAGTGGGTGCACTGAGCGTGCCCCCACTGGTTCTCGCCTTGCCAAGGTCAATCTGGCCCGAGCTCAAAAAAACAGGGAGGAAAGTTCTATTATTAGACCATGGCCGACTACCAGCAGTCGACCACGGTCTCAGGGGCTACACCCAGTGGGTGCACTGAGCATGCCCCCACTAGTTCTCACTCAACCAAGATCAGTCTGACCCGAGCTCAAGTGAAGTTCAAAGCAAACAAGAAATTCTAAAGACCATAGTCGACCGACGACCTCAGTCGACCATGGCCTCGGGGGCAACCCCCACTGGGTGCACTGAGCGTGCCCCCAGTGGAACTATCAGACGACCTTAAAACGCTAAAAGCTACAAGGCAAGACACCCAGTGGGTGTGGCATCATCTTACGAACAAAGCAGTAGATTTCTCAAACTGAAGACTACACCAACACAGCAAATCAATCAGTCGGAAGAAGCGAACCTGGACATTGGTTCGAAGGGCGGAACTAGCGTCGTAAGTAGCCATGCTAGCCTCTTACGCCGCCTTCGTCCTCTCCATCATCAGCCGAACCTGAGAACGTCTTCTTGAGCCGCGCCCACGGGATCCTCCGGGAGGCGATAGGTGGAGAAGAGAACGGACGACGAAGCGGGTGCTGGGTCGACGGCCGGAGCAGGCGCTGGGTCGACGACCCCTCCAGCCGACGAAGGTGGGCACACGGTCGACACGGGGACGGCGAAGGTGACCGTGGTCCGGACCACGTCTTCCTGTTGCTAAGCCTCAGGGCCAGAAGGCACCTTCCGGCCTTTCCTTCCCGTGCGTCGTCGAGCCACTCCCGAGCGCTCCTCATCATCATCATCGTCGTCTGGGATCTCTATGACATGGCGTGGCACTTCAAAAAGGACAATTATGAGGTTCAGTCGACCGTCAGCTCAAACCGAGGAAAAACAAAGCACGATCTACAACTCGCACCTGCACGGGACGTAGCAGCATCCGCGGTCTCCTCGTCATCCCGGCCCTTGTCGATATCCATCGAGGTCGCAGAAGCAGCAGCACTGAGAAATTTCCTTGAAGATGAGTCGACGAAGACAGAGTTGACCTCCGAAAGGCAGAAAGAAAGAAAGTTGAACAGCACTTACGTGGAGGCGATTGGGACATCCACCTTGATCTTGGGTAGGGCCTTCCGGGGCTTGGCGGTGGTGACCTTGGGCTGCTTAGGCGCCTTTTCAGATGGGTCGGGAGTGGCCGTACGAGCCCGCTTTTGCACCTGGGAGCTGGAGGGACCCGCCCGAGAGTGCACAACCCCTGAGTCGTGCTTCTCCTTGGATCGCCTCTCGCCACGGGGAGGTGACTCGACCTCCTCCCCGTTGCTGGAGTCCTCGCTCTCCTCTTTGATCTCTTCGTCAGACTTCCACTCGGAGACGTCGCCCACGCCCTCTTCGCCCTCTTGGACCTGATCCCCGTTGGGCACCGAGTACATTTCGGTGTAGATCTGCAGAGAAGAAAGATTAGCCAAATGTCAGTCGAACTCATCAAGACAACTGCAAGCCAAGAACAAGAACGTCGCTCGGAAGCCAAGGCCAGACCTTGTCAGGAAGATGGTCGGCGTCGAATGGGAGAACCCTTTCGGACCCCCTGGGGTTGTCTTTGTTCCCCATGATACACTTCAGGCACTGCGCCACATACTTCGCGTCCGCCGCCTCTGGGTGGACTCATGATGAGTCGTCGACACCGGAGTACAGCCACATCGGGTGGTCTCGAGCCTAGAGAGGTTGGATCCTCCGCATGAGGTGTAGCTCAAGCAGGTCCAACCCTGTGACCCCCTCACGGATCAATTGGACGATCTGTTCCACCAGCATGTCCACTTCCGCCCTCTCGGCCCGACTCACAATCAATGGCGGAGGCTGGCTGGCTTGACCAAGAGAGAAGGGAGGAAGCCCGGTCGACTGGCCAGGAGTCGGACTGTCCTTATAATAGAACCAAGTCGACTGCTAGCCCCGAACCGATTTTGGAAGAATCATGGCAGGAAAGGCGCTCCTATTCCTAAGCTGGATGCCTAGCCCACCGCACGCTTGGAGGACGTGCGTCTTCTCGTCAATGGGTCCGCCTTCTTGACGGTTTGCGAGCGACAAGTAAAGATATGTTTGAACAAACCCCAGTGCGGCCGACAGCCGAGGAAGTTCTCACACATCGAGGTAAACGCAGCAAGGAGGGCAATGGAGTTGGGCGTGAAGTAATGCAGCTGGGTGCCGGAAAAAGTCAGGAAGGCGTGAAAGAAAGGGTGCGGGGGGCATGGAGAAACCTCGGTTGACGTGAGTCGCGAGGAGGACGCACTCGCCCTACCGCGGCCGAGGCTCGAGCTCGCCTTCCGGCACCCGCCATGAGCCGCGGGCGACCAGCCCCTCTTCTTCCAGCTCCTCCAAGTCCTCCATCGTGATGATGGACCTGATCCAGTCCCCCTGGATCCAACCAGGAGGGAGCCCGGACCTCGACGACGACCCGCCCCGGCCGGACCGCTTCCCCTTCCCCGTCGCCGCCTTCTTCGAGCGCTCCATCGCCGCGGTCTTGTCTTTGCCCATGGCACGCGAGCCGGCGTTGGCTGTGGAAAAATGGGGAAGCAGAGGCGCAGCGGAGAGGCGGAGGCGGAGGAACAGAGGATGGGCGCACAGTGCCCTCGTCACGGGCTCGGCGCGCATTTATAGCACCACGGTCGAGTGACTAACTGGTGGCCCCGGGCGATCCTATCAAATCCCGCAACAGGCGCGGACGCGATACATGGTGAAAAAGGCGGTGCGAAGATCAAGGCGTTCCGAGTATATCCGATCCGATGGCCGCGGCACGGCCCGTCCCGCGCGCTTCCCCAAATTTCGAAGTCCCACAAAATCCGGCGACCAGAGAACAACCGATCCCGCCGAGAACTGCGCACGCCAACGGCGCTCGACGCCTAGCGCAAAGTTCAGTCGACGAGTAATACAACAAACACACTCGACGGTTCCAGAATCAATCAAGGCGACCAAGACGAGATTGAAAGAACAGCCTAGTCCGCAAACTCATAGAAGACTATCCCAAGGGCGTCGAACCCGGACCAAGGCTCTCTTCAGCACTCTCTCCTGCTCAAGCCTCGATCCATTCGGGGGCTACTGATGAGGTTACACACCTAGGGTAGGGTCACGGGCCTGACCAAGGTACCCCACCCAAGGTCACTACCCTAGAAGATCAAAAGACAATACCTATGATGGTAAAGATAGTCGACTGAGACGGCCCAAGAGGACATCCCACTCGACTGAACATCACATACCCGACGACTCAACTTCACTCGACCCCCGAAGGTCAAAGGTCTCCTGGGACAGCAACGGTCTCGAGTTTACTCGCTACAGTAAATGCCTTTATTACTCTTTACTACGGACGTTATCAGTACCGTCCGCCTTTATGTACATTGAACCCTTAGTAACGTGGAGCATGGTTGGGGTCCTGACGCACTATATAAGCCACCCCCTCCTCCAGTACAAGGGTCCGCACCTCTGTAACACACACACCTATATACTCTTCAGTCGACCGCCTCCGGGCACCGAGACGTAGGGCTGTTACTTCCTTCGAGAAGGGCCTTAACTCGTAAAACACCTTGTGTACAACTTCACCATAGCTAGGGCCTTGCCTCCCCATTTGTACCCCCTACTCGTACTGTCAGACTTAGAACCACGACACCCCTCCAAAAAATGAGAGAAAAGAGAGAAGGGACAATTGCTACTATCTTTTTCCACACTTGTGCTTCAAAGTAGCACCGTGTTCTTCATTGTAGAGAGTCTCATGTTTAGTCACTTGCAAATACTAGTGGGAATTTTCATTATAGAACTTGGCTTGTATATTCCAACGATGGGCTTCCTCAAATGCCCTAGGTCTTCGTAAGCAAGCAAGTTGGATGCACACCCACTAGTTTCTTTTGTTGAGCTTTATACATACTTAGCTCTAGTGCGTCCATTGCATGGCAATCCCTACTCTCTCACATTGATATCTATTAATGGGCGTCTCCATAGCCCGTTGATACGCCTAGTTGATGTGAGACTATCTCCCTCCTTTTTGTCTTCTTCACAACCACCTCTATTCCACCCATAGAGCTATATCCATGGCTCACGCTCATGTGTTGCGTGAAAGTTGAAAGGTTTGAAAATATAGAGTATGAAAACAATTGCTTGGCTAAAATCGGGGTTGTGCATGATATGAATATTTTGTGTGATGAAGAGGGAGCATAGCCATACCATATGATTTTGTAGGGATAACTTTCTTTAGCCATAGTAATTTCAGAAGACATGATTGCTTTGTTAGTATGCTTGAAGTATTGTTATTTATTTTGTCAATATAGACTTTTATCTTGAATCTTTCAGATCTGAACATTCATGTCACAATTAAGAGAATTACATTGAAAAACTATATTGGTTAGCATTCCACATCAAAAATTCTTTCTTTATCATTTACCTACTCGAGGACGAGCAGGAATTAAGCTTGGGGATGCTTGATACGTCTCCAACGTATCTATAACTTTTTATTGTTCCATGCTATTATTTATGAAGTCTTGGATGTTTAATGGGTTTTATCATACACTTTTATATCATTTTTGGGACTAACCTACTAACCCAAAGGCCCAGTCCAGATTGATGTTTTTTGCCTGTTTCAGGGTTTTGCAGAAAAAAAATATCAAACGGAGTCCAAACGGAATGAAACCTTCGCGAGAGATATTTTTGGAGAAAATCATGCACAAGGAACTTGAGAACCATGTTAGGGGAGCATCGAGGCGCCCACGAGGGTGGGGGCGCGCCCCCCTGCCCAGGGTGCACCCCCTGCCTCGTGGGCCCCTCGAGCGTCCCCCGGTGTCCTCCTTCTTCCTATATAAGTCTATGTACCCCGAAACCTTCGACAATAGAGAGAAAACCCTAATTCCACTGCCGTAACCTTCGGTTCCCATGAGATACCATCTTGGAGCCTGTTCCGGAGCTCCACCGGAGGGGGATCCATCACGGAGTTCATCATCATCATCATCATCGCCCTCACCATGAGTTGTTAGTAGTTTACCACAGACCTTCGGATCCATAGCTAGTATCTAGATGGCTTCTTCTCTCTCTCTCTCTCTGGATCTCAATACAAAGTTCTCCTCGGTCTTCGAGGAGATCTATTCGATGTAATCTCTTTTTGCGGTGTGTTTGTCGAGATCCGATGAATTGTGAGTTTATGATCAAGATTATCTATGAAAGATATTTGGTTCTTCTCTGAACTTTTTATGTGTGCTCATAATATCCTTGCAAGTCTCTTCGAATTATTGGTTTGGTTTGGCCTACTAGATCTATAGTTCTTGCAATGGGAGAAGTGCTTGGCTTTGGATTCAATCTTGCGGTGTCCTTTCACAGTGACAGTAGGGGCAGCAAGGCACGTATTGTATTGTTGCCATCGAGGATAAAAAGATGGAGTTTATATCATATTGCTTGAGTTTATCCCTCTACATCATGTCATCTTGTTTAAGACGTTACTCTGTTCTTATGAACTCAATACACTAGATGCATGCTGGATAGCGGTCGATGTGTGGAGTAATAGTAGTAGATGCAGGCAGGAGTCGGTCTACTTGTCTCGGACGTGATGCCTATATACAATGATCATGCCTAGATAGTCTCATAATTATTCACTTTTCTAACAATTGCTCGACAGTAATTTGTTTACCCGTCGTAGAATATCGCTATCATGAGAGAAGCCACTAGAGAACACTATGGCCCCGAGTCTATTCTCAACATATCAATCTACATCAACTTTACTTTTATTGCTTTTATTTGCTGTTCTTATAAACTAAAAATACCATAAATATAAACTATCAACTCTATCAGATCTCACTTTCCTAAGTGACCGTAAAGGGATTGACAACCCCTTATCGCGTTGGCTGCGAAGTTCTTATTTGTTTGTGCAGGTGCGAGGGACTCGCGCGTGGTCTCCTACTGGATTGATACCTTGGTTCTCAAAAACTGAGGGAAATACTTACGGTACTGTGCTGCATCTCCCTTTCCTCTTCGAGGGAATACAACGCAAGCTCGAGAAGTAGCAACCAGCCCTTGTTCTTGCCCCCTACTTTTTACTGTCAGATTCATTCCATGACAATATCCCCAACACGTTGTTTATCGTCGCAGAAGTGGACACTTCCATGATGATACATGAAGTATTGTCATGGAACACTTCAAGGACAGCACATGTATGACTATCTTGATTCTATCAAAATCGTGACGGATGTACATGCTTGACAAAAAACGTGACCTACTTTGACAAATACATATTATCACGGAAGTATTTTTTATAGTGTTGTATGAAAACTCTCACAAGCTACCATAATATTATCGGTTATCATCCGACCTAGAACAAAAGGGCTCTGAGTTTGCGAGATGACATTCGGCATGATCCCTTTCGTTCTTGATGCATGCTTATTTTATATAACTTTATACACAACATTACACAAGCTAATCTGTCAGAATCCGGTTACCTTTTCAGGTGATTTAGTCTTTGTGATCATGACGATGGTCGTGTCATTTCAGTCTTCGAAAATCATGTAAGAATTCGCTGCTACTAGAACTTCATCAATCAAATCATCACCCAATAAATGCCAAAGGCACTTATAAAACCACATAAAGTAAGTTAGGGTCGAGAATAGAACGAGATTTTCTTTACTAAACAAAGTTTTCTTTACTTCTTCGCGTGTAAAGCGAGCAATAAGGGCTTCATTGATTTCCCTTGAGATCTTGGGGCACCTTGTTCCAGACATCTTCCTGCATTTTCATAGGTTCAGATCCAAGCAAAAATTTGAACTAAGAAATTGTATACTAATCCCCCCATTCATAAATACTCTCGTCGGAGAAATGGAATGGATGTTCTAGAACATCAATTTCTCCGACAAGTATTTCTGAATGAAGGGAGTATGATATTGTAGCTAGTGCCCTCTTTTTGCAAGCACATGGGTCATCCAATAGACGTTTTATCAAGTTCCTCTTTTTCCTGGCTGTTAATGTATATATGGCATATGATCGTATGTGTATCATATCCTGATTGTATAGCGCTTGTAGCGATTCTAGGATCATGTAGATTGATCTCATAGAGATATACCTTGTTGTACAAGTTGTAATGCTAACCATATATTGAATGAAATGCCAAGAGGCAATACACGGCAAAACACATTCTTTCTATTCTAACTTGGTAACCAGAGCCCGATCCCATCTTCTCGCCATGACCGGCACCACCGCCGGCGCGCTCGTCACCACCACCGCCGGCACGCTCGTCACCACCACCGCCGGCGCGCTCGTGTCCACCACTGACGGCGCGCTCGTCTCTGGCCCCACCATCACCATGCGTCGCTCGCCGGACTCATCACCGTTCGGCTCACGCGCACCAATTTCCTGCTGTGGAAAGCGCAGGTTATACCCAACCTCACCGGCGCTGGTCTCTTCGGCTACCTCGACGGGTCCGTCGCTGCGCCACCAAAGACGATCGTCCAGGGCACCGGCGACGCTGCACACTCGGTGCCCAACCCCGAGTACGAGCCATGGCGGCGCACTGACCAGGCTGTGCTCGGCGCGCTCCTATCCTCCATGATGGAGGAAGTGCTCGCCCAGATGACGCGAGCGACCTCCTCGGCGGCCGTTTGGTCCGCCCTCGGCGCCATGTTCGCCGCTCAGAACCGGGCCAGTGTGCGTCAACTACGCACGCAGTTGTCGCACACGAAGAAGAACGACATGTCAGCGGCAGCGTTCTTCCACAAGATGACGGGCTATGCAGATGCGCTGGCCACCGTCGGCGACGTACTGTCCGAAGACGAGATCATCGGGTACATCATCGATGGACTGGGTCAGGAGTACGACCCGCTCATGACAGCTCTTTCTGTCTTCACCGGCCATGTGAGTCTGTCCGAGTTTTACTCTTATCTTCTAGGCTTTGAAGCCCGCCAGGAACAGCACGCTGCCAAAAGCGGCAATTTCTCTTCGTCTGCCAACAACGCCATGCGCCAAGGCAATAGCAATGGATCCCGTGATGGCAGCCGCAACAGCAACAACACCCATGGGAGTAGGAACGGAGGCCACAATGGTGGCACTGGAGGCCGCTATGGTACTGGCGGCAATGGTGGCAACGGCAACCGTGGCAACAACGGTGGACGCCATAACGGCGGCGGTGGCGGCCGAAACCGTCGCCCACCCCGGTGCCAGATATGCCGCATGGAGGGGCACTATGCCATCGACTGCCGCGACCGCTACAATCACGCATACCAGTCAGACGAGCATCGCAGCGGCAACATGGTGACGTACGGTCAGCGCGACAACAACTGGTACCTCGATACTGGTGCCACCGACCACCTCACCAACGACCTCGACCGCTTGACGATACACGAGCGCTACGGTGGGAAGGATCAAGTTCAAGTCGCAAACGGCGCAGGTTTGGAAATTTCTCACATTGGTCATACTAAACTAGCTGGCTCACGTGATCCCATCCATCTAAATAATGTGCTGCATGTTCCTGAAATTCACAAACACCTCCTCTCTGTTTATCGTCTAGTTTCGGATAATCGTGTGTTTGTGGAATTTCACAAATTTTTCTTCTGTGTGAAGGACAAAATCACGAGGAGGGTTCTTCTTCATGGTAGAAGTCGCCATGGTCTCTACCCCATCCCGTATGGTCGGCCATCATCGTCATCTTCACGTCGAGCGTTTTCCGGAGTTAGGTCTTCATCGAGTCAGTGGCATCATCGCTTGGGTCACCCTTCAAATAATGTCGTTGAGTCTGTCGTTCGGTCAAATAAACTCCCTTGTTCGTCGAGTCATGATACTTTCGTTTGTGATGCTTGTCAGCGCACCAAAAGTCATCAATTACCTTACAATAATTCTTCACGTGTTTCTTCGAAGCCACTTGAGCTCATTCATACCGATGTGTGGGGGCCTGCCCTTGCCTCCTCCGGAGGTTTTAAATTTTATGTTAGTTTCGTTGATGACTTTAGTTGTTTTACCTGGATTTATCTTCTCAAATATAAATCTGATGTCGAACAAGTTTTCTACAATTTTCAGGCTCATGTCGAACGACTCCTCAACACAAAAATTCGTGCGGTTCAATCCGATTGGGGAGGCGAATACCATCGCTTGCATAAATTTTTCCAGCGCGTTGGTATCTCTCATCGCATATCATGTCCACACACATCCCAGCAAAACGGTATCGCTGAACAAAAACACCGCCACCTGGTTGAAACCGGGCTTGCTCTACTAGCTCACTCCAATCTTCCTTTGCGTTACTGGGATGAAGCTTTTCTCACCGCATGTTATTTGGTCAATCGCATGCCTAGCCGGACACTTCACAATAAGCCACCACCCGCACGCCTTCTTAATATCACTCCCGATTACTATTTTCTTCATGTCTTCGGATATGCATGTTGGCCTAGTCTTCGCAAATATAACTCCCGGAAACTTGAGTTCCGCTCCAAGATGTGTGTTTTTCTCGGATATAGTCCGTTCCATAAAGGGTATAAGTGTCTTGACAAGCCCACTGGTCGCATCTATATCTCGCGAGATGTTGTCTTCGATGAAAATGTTTTTCCTTTTGCGACTAGTGCGTGTCCGGATTTGTCTCTCTTAAATCCTCCTGTGACTTTTCCTTCCGATGAGCCAGTAGTTCAGGATGCTAATATGAGAAACTACAATCTGTGTTTTTTGTTTCCTGAATCTTATCCCACAGGTTCAGCAGCGCAGCCCTCATCCGCCGCAGGCACGACCGGCGCGAACGACGTGCATGCTACACAGCCATGCGCCCAGCCAGCATGCGCCGCGCAGCAAACGGATGGCCCAGCCCGCGCTCCACCAACATTTGTTGGTTCCTCCGCTGAGTCTGCTGGTGCTCCGTCGCAGCATGGGCCAGTTGCGGCCCAGCCGCCCCAACTGCTGCGCGATGCAGCTTCGCCAGGTGCCTCCACGCCCGCGGCAGCTGGGCGAGTCGCGCCCGCTCCAGGCGCACCCGATGCGCTCACATCTGATGCGCCTTCACTCGACGCGTCTACTCGCATGCATGCGCATGCGGATGCAACCGGCGGGGGATCGGCTGCAGTTCCTTCATCGTCGCCTGTGGCCGCTGTTCCTTCGTCGTCGCCTGCCACGTCGGCTGCACCAATGCCGGAGCGTACTCGCACACGCTCCCAGAACAACATCCGACGTCCGAAAGTTCTCACGGATGGTACTGTCCGCTACAATCCATATCGACGCAGTTTCAGTGCTGTTGTCTCAGTTCCGACTACGCATCGGCAAGCCCTTGTTGATCCTGCTTGGACATCTGCCATGCATGAGGAGTTTTCTGCTCTTCAGAACACCGAGACGTGGACGCTTGTGCCTCGACCCCCCGGCACCAACGTCGTCAGCTGTAAGTGGATTTTTAAACTCAAGGAACGGTCGGATGGCTCTCTTGATAGGTACAAAGCTCGATTGGTTGCTCGGGGGTTTACTCAGCAATATGGTGTTGATTAAGTTGCCACTTTCAGCCCGGTTGTTAAACCGGCCACTGTTCGGCTTGTGCTATCCGTTGCTATTTCACGGGGCTGGTGTTTGCGTCAGATTGATGTCAGTAATGCGTTCCTGCATGGTCTACTTGACGAGGATGTGTACATGCAGCAACCCCCAGGTTTTGAGGATCCTCGGTATCCCCACCATGTTTGCAAGCTTCGGAAGTCTATTTATGGACTCAAACAATCCCCCCGGGCTTGGTACTCCCGTCTTAGTACTCGGCTGCAACAACTTGGTTTTCATCCATCCAAGGCTGACGCCTCCCTCTTTATTTTTCGGCAAGGAGCTGTGGTCGTTTACATGTTGGTCTATGTTGATGATATTGTCATTGCTGGCTCTTGCCCCCGTGTGGTGGATCGTTTGCTTCGCACTTTGGCTGGGTCTTTTCCCATCAAAGATCTTGGTCGTCTTTCTTACTTCCTTGGGATTGAGGCCACCTACAATCCAGGGGGAATGGTGTTGTCTCAGCGAAAGTACGCCGATGATCTTCTCCATCATGCCCATATGGAGAATTGCAAGGAGGTCTCTACTCCCATGTCAGTCACCGATAAGTTGGCAGCGAATCTTGGTACTCCCCTCACCGATGATGATGCTTTCCGCTATCGGAGTATGGTTGGAGGACTGCAGTATCCTACACTTACTCGTCCTGATATTTCATTTGCTGTCAACAAGGTGTGCCAATATTTGGCCAAACCCACTAATGTGCATTGGGAGGCGGTCAAGCGCATATTGAGGTATATTAAGGGTACTCTGGCCACTGGACTCTCCATTCGCCGATCAAGCTCCACACTTCTTAGTGTCTTTACGGATGCTGACTGGGCAGGATGTGTTGATGACAGACGCTCTACAGGAGGGTTTGTGGTTTTCCTTGGCCCTAATCTGATTTCATGGAGTGCTCGAAAGCAACCCACCGTTTCACAATCTAGTACCGAGGCAGAGTACAAGGCACTTGCAAATGGCACAGCTGAAGTCACTTGGGTACAAACTGTGCTTAGGGAACTGGGAGTGTTCCTACCACGACCACCAGTGTTATGGTGTGATAATTTGGGTGCCACCTATTTGAGTGCAAATCCAGTATTTCATGCGAGGACAAAGCATATTGAGGTGGATTTCCACTTTGTGAGAGAAAAGGTGGCGCAAGGAGCATTGGATGTTCGTTTTGTGTCCTCCGGTGATCAAGTGGCAGATGCCTTCACTAAACCTGCTACAAAGATCATGTTGGAGAAATTACGACGCAATCTCAACCTTGTGGCTGGTTGAGATTGAGGGGGAATGTTAATGTATATATGGCATATGATCGTATGTGTATCATATCCTGATTGTATAGCGCTTGTAGCGATTCTAGGATCATGTAGATTGATCTCATAGAGATATACCTTGATGTACAAGTTGTAATGCTGACCATATATTGAATGAAATGCCAAGAGGCAATACACGGCAAAACACATTCTTTCTATTCTAACTCTGGCCATAGTCAAGTGATGGGAAAAGGCAATGTTACTGTCTCTGTGCATCAATCAATCTCTGTAATAATGCATCTCCTCCTGTTCTAGTAGCAGATTATAAATTAAAACTGGTAACGGGACATGAAGTTTCTGCTCCTTCCTTGCATGCCCATGAAGTAGGGTGAGAGTGAGACCTCTCGTGTCGAAGCCTCGCAAGTTTATCTTTATGTTTTCTTTACACGATTTTTGGGCCCTTTTAGGAAATATTTATCGCACATATTCTTTTCAAAATGGAAGATCACCCTCATCCTTTGTACTCCCTCTGTTTCAGTTTACAAGTCCTGGGCATATATACCTAGATTGTCAATTTTATCACCATAATATAAACTATATAACACAAAAATTATACCGTTTAAAAATAGAACATCTGAAGTTTATAATGATACGTTTTTGTAATATATGACTTCTATTAGGTTGGTCAAATTGACGACCTAGAGGTACGCGCACGCCTTGTAAACTGCGAGAGAGGGAGTATCAATTGATGCATACAGTCATCCTTATTAAATTATTTAACAGAGAGTGACAAAGCAGATATACATGGATCAATTTATCCCACATATGAAGATCATTATGAACAGCTTGTGTTCGGGCTGCAAGATTTACATTGCATGTTACCCCCTCGGTCCTAAAATAAGTCACTCAAAGACGACTCAACTTTGTACTAATTTCAAAATAAATGACTCAAAAGCGACTCAACTTTATACTTATTTTGAGACGAATGGAGTACAAACGACACGATCAAGCCTTTCCCGTGCCTCGCCACATCGACATGCAAATTTATCCCCAGAAACTCCATATCACGCTACGCACGGTCATCTACTATATAGTTTCTCACGGCTTGCAGCATGTGTGCGAGTCGAGTGATAGAACAGCATATAAGGCCTCCTTTGGTTCATAGGATAGAAAAATCATAGGGATAGGAAAGTCATAGGAAATGAGATGACATGTATCTCAAATCCTATGCATAGGAATAGAAAAGAAGATGCCCTTTGATGCACACCATAGGATTTTTTCCATTGAGTCTAGGCTAATGTTTATTTTCCTATGAAATGTGGAGGATAGGAGGAATTCCTCCATAGGAATAGGATTTCATTCCTACAAACCAAAGGGCTCTAAAGGAACTTTTCCTATAGAAATTCTATCCTATGAAAATCCTACAAATTTCCTCCAAACCAAAGGAGGCCTAAATGAGTTTCTGATGGCTCGCAGCATACATGCCCATCTCTTCAAAATGCGAGTACATACAAGCATTTTTCATAAAGCTCAACACCACCATCTGCAAACAAAAGCAGGCATGATAGAACAACACGGGCCTTTCCAACCAAAGGCTGTAAAATTTCGTACCAATGAAAAGACAGGGTACCATTGCAGCCTTGACACCCATCGCCAGACTGTCCACAACACGGATGATATAATACAACTATTCTCACGAAGTAGGTGTACAGTTTCACGCAGTAAAATCAGGCTCTGACCCTGTGCTAGATTAAACAAAACAATAACACTTTGGGAGGGGAGCTCGCCGCCGGCCAGCCGGCCACTGGACGCGGGTAGCGTGCGAGGTCGTTACCACAGTAAACTCGGAAGGCTCCCACGTCTGCGCACACAAACCGAGGAACGCTCGAGCAGATCAACCGTGACAGCTCGGTCTTCTTTTTCTAACGAGTAGGGTTCATTTTTAATTACAGAGTGCAGAGAGGAACCAGACCCCGCGTGGCGTCACATCGCCTGGTACGTAAGACAAAATTTAGGCGCTAGCTTAGCTAATCCGCCGCGTCCTCGTCTTGAGAGGTTCCGTGTCCGCAAAGGAAGAGATCCACTCTCTCTCTCTCTCCTCTGAGCTTATCATCGGAGCTGGCTCAAATAAACCGGCCGATGATGATCAAGCAGCGGTAAAAAGGGGAAGCAGCGGGTGGAAATGGATTCCGTACGTTGTTGGCGTCACAGTCAAAACATTCCGTTCCATGGCTTTGTTGGATAAGTTGATAAGTATGTAGGAAATAAACGAGGAAAGTGCAGCCCGTGCTCAGGGCAAAGGGTCGTTATCGCTCTAATTGTTCAGCGTCACATCTGGGGGGTGAGGCCGTGGGACCAATCGGATGTTAATGCTTTCTAAAGTATGCGCTAATCTTAGTACGTAGTATATAGAAATCTACAAAGGGGGTGCACTTTTATTTTGAAGCTGCAAAGACCATTTGGTATGCCGCAAGCACTTTCATTCTGATTATAAAAATGTATTTTTAAAACTGTAAAAAAAAATCCATGAATCACAGATATTATCTTCACACAGAATTCTATAAGTTTTTCATAAAATAATTATTTGCGAACAGTTTGGAAATCACAAAAAATGAGTTTTTAGCAACACAAGCTGAATTTTAGGTATCACCACACGTATGTTCCATCTTGACCATGACTAGCTGCATACCGACGCCCAAGTCGCTTCGAAGGGGTGGCAACTAGTAGCAAGCAGTGGCCGAAGTAGGAAGAACCGGCAGGAGCCATGGCTCCCCATGGTCCTACATTTGCACATATATTAGCTTATTTTATGCATTTAACCTATCACTGTTTTCTAAAAATGCATGTATATTAGTAAGATTTGATCCCTGCTATTTAAAGTTTGACTCATTTAGCTCCGACAATCTTTGATTCCTGGCTCCGTCGCTGGCAATCTTTGGCCGCCTCGTCCACTTCCTACCCTTGTCGACGCCATCAGAGAAGCCGCAACTCCCTCCCTTTGTACTAAATCAGCGATAACTAATATGAAACGGAGGGAGTATTTGGGAATGCAACTCTGCAAATATATTAAGCAGGCATGTCAGATTTTATTTGATTTTTTTTG
>LR738713.1:520787057-520801772 GCA_902687465.1 Secale cereale | reverse complement strand
CCCGGGAACCGAGGACGACGAAGCGACGAGAAGCACCGTGCCGCTGACTCGGGGGCCCGCGGTTAGTTCGTGCCAAAACTGTTTCACCCGGCGCCCCCCAGTGCGCCGGGTTCGGCTTGGGCCTGCCGGCGCCAAATTCGGCCCGAGCCGGCGAAAAATGGGCTTCCGGGACGCGACTGAGCTTATTTTTGTGCGCCGGCGCGAAAATATCGCCTGGGGGGCGTGTTGGGGACGCGGCTGGAGATGCTCTTAGCCTTTTCAAGTCAGGCTTTGCAGGCTCAGCCCCGAGTATGCCCAAGTTTATCCTAACCTCTATCACACCTCCCACCTCTAATAGTGATACCGAAAACATGCCCCCCCTCCCTCCTTGCCACATTGGGTGCAACACCATAAAATGACATAGCAAAAATGCTTGGTTGCCTCTGTGCAAGGAGAACAAGGGGGCTAACTGGAGGGTGACATCTTTCATCAAAGACGAAGAGAAAGAGAGGATGAATTGGTCCGTGAGCATATCTTACAACATGTGAGGAATCAATTCTATTGGAACCATCAAACATTTTACTTGAATGTTTGTATGATTCCTCCATAAATTCAATGAGTAATTGTCGGCATAATCATGTCGACATTATTAGATGTTTCACCAAGTAATGACATTGCAAATTGACCTGCAATGTTGTTAGCCCTCCACGACAAAGACCAACTTAAACAAAAATGTGGGGATGGTGATTCCTGCTTCGGCGATGAACAATGGAATCACATAATTTTTTACAAACCTGTTTTTTCTCGTACACAAGGCACACAACTCGTCTATTTCCAACGAAAATCTACATGTGCACAAGGAACATGGACACTAACATGTGTCATTTTTCCAAGAACATATTTGGCGATCAACCCTTAATTGCTTGGGGGAATGGTGCCTTCGCCCTTTTTACCATTCTGAGATTAGCGAGCACAATTGCCTACTCGTTATCAATGGGATCGCAGATACTTGCATCAAGAAATGTATGGATGAATTAGTAATGGTTTAGCCTAAAGTCTTAGGTTATCGGAAGCTTGGTGTCAAATTCTCAAAAGAAAAATCAAAAGAAAAAACTACTCACAAAAATTCTCAAAAGAGAAAGACGAAAAGAAGAACCTTTACGAACATGTTTCCTGCAACCCTGCATTTTATTTTATGTAAGGACCTGACAACCTAGGAGGTTATCAGGCGAGGCAGCAGCGCAGGGATCGCTCCGGCCGGCAGAAAAAATGGTCCGGTCGGTCCGGAGCGTGGCAATCACGACGGGCGTTTTTCCGCAGAAAGAACCAAAAAGGGCAGAGCGGCACGCACGCACGCACGCACGGACACCACCACCTGCACAAAGGGGAGGGCATCATTGAGCCGGAAGGGATTGAGAGCAAATCATGCGCTGGGGTTAAGGGGTCGGATCCCATCGATTGCGTCCATCCTCCTTCCTTCCTTCGGGAATTGGGCAGGGAAGATCATCATCACTCATCACAGAGGACTGGTAGAGGAGACATGTGAATTATACGCCACCACAGTGAAGGAAGGGAGAAGGAGAGAGTGAAAAAAAAAAGTGTCTGGCGTGTCAGGAGGCCATGCCGTGGCTAATGCCATCACGAGGGTAGCTGCATGATTTGGCTTGTCAGCGGGCCTTTTCAGTGTCAATGCCGCCATCAGCTTTTCAAACCGGCCAGCGCGACAAAAGGCATCCCCCTCCCCTCCCCTCACACTCATATTCCGTCCGGTCACGAGCAACAGTAACACGGGCGTCCCACTCCCACGGCACTGCATGCGCCACTGCTTTCGTTAAGGGCATGCGATACAACACAAAGCCGGGCTCCTGCCTAATTGCATGCATGGCTGCATGCCTACCCTCATCTGGCCCCAACCCACATCCCGTCACCCCCCTAACCGCACGATCGACCGACTTGATGGCCATCTTCTGCGTGCGCTTTTTGTTTCCGCCGTGTGGCGTGGCTGGAGTTCCCGGCCGGCCTTGGCATGGTGGGGATGGGTGGTGGTGGGGGTGTGCCCAGCCCAAATGGGACGGGTTCGGGAGCAGCTACGCACTAGAGAGAGAAAGGGAACATACATGGAAGAAGAATTACACGAGACAAGAATGTGGATGAGAGAGTGGTGGGAGCACGGAGCAGCGGCGACTATTCTACTACTCCTATACTCTATTCCCATACCAAGTAGCTGGCGATGGCAAGCGTGCGTGCGAGGAAGGTGCTAACTGCTATAGATAGCGCGGCAGAGGTGATGTCTCATAGCTTGGCTTTTGTTTAGGCGCACGTTAATCCGGCCGTGGGGATGCATGCAGGACAAGCATTATAAAAATGGAGCTGCTAATGATGGGCTTAGGTTAGGGAAACCGCGCAAAAGGCCCATTATTCTAGCAGGAAAGCGCAGGCGCAAGTACAGCCTAAGCCAATTGATTAATGGAACAACAGGAGTAAGTAAGTACCACTGCAACCAGAGAGGCTGCCTCCGATCATGAATTCACAGCACAAGTGAGCATGAGATGATACTCCCACAAGCCTATTCTATTCTACTAGTAAGTAGGAAATGAACTTCTTGTTCTATTACGGACGGACGGACGGACGGGAGCTTAGCTTACAGGGACAAGAACAGACCAAGAAAGGTGCCACTTTTGAGATCAGATACTCTAATTAATCCTAAATCGCAAGCTTCCATCGGATCCCAAGAACAGATAAAGCTTAGATTTCTAGACATCAGACGGCGCCCTTTCTTGGGGTTAATTTCTTAGTAGAACCAACGATCCAAGCTACAGAAAGAAAAGTAATGCAATGATAACTGAAATGAAAGCTAAATGTCTTTGCCTTTCTCCTCCCTCTCCTTCTCTGCCTCCGCTCTCCCTAGCTCACGCCGACTGCGGCGACGAGGCTCCGTTCAGCTTACGGCCGGCGGCGAAGATGGGGGTGGGCGTGGCGGTGGCGGTGGAGGCGGTGGACGCGGTACCGTTCATGTTGAAGCCGGTGGCGGTGGGGGCGGGGGAGCTGTGGCTGGCGGAGGGGTTGTTGAATGGTGCTCCTGGTGCGGGGCTGGCCGGGGCGAGACGGAATGGTCCGCCGGCGGCAGGGGCGGTGGGTGTCGTCGCGGCGGAGGAGGCCGCGGCTGAGGCGCTGCGGCGGGCGCTGTGGCCGCCGAGGTAGTTGTGCTTGTTGTTGTGCATCCAGACCTTGAAGACGCCCTTGCTCACGCCGATGTCGCGGCACCACTCGTCGACCACGCCCTCGTCGCGCTTCTGCAGGCGCCACCCCAGGCGCTCCGACAGCTCCTGCATCCGCTGCTTCTGCTCCGCGGTGAACTTGGTGCGGAACCGCTTCCTGGCCGGCATCATCCCGTGGGGCGGTGGCGCAGTCGCCGGCGAGAGCTGTGCGGGGAGCCTACTCTGGCCCTGCGGTGCCCCCGGCGCGCTCGAGTTGAGAGAGAGCAGCATGTGTGGGTGTGGCGCCGAAGAGATGTACGGCGGCGGCTGCTGCGCCACCGGAGCCGTAAGGTGCGCGGGCGGAGGCTGCAGGGGCGGGGAGACGGAGCGCTCGTCGTCGTACTCGGAGCCATCCGAGTCGGAGTCAGAGTCGTCGCCGTCGACGCCCGGGAGCCGGTCCTCGGGCGTCTCATGCCCGTGCCCGTGCCCGCGCTGCGGCAGGCCATGGAGCACGGTGGCCGGCATGGGCATGGGCATGGGCGGCGCCGGCAGCAGGGCCGGCTGGGGCGGTGGAGGCGGCGGCGGCGACCCCTCCACCATCACGAGGCGGTGGAAGTTGCGGTGGCAGCCGCAGGCCGCGCACTTGTAGGAGGCCGGGTCGGCGGTGTTGAGCTCCACCACCGGCATCCACTCCCCGCAGCCGTCCACGGCGTGCGCGCCGATGGCCGCCGCGTGGTTCTTGAGGCACTCCTTGTACGTGGGCACGGCCTCCACCGCCGCCGCCGGCGGCGGCGGCGCCTGCCTGAGCTTCTTGACGGAGCCGTTGGGGTAGAGGGCGGGTCTGTACTTGACGTCCATGGCCTCCATGCTCCGCTCCCTCCGCGGTGTCACTCGGCTTGACAAAGATTACTACCGCTAGTGGCCTTAGTTAGGGACGGACGGGCAGGGGTCAAGGGAGTGAGGAAAACTACAGGTAAGGATGTGAAGCGAGGCCAGGGCGAGGAGATAAGAGTATAAAAAGGGCGACGGCGACGCTCAAAGACGAAGCCCCATTAATCCATGCCATTAGTGACGAGTATATGCAAAATTTCCCAAAGATCGTAGAGATTGATAGATAGATGGATAGATTAGATCATGACGACACGCTGGGTTGAATCGGTTGCAGCGGCCGCTGCATCCTGCGTCACACCGTCACCGCCCGCCCAGGAGTAAACATGGACCGCTGATCAAAGAATCAATCAAGACAGGCGCCACCCAAACCCGGCCGTTTTTGTTTGACCTCCATCGGTTTTGCGCGTCGTCGCGGAGACGGAGGCGACGCGTGTACACCACTGTTGCACATTTGTCGCCCGTGTGCAGCGGTTAATCAATACCATGACACGGCAGTGTATCGTTTTTTATTATTGATCGTCAATTTGAGCTGTTAATGTATATTTTCATTAATTTATGTAGAAATTAATACTCCCTCCGTCCCAAATTTTTTGTCTTAGATTTGTCAAAATATGAATGTATCTAGTCATGCTTTACTGTTTGATACATCCGTATCTAGAGAAATGTTAGACAAGAATTTTGAGACGGAGGGAGTAGTAAACATGCAGTATCAGCCACATTTAACGATTGTCGCCAACCACAAAATGCACAATGTGATCATTAGACTGGTCGTAATGGTAGTATCATAGCTAGTACTCCCTCCGTTTCAAAATAAGTGCCTCAAAAGTGACTCAACTTTGTATTAGAGGGAGTATTATGCATGCCAACTACTAGACAATTTTGATGAGGTGTAATAGAATTAAATGAAGAAATAAATGGTTGAGTATAATATCATGATATCGTATCATCATAAATGCTATGGTAGTATGTGTCATGCATGACAATAAATAGAATATTACTTGATACTAATATATGATATTATGCATTAGAAGGTAGTATCATACACTGGTATCATATGCATGATACAAGTATATGATACTCCACATTACAACCAGCCTTAGTACTCGTATATGATACTATTCCAATTATCACTGGCCACAACAAATCTGAAAAACAAAATGGGGTTTCTCCCTTAACCTGGATTTGAAGTTGCTACACATGTGATCGGATTAGAATACGTGTAAACTGTTATTATCAAAAGTTGCAAGCAAATGCAAATCTTAAAACCATAATGCAAATAACACATTTGTAATCAACCATTGTTAATTTCAAAACATAGCTGTCAATCTTGGGATATAAGCCACGTATTCAATTATCGCCACCAGTTATGTCGGTCTCAAGCACATAAATGTATATACATACTATTTGCCACAAGCCATAACAAATTTCAGTAACATAATGAAGTTTTTCAACACTCCATGATCATGCGAGAAAGCATGCAAACCATTTTAAGCAACAAGTACCGAGCATAGCTAATTTCAATACATCTAATTTAGCATAACACATTTCTAGTTACTATAAAAAAATAGGCATCACATAAGAAGTGTCAATTTTTCTTGGCCATGGATTTGAGATGTCGCTTATGTCACAAATAATGAAGGAATGTGTTAATAGTTATCTGGTATTTGCGTTGTCACTAGTGTAATCAGACAATTAGGAAACATGTAAATCATTACCATGGTTTGAGATGTCATCGAGTAATTATACAATCAAGAAATGTGCAAATTGTTACCTTCCATTTGAGCTATTATTGACATACATAATTATACAGTCAAACCATTACTCAAGATTGAGTTGTCATTGGTGTAGATAATACAATGAACTTGTAAACCATTTTTATTAACTCTTACCAACTATAGCCAATCTGATAGCCATAATACACAAATAACAATCCAACTATTGAGGACCTAAAAAACACAACATCAATATTTGCCTATAATTCTCAAGCACTTAGCAAAACTATTTTTTGTCGTAAACAATAGTAAAATCTAGTAACACGATACCGATTTCCCCCTTGATTCTCCATCTAAGCTATGTCATTAAGCAAGAAAATGTGTAAACTACTTTAAGAAGCAGCAACCAGCTATGGCAATTGTGGGAACATATAACTAGCATAATTTTTTTATCGCAAATGTATTCGAGAAATTATTTATCGCAAATCTCGGGGCCATAACAAAGCGGCATTTCTTTAAGCCCTGAATTGATTAGTCATTGGTAACACCAAACATTAGACAAGCAAGCAATAGGATTGTGTTCAAGTTTGGGTTGTCATCGGTGTAATTTAGCACACAAGAAATGAGTAGAACATTTCTTGCAGATTTGAGTGTCACTGGTGTCCTTTGATGGTCAAGAAACGTGTAAATCATTCCTACCAAATTCTAGCAATTATAGCTAATCTCAAGATGTAAAACACACACAAAAAACATATGTGTCTAGCTATTAAAAACCTCAAACCACAGTGTCGAACTTTGCTTATAACCCTTTGATATTAATATATGGGACATGTAAATCTTTTGTTTACCAGTGCTCACCAACTATGATAAATCTCAAGCATGTACAAGACGTAGCCTAGCATAATATGTTTTCCACAAGCCATGTCAAATACTAATAATGCAAATGCAACAAGAATTTTTACTTATCTTGAATTTGAAATGTCATTTGCATTGTCTAATACTCCTTCCGGTCCTTTTTACTCTGCATTTAAGATACGTCAAACATCGTCAAGTTTGACCAACTTTATAGAAAAAATATCAACATTCACAATACAAAATCATTATCATTAGATGCATCGTGAATTTAATTTTCATAGTGTATAACTTTTATACTTTGGTATTGTACATGTGATACTTTTTCATATAAATATGGTCAAACATTATAAAGTTTGACTTCGGACAAATCTTATATGTGGAGTAAACATGACCTAAGGGAGTACATGGTAAATGAATGTTTAAACATATTTATCCTCTATCACAGATTGATGACACGACATAATCTGAAACACATGACATGTCATAAAACATTTGGTCACCAACTTAATAGAAAATCTCAAAACCATAATGCATCATAAGTTTTTGCTTGAACATCGAACTAGAGTTGCCATATGAATCAAGAGATAGTTAAAAGGACATGTTGATTTTTTATCAACTATATAATTTTGTTGCCTTCGGCTATAGAAGATCTTTAAACAACAACGCAAGTGCTCTTAATTTTAATTGTCATCTTTAAGCTTGGACAGTCAATAGTCATGTAATTTTTTTGGATACTCAAATAAAAACCTCAAAATCATATTAACCATATAAATAAAACAATTATCTCTCCCTTTACAAAATATCACACCACAACGAAGATCGATTTTGCTTGACCATTTATTCGGGTTATGCATTTGTCCTCCGATAATTGAGAAATAATTGAATGAATTTTTTATCAATTGCTACCAATTATAGTGTCAAAAGAACAACAAATCATAACATTAGGCTACATGGATAATTTTAAGCATGCGATTAGTGACTAGTAAGTCACCATTAAGAGCAAATTTCACAATGAAACACGACAGGAAAATGTTAATCATGCGATTATTGAATGACTAACTAATCGCATGTTCCTCTCCTCTCGCATCAGTACTGATTCGTTTCTTTAGAAACTAACCAATGCATCCTAACCATATCTCTCCATCTCCCCTTGCACCATTGTTGATTTGTATCTTTAGAAGCTAACGAATGCATACTAGTTACTAGTTTATTTATATGGTCAAAATCAATATGAACTAATAACGAACGCATACTAGTTATTTGTCATCCAATAAGGAAGAAATATTTAGAAACTAACTAGAAAAATATCACACCACAACTACGATCGATTTTGCTTGACCAAAGTGTCAATCCTATATGTTTTATCACTGTTGATTTGTATCTTTAGAAACTAACCAATGCATCCTAACTATATCTCTCCATCTCCACTTGCATCACTGCTGATTTACATATTTAGAAACTAACTAGCCCTAGTTCATAGTGTATATCTCAATGCTGATGGATAAGAGTTATGTATACAACTTGAGAAACTAATGTGTCCTACTGAAAGCAGGCTTTCGCCCCGCTTCATATATAAAGCTCAAAATGACCAAAACGATACAAGGCGGTGGAGGGAATCCCACACTAGCAAGTTAAAAGTTAAAACAAAAGCATGAAAACAAGAGTCACCACACCTAACAAGAGGGGACTTAGACCACTGAACCAGAATTGAACCGCACCGCCATGGAGAACCACTGGACCGGATGGACTAAGCACACCAACCTATCGTAGGAGAGGCCAAGTGTCTAACTTCACGCTCTTGGTTGTGGAGCTCCAATCTTGCCAGTAGATAGCGAGGACCGAGGATGGTGACTATGGGGACCCATGAAAATGATAGGAGACCAACGAATCCACTCCATGTCAGAGCCGAAAAAGCTTCACACCGAGATCAACGCAAGCCCGAATGCGTCGAATCCAACCAGATGGTACCTGAGTTCCCCGATGACGACCCAAGAGTGTAAGGACACGGAGCCATCGAGCGTAAAATAACAGACTTGGGTTTTGACCTAGAAACCTGCCAAGGAGAAGGAACCCCGACGAAGCCCCCAAGTGGTAAGTGACACCCATAGGCATCACCGCCATCGGCACTAATAGCATAGAGCTTTCGTTCAGATCCTCGCCAATGCCACTCGAGGTACCACCAGACCCACCCAACCCGGGGAGAGAGAGGCACATTGCGAGTATGTGGCCTCCAGATCCATACGATGGATCCGCCATCGTCAAAGCCACGACGACGCCAGGATCACCCGCGACCGCTCCCCTCGTTGCGCTCTTAGCCATGGGAAGGTGCCACCATGATGTGTTGCTTGCCGTAGAGCCAAGTGCGCACCCTAACCAACCAGGGGCACCACCTCTGCATCCAAGACAAACACACTAGCGCCACCTAGGTAACAAGCGCCCGAGAACGACACACCAAGACACTGACAGTGATAGAGTGTAACCATCGTACGTTAGGACCAGACATCCGATGCCGGCCCACGCATAGAAAAACCCATAATGTCCGGGAGCGCGGATCCTTGAGGCCATCCGAGATCGTCGTGGGGGAAGCCCTAGAAGACAGGGCACTGGAGCGATGAGCCTACATGGGCCGGATCGAGTCCAGCCCACAAGGCCCACGACAACCTAACCATAGATCCACCACACGGATGCCGGAGTCCATGCATGCAAACACCGCCACTGCTGGTCATTGCATGTCTCGCGCCACCCAAGGTGGTTGTCGCGCAAGATCAATCGGCATGCCGCCTTGACACATATATGGGCAAAAGGCATAACAGCGAGCACGCCCCAAGCCCGAAGGCGCGGCCGTCTCCTCCACCACCTGAGAGAAGACATCCACTCCACGCCCACTACCACCCACGCCCGGCCACTCAAAGACACGCGCCATCACCAGGATACCCGCCTCCACGCGCCTAGCCACCACAGGACCAATCGAGCGCACGAGGTCCTACACAGCCATTGCAGCTCCGCCACCCGCCCACGCCACCATCTTGGCTGAGCGCGTTGTCACCACTCGCCCTGACCTAACCATCGCTCTTGAGTATGTAATATTTGCATGTATATTTCGTGTACATCAAGCTCTCCTCCTTTCATGTATAGTTAAGGACGTGGACATGCCTTGTACTTATATATATATATATGCATATGCACATGATGAATATATCAAGAGTTGCACCAAACTACATGGTATCAGAGCCAAGAGGTCTTGAGTTAAAGTCCCGGCTGACGCAACTAAATTGCAGCCCACTTTCAGTCAACGTTTAGGCTTAAGGAGTCACACGTGAGGGGAGTGTTTACGTATAAATGTATAAACCCACCTTTCCCCATCAGCTTGAGCCTTTGGGTGAACTAGTTGGTGCGTGCAGTTCTACAGTCACGTCCCATGTTGCAGGCCGCCCGACAAGGAGGAGACAGGGCCCCGCTGCCACCCACGCTGACCAAGCTTTCCTTGCGGCGCCCTCTGGTGCCGGCAAGGGGAAGGAGAAGAGGTAGGGGAGTACGGGAGTCGGCGGTGCTAGGGTCACCCCGCCACTCGCGGGAGCGAGCAAGACGTAAGGAGTTTTTTTTCCAGAACCAATGCTTCGTACTACCTCTGTTATTTTAGGAATGGAGTAGATGGTAATTGTATAGATAATCTAAAGGGCATATTTATTTTTACCCATACAAACTAATTAAAGCAATTCTCGCTTACATAACATTATATAATTTTGCCTCCGGCTATAGAAGATCTTGAAACGACAATGCAAGTGCTCCTAATTTGACATGTCATATTTATAAACGAGTAGTCAAATAGTCGCTTAAATCATTTCTGTTAGTTGAAGCTAGGAAAGCAAAATCTCAAGATCATCGAATATTAAAAATATTACAATCGTTTTCGCTTTGAAAAGAAGGGTCACACCATACCACAATGACTAATCAAGAGAATTAGAGAAATTAAATCTTTTATTTATCTATTGCCACCAATTAGTGCCAAGCGATAGCAAATCATATCGCCAGCTACATGGAAAATGTTAATCTTATTATTAGCGAGTAGCAAGCCTCCATAATGAGCAAGTGTCACAATGTAACATTGGTGTGGAGAACATTAACCGTGCATGTACTCCCGCCGTTCCAAAATAGATGACCCAACTTTATAGTAATTTTAGTACAAAATTACTATAAAATTGGGTCATCTATTTTGAAACGGAGGGAGTAGCTTGTAAGTAAAATACCCAAGTAACTTAGTAAGTACGAGTAGCTGTTAAAGAGGCCAGGGATATTTTGTACTACTACCCGAGATGACTTTGATTTTCTTATGGCCGTAATCATTAATTAACCGTGTAGCGGGTGAGTGGAGGGAATTATTTTTCAAAGACTTCATAGACTAGCCATAATGGGTAGTAACATAGAGTAGTAACATGCCCATGTTACTACTCTATGTTACTACCTCTATAGTGGGGAGTAACATATGTGTGGTAACATGAAAGACTTCATTTATTAGGCCATAGACTCATCTTACTTTGATATGTGTGATGTTACTCATACTAGTAGTAACTAGCTATGTTACCACATGCCTCTCTTTCTTCATTTATTGCTTGCCACATCATCTTTTTTATCTAGATATGTGTGATGTTACTACCTATGTTACTCCCACTATGGATAGTCATAGAGGATATTGGATCACGCTCCCGTGAATTAAACAAATGAAGACGCGCGGAGGTTTGTTGGAGCTAGAAGGTGACGACGCGCACCGCCTCGAGGTGTGTCACGCCCAGTCGTCCAGATGTGTGGCTCAAGCGTCAACGCTACGTACCAAACCATGACATGACTGCATCAGTCGGTTACAAATACGCTCCGTATTATCTCCTATCCATCTATACGCGCGCTTGTCATCTTCTAGCCTAGAACGCATTACCAGTTGCTAAAGATACAAGGGCGTATTTCATCAGCGATGATGCAATCATGCAATAGAATGGTGGAGTGATATACGCAACGCTACAAGTGTACAGCGGCAAGCCTGCATGCAGGAGGCCACGTCCTGGGCTATGCCACATATGGGTGTGGAGTTCAGAGATAATTTGGAGATTTGTAATGGGAGCTAGCTAGCATTTATCTCTGAACTCTGATCTATCTATCTGGTAGCTAGAACACATTAGTATTTTTTATTTCTGATGAAGATACAAAGCGATGATGCAACAGAGGTAGAGAGATATATGCCACGGCACAAGTGTGTCCAGCGGCAAGGCCCCTTGCAAAGGCCACGTCTTGGGCGGTGGCATACGGCTGTATATACGGTTGTCATCTGCTTGCTACGAAGTACTCCCTCCGTTCTTATTTTTTTTAGAGATTTCAATAAAGTATATACAATTCAAAATGAGTGAATTTGTACTTTAAAATACGTCTATATTCATTCATATATAATATGTATTAAAATATCTAGAAAGACTTATATTTAGAAACGAAGAAAGTAGTATTAATTTCTCAACATTATATAGAAATATCGTATTTGTCAGCAATGCCGGAAGATGAAACGGAGAGATATGCACTATAGGTAGGACGCCTTAGACTACCCACAGTGGGAGTAACATAGGTGGTAACATCACACTTATCTAGGTAAAATAGATGATGTGACATGAAATTAATGGAGAAAGAAAGACACGTGGTAACATAGCTAGTTACTGTAACATCACATATCAAGAAAATATGAGTTTACAACCTAATAAATGAAGTGATGTATGACACAACACATATATTACTACGCACTGTGAAGGTAGTAATATAGACTAATAACACATGCATGTTAGTTACTCTACACTGTGACTAGTCTTACTCATTAGTTTCCGAAGATACAAATCAGTATTGATGCAAGAACAGTAATTCGGATGCATTAGTTAGTTTCCAAAGAGTACAAAATATAGTACTCTACTCCTAGTAGCATTGATGATGAAGAGAACAAGAGATATACACTTAGCTAGTACAGTACTACGCATTTAGTTTGTTTAAGATGGGTACTACTACGAATTATCAGCGATGCATGCAACTGCAAGAGGAGACGGAGTGTATACGTGATGGCAGTACAAGTGTACAGCGGCCAAGTCCCTAGCAGCGGCCACGTTCTGGATGGTGGCGTAGGGCTAGCTGCAACGCTAATTTGAAGGCTCTACCTAGGGATGGACGCATACAGGGAGCCAGGCCTGGCCTCTAGTGACCAAGGTCAGAAGTGTGATGACATGAAACGGGCTAACGGAGGATGGAGTGAAATAAATTTGGCCATTACTCAGCTGATGCCATGGTGGTTGGAGGGCGGAGATACGGCTGAGACGCTCCTCCTGATCCCCATGCCCCGGCCTGAGCCGTCTGATCCGCCTTCTCGCGCGTGTTACGCGCTAGTACTACTATTTTAGATTACTTGGCCTTTGATTGTTGGGGCTGTGCATAGGTTGGACCCGATGCAGACGCAGCGTAGCAGTGTACTACCACGGTGTAGGTGCAATGGTGCGTTGGACTTGGGGCGCATATGAACGGTACATGTATCGTCCAAATCAGGCACTCTTTGAATGGTCAAGTAAGAAACGCACTCTTTCTCTCAATAAGAGAGAAACAACACACTCGTAGGTATCTGGTCTTTTGCATGGTTAGCTGTTCACAATAAGATTTTGACCAGAGACAGTCTTAGTGAAAGACAAGATGTAGAGGATGCTTCCTGTTTATTTTGTAGTGATGCAGAGACGGTTGATCATTTGCTATGTAGCTGTACTGTGGCGAGAAACATTTGGGTAACTATAGCTGAGGTGTTTGATTTTCCAGTTCCTGAACATATTGCTGATGTGTCTTCTTTGTGGGACTGTCACAATAAGAAATGCATTATAGGTATCGTTGATGTTGCTACCATTTGGAGCTTATGAGCAACTCGGAATGATTTGTGCTTTCAGGGAGCTAGGCTTCTACTTGCGAGCTCACTTACACTAGTGCTTAGGCGCCTGTGTGGGTCTGTTTTTTGCGTTTGACGTGTGTGCCTCGTCTTGTCAGTCCCGTGTTGAGATGGTTTAAAAAACTCGTAGTCTCTATCTGGCTCAAGCGCTGGGAACAGTTTTATGCTGCTGTTTTTGCCCCGTTTCTAACAAAAATGGGGCGGGGGAAACCCCTTCCGTAGAAAAAAAAACACTCTTCAATGATGTTGTGTCACCTCGATATATCAATTGAATAAAATGTTCTTTATCGAAAAAAGAAAAAATACACTCTGGTCTCAAAAAGAAAATAAAAAACTCTATCAATGGACTTCAAAGAATTAAAAGGAAAACTGCCGGTCCCTCTAAAATATACACGACTCTATGGGGCTTTTACCATGAAAGCGAACATTAAGCACGATATTTATAAGAACACGTCATTTGTGATGTTGCAAAAAAGTTCGCATTAGGTCAATGGATTTGTCTACGCGCAAAAAAAGGGATTTGTTAAAAGCATGTGAAGTCCAATTTTACTCAAAATGAAACAAGTGAACACCAATATAAGAAACGCCATTCACCAAAGGATATTTTATTGAAAAAAACTTTAGATTAATTGTAGGAAGACACGAGACGAGTTACCTAGCCAATCGATCCCGCAAAGGTAGAACTTTTGAATCGATGATGACCTCCGCCCCGTCCCTTACTCGTCGCGCCTTCCATATGTAATTATTTGTTTGGCGAATGCCAGACCTGAAGATCTTCCACTCTGGGCCATCCGAAGACCAGTGGTGTCGTAGTCATGTATGATATCGGTGATCGAACAAATGGATATAGCGGCGACGATGGCGACGATGAGCATGGTGGGCGACAGTATTCGAGGTGCCAACAGGGAGGTAGCGGCGATGCACGATTGCCTCGAATTGCGCGGCTTGCGGTAATCAGAAAATGTTGGGTGGTTCAGCGGTCCAAGGTATTATGACAGGACGATGAGAGGGGGGGGGGGGTAATAGCAAGACAAATTGAAGGTAGAATTGAGGGTAATAGTTACGGTAGGACGCTGTCGTAGAGTGAGGTCATGTGAGACAATACGTTTGGATCGTCACTTAATGATTGTGACAT
>LR738713.1:520732334-520776869 GCA_902687465.1 Secale cereale | reverse complement strand
TTTGTAAAACTTAGGCGAGTACGGGGTCGCAGCTAAGCCCTCGAGTGAGAGGGTTGCTCTTCGCTCAGAGTGTTTTGTGAAACTTAGGCGAGTACAGGGTCGCAGCTAAGCCCCCGAGTGAGAGGGTTGCTCTTCACTTAGATTTTTTTGTGAAACTTAGGCAAGTACAGGGTCGCAGCTAAGCCTCCGAGTGAGAGAATTGCGCTTCACTTGGAGTGTTTTCTAAAACTTAGGCGAGTACGGGGTCGCAGCTGATACGTCTCCAACGTATCTATAATTTTTAATTGTTCCATGCTATTATGTTATCCTTCTAGGATGTCTTATGGGCTTTATTATACACTTTTATATGATTTTTGGGACTAACCTATTAACCCAGAGCCCAGTGCCAGTTTTTGTTTTCTCCTGTTTTAGGGTTTTACAGAAAAGGAATATGAAACGGAGTCCAATTGACGAGCCAATTCTTTATGATTTTTTCTAGACCAAAAGAAGCCCTCGAAGCAAAAGAGTTGGGCCAGGAGAGCCACGGGCTGCCCTCGAGGGTGGAGGGCGTGCCCTGGGAAGGGGGGCACGCCTCCCTATCTCGAGGACGGCCCGTAGCTCCCCTTTACTTGGCCCCGACTCCAAAAATTCCTATAAATACTGAAACCTTCGGAAATTAACCTAGATCCGGAGTTCCACCGCCGAAAGCCTCTGTAGCCACCGAAAACCAATCTACACCCGTTCTGGCACCCTGCCGGAGGGGGGAATCCCTGTCCGGTGGCTATCTTCATCATCCCGACGCTCTCCATGACGAGGAGGGAGTAGTCCACCCTCGGGGTTGAGGGTATGTACCATTAGCTATGTGTTTGATCTCTCTCTCTCTCTCTCTCTCTCTCTCTCTCTCTCTCTCTCTCTCTTGTTCTTGAGATGTCACGATCTTGATGTATCGTGAGCTTTGCTATTCTAGTTGGATCTTATAATGCTTCTCCCCCTCTACTCTCTTGTAATGGATTGAGTTTTCCCTTTGAAGTTATCTTATCGGATTGAGTCTTTAAGGATTTGAGAACACTTGATGTATGTCTTGCACGTGTTTATCTGTGGTGACAATGGGATATCATGTGATCTACTTGATGTATGTTTTGGTGATCAACTTGCGGGTTCCGTGACCTTGGGAATATATGCATAGGGGTTGGCACACGTTTTCGTCTTGACTCTCCGGTAGAAACTTTGGGGCACTCTTTGAAGTTCTATGTATTGGTTGAATAGATGTTTCTGAGATTGTGTGATGCATATCGTATAATCATGCCCACGGATACTTGAGGTGACAATGGAGTATCTATGTGACATTAGGGTTTTGGTTGATTTGTGTCTTAAGGTGTTATTCTAGTACGAACTCTATGATAGATTGAATGTTACGACGGACTCTTGAATAGATCGGGCGGAAAGAATAACTTTGAGGTGGTTTCGTACCCTACCATAATCTCTTCGTTTGTTCTCCGCTATTAGTTACTTTGGAGTGACTCTTTGCTACATGTTGAGGGCTAGTAATATGATCCACTTATGTTATCCTTGTTGAGAGAACTTGCACTAGGGAAAGTATGAACCCTAGGCCTTGTCTACTATCATTGCAACATCGTTTATGCTCACATTTACCACTTGCTACCTTGCTGTTTTTATATTTTTAGTTTACAAAAAAACATTATCTACCATCCATATTGCACTTGTATCACCATCTCTTCGCCGAACTAGTGCACCTATACAATTTACCATTGTATTGGGTGTGTTGGGGACACAAGAGACTCTTTGCTATTTGGTTGCAGGGTTGTTTGAGAGAGACCATCTTCATCCTACGCCTCCCACAGATTGATAAACCTTAGGTCATCCACTTGAGGGAAATTTGCTACTGTCCTACAAACCTCTGCACTTGGAGGCCCAACAACGTCTACAAGAAGAAGGGTGCGTAGTAGACAGCAAGCTCTTTTCTAGCACCGTTGTCGGGGAGGTTAGTGCTTGAAGGTATATCTTTATATCTTGCAATCGAATCTTTTAGTTTCTTGTTTTATCACTAGTTTCGTTTATAAAAGAAAACTACAAAAAAATGGAATTAAGGTTACCTCATATGCTTCATCTTTTTAATATCTTTCGTGAAAATGATGGAAAGGAAAATTGTGCTCAAGTACTAGAAGAAGAATTACATAGAATGCTTGGCACTAAATACTTGAATGATGAGCATGATTGCAACGTTGTTAGTGTGAATCCCTTGAATATCCATGATGCTAATGATATGCAAAGCCACAAGCTTGGGGATGCTGTGTTTGATGAAGATGATATGTTTAGTCCCCCAAGTTTTGATGAGAAAATTTATTATGATGAAAGCATGCCTCCTATTTATGATTATTATATTGATGAAAGTGGATTTGGAGAGGTCATGACTTTATTTAGTGATGAATCCACTATTTCGGAAGAGGTTCCAATTGATTATGAGAACAAAGTTGATATCTATGACGATTATTGTGACTTGTATGCTTTTAAGAATAAACATAACCATGAAACTTGTCATCATGATTTTAGCTTTCAATTGGATTATGCTTCACATGATAGTAATTTTGTTCAATTTGATCCTCCCACTACTATGAATGAGAAGAAATTTGCTTATGTGGAGAATAGTAAAATTTCTATGCAAGTAGATCATGAAAAGAATGCTTTATGTGCTGGTTATATTGTTGAATTCATTCATGATGCTACTGAAAATTATTATGAGAGAGGATCATATGCTTGTAGGAATTGCAATAATATCAAGTTTCCTCTCTATGTGCTTAAAGTTTTGAAGCTATGCTTGTTTTTCCCTTCCTATGCTAGTTGATTATCGTTCCTGTAAGTTGTTTGCTCACAAAATCCCTATGCATAGGAAGTGGGTTAGACTTAAATGTGCCATTCATATGTTTCATGATGCTCCCGTTATGTTTCAATTCTTATCTTTAATGTGAGCATCATTATGCCTAGCTAGGGGCGTAAAACGACAGCGCTTGTTGGGAGGAAACCCAACTTTATTTTGTTTTCTTTGCTTTTGTTGATTTTAGGGAATAAATATTGCATCTAGCCTCTGATTAGATGTGGTTTCTGAAGGAAATATGCCATAGAGGCAATAATAAAGATGTTATTTGTATTTCCTTATATCATGATAAATGTCTTTTATTCATGCTAGAATTGTATTAACCGGAAACTTGATACATGTGTGAATACATAGACAAAATAGTATGTCCCTAGTATGCCTCTACTTGACTAGCTCATTGATCAAAGATGGCTATGTTTCCTAGCCATAGACATGAGTTGTCATTTGATCAACGGGATCACATCATTAGGAGAATGATGTGATGGACTAGACCCATCCGTTAGCATAGCACTATGATCGTTTAGTTTTACTGCTATTGCTTTCTTCATGACTTATACATGTTCCTATGACTATGAGATTATGCAACTCCCGAATACCGTAGGAACACCTTGTGTGCTATCAAACGTCACAACGTAACTGGGTGATCATAAAGATGCTCTACAGGTGTCTCCGAAAGTATTCGTGGTGTTGGCATAGATCAAGATTAGGATTTGTCACTCCAAATGTCGGAGAGGTATCTCTGGGCCCTCTCGGTAACACACATCACAATAAGCCTTGCAAGCAAAAGACTAATGAGTTAGTCACGAGATGATGTGTTACAGAACGAGTAAAGAGACTTGCCGGTAACGAGATTGAACTAGGTATAGAGATACCGACGATCGAATCTCGGGCAAGTAACATACCGATGACAAAAGGAACAACGTATGTTGTTATGCGGTTTTGACCGATAAAAGATCTTCCTAGAATATGTAGGAGCCAATATGAACATCCAGGTTCCGCTATTAGTTATTGACCGGAGATGAGTCTCGGTCATGTCTACATAGTTCTCGAACCCGTAGGGTCCGCACGCTTAACGTTTGATGACGATCGGTATTATGAGTTTATGAGTTTTGATGTACCGAAGGTAGTTCGGAGTCCCGGATGAGATCACGGACATGACGAGGAGTCTCGGAATGTCCGAGACATGAAGATTGATATATTGGACGACTATATTCGGACACCGGAAGTGTTCCGAAAAAGTTTCAGATTTAACTGGATTGCCGGAGGGGGTTACCGGAACCCCCTACGAGGGGGGATGGTCCATAGTGGGCCTTGAGGAAAGGAGAGAGGCAGCCCATAGAGGCTGGCCGGCGCCCCACCTAGGGATCCTAGTTGGACTAGGATTGGGGGGGCGCCACCTCTCCCTCTTTTCCTTTCCCTCTCTTCCTTCTTGATGGACTCCTACTAGGAATAGGATTGCAATCCTATTCCTAGTAGGATTGCCCTAGCCGCACCATAGGAGGCCGGCCGGCCCTCCTCTCTTGCTCCTTTATATACGGGGGCAGGGGGGCACCCAAAGACACACAAGTTGAATTGTTCCAGCCGTGTGCGGTGCCCCCCTCCACAGAAACACACCTCGGTCATACCATCGCAGTACTTAGGAGAAGCCCTGCGCCGGTAGATACATCATATCCGTCACCACGCCGTCGTGCTGACGAAACTCTCCCGTGAAGCTCAACTGGATCAAGAGCTCGTGGGACGTCATCAAGCTGAACGTGTGCTGAACACGGAGGTGCCATACGTTCGGTACTTGATCGGTTGAATCGCGAAGAAGTTCGACTACGTCAACCGCGTCACTTGACGCTTCCGCTTTCGGTCTACGAGGGTACGTAGACACACTCTTCCCTCTCGTTGCTATGCATCTGGTAGATAGATCTTGCGTGATCGTAGGAAAATTTTAAAATACTACGTTCCCCAACAGTTTCATGTTTTGTTTAGTGTTTGTGCCAAGTAGAACCTTTGCGAAGACTTGTGTGAAGTTTATGTGATCTTGCTGTGAAAAACAGAATCGTTAGCGCTCGCTAAAGTAGTCGTGAGATTTTACTGGAGCGTGCTTTTTAGTTGATTCTTTTTGCAGATGATTTGTAGACAAAATGCTCAAATTTAACATTAGTTTGAATTTTTTGTAGTTCCAGAAGTAGGCGAACCCTGCAGATTACTACAGACTATTCTGTCTTTGACAGATTCTGTTTTTCGTGTGTTGTTTGCTTATTCCGATGCATCTATGAGTAGTATTGGGAAGTATGAACCATAGAGAAGTTGGAATACAGTAGGTTTAACACCAATATAAACAAATAATGAATTCATTGTAGTACCTTTGAGTAGTGGTTTGCTTTCTTATACTAACGGAGCTCACAAGATTTTTGTCTAAGATTTGTGTTGTGAAGTTTTCAAGTTTTGAGTATTGCTTTGATGGACTATGGAACAAAGAGTGGCAAGAGCATAAGCTTGGGGATGCCCAAGGCACCCCAAGGTAATATTCAAGGACAACCAAAAGCCTAAGCTTGGGGATGCCCCGGGAAGGCATCCCCTCTTTTGTCTTCATCCATCGGTAACTATACTCGGGGCCATATTTTTATTCACCACATGATATGTGTTTTGCTTGGAGCGTCAATTTAGTTTATTTTGTTTTGCTTGCTGTTTGAATAATATCCCAAGATCTGAAGTTCTTAAATGTTAGAGAGTCTTCACATAGTTACATAATTTTTCAACTACTCATTGATCTTCACTTATATCTTTCGGAGTAGTTTGTTGTTTGCTCTAGTGCTCCACTTATATCTGTTAGAGCACGGCGGTGGTTTTATTTTGAAGAAATAGATGAACTCTCATGCTTCACTTATATCCATTTGAGAGTCTATTAAAACAACATGGTAATGTGTTTAGGCTATAAAACTAGTCTTCACATGATAGACATCCAATATCAATGTAGTAAAAATTTCACACTAAGTGCATTGAATAGAATGAGATGTTGGATGCTTGATAATTGTTTTGAGATATGAGGATAGTGATATTAGAGTCATGCTAGTGGAGTTATTATGAAATTGAGAAATGCTTGTGTTAAGGTTAGTGATTCCCGTAGCATGCACGTATGGTGAACCGTTATGTGACGAAGTTAGAGCATGAGGTATTTGTAAAGTGTCAACCTTTGTGTGGAGGTCGGGGGCACGCGATGGTTAACTCCTACCAACCTCCACCCTAGGAGCATGCGTTGATTGCTTTGTTTTGATGACTCGTAAATTTTTGCAATAAGTATATGAGTTCTTATGACTAATGTTGAGTCCATGGATTATACGCACTCTCACCCTTCCACCATTGCTAGCCTCTCATGTACCGCACAACTTTCGCCGGTGCCATAAACCCACTATATATCCTTCCTCAAAACAGCCACCATATTGTTCCTCAAAACAGCCACCATACCTACCTATCATGGCATTTCCATAGCCATTTCGAGATATATTGCCATGCAACTTTCCACCGTTCCGTTTATATGACACGCATCATATTGTCATATTGCCATGCATGATCATGTAGTTGACATCGTATTTGTGGCAAAACCACCATGCATAATTTTCCATACATGTCACTCTTGATTCATTGCACATCCCGGTACACCGCCGGAGGCATTCATATAGAGTCATACTTTGTTCTAGTATCGAGTTGTAATATCGAGTTGTAAATCAATAAAAGTGTGATGATCATCATTATTAGAGCATTGTCCCGTGTGAGGAAACAAAAAAAAAGATAAAAAAAAGAGATAAATGCCAAATAAAAAAAGATGTCCCAAAAAAATAGAGAGGGGCTAAAAAAAGAGAAGCCCCTCCAAAAAATGAGAGAAAAGAGAGAAGGGACAATTGCTACTATCTTTTTCCACACTTGTGCTTCAAAGTAGCACCATGTTCTTCATGATAGAGAGTCTCATGTTTAGTCACTTTCATATACTAGTGGGAATTTTCATTATAGAACTTGGCTTGTATATTCCAACGATGGGCTTCCTCAAATGCCCTAGGTCTTCATGAGCAAGCAAGTTGGATGCACACCCACTAGTTTATTTTGTTGAGCTTTCATACATATTTAGCTCTAGTGCATCTGTTGCATGGCAATCCCTACTCACTCACATTGATATATATTGATGGGCATCTCCATAGCCCGTTGATATGCCTAGTCGATGTGAGACTATCTCCCTCCTTGTTGTCTTCTCCACAACCACCTCTATTCCACCCATAGTGCTATATCCATGGCTCACGCTCATGTATTGCGTGAATGCTGAAAGGTTTGAAAAGATAGAGTATGAAAACAAATGCTTGGCTGAAATCGGGGTTGTGCATGATATGAATATTTTGTGTGATGAAGAGGGAGCATAGTCAGACTATATGATTTTGTAGGGATAACTTTCTTTAGCCATGGTATTTTGAGAAGACATGATTGCTTTGTTAGTATTGCTTGAAGTATTGTTATTTCTTATGTCAATATAGACTTTTATCTTGAATCTTTTAGATCTGAACATTCATGCCACAATTAAGAGAATTACATTGAAAAGCTATATTGGTTAGCATTCCACATCAACAATTCTTTCTGTATCATTTACCTACTCGAGGACGAGCATGAATTAAGCTTGGGGATGCTTGATACGTCTCCAACGTACCTATAATTTTTGATTGTTCCATGCTATTATATTATCCTTCTAAGATGTCTTATGGGATTTATTATACACTTTTATATGATTTTTGGGACAAACCTATTAACCCAGAGCCCAGTGCCAGTTTCTGTTTTTCTCCTGTTTTAGGGTTTTACAGAAAAGGAATATCAAACGGAGTCCAATTGATGAGCCATTTTTTTATGATTTTTTGTGGACCAAAAGAAGCCCCCGAAGCAAAAGAGTTGGGCCAGGAGAGCCACGGGCTGCCCTCGAGGGTGGAGGGAGCGCCCTGGGAAGGGGGGTGCACCTCCCTATCTCGAGGACGGCCCGTAGCTCCCCTTTACTTGGCCCCGACTCCAAAAATTCCTATAAATACTGAAACCTTCGGAAATTAACCTAGATCGGGAGTTCCACCGCCGAAAGCCTCTGTAGCCACCGAAAACCAATCTACACCCGTTCTGGCACCCTGCCGGAGGGGGGAATCCCTGTCCGGTGGCTATCTTCATCATCCCGGCGCTCTCCATGACGAGGAGGGAGTAGTCCACCCTCGGGGTTGAGGGTATGTACCAGTAGCTATGTGTTTGATCTCTCTCTCTCTCTCTCTCTCTCTCTCTCTCTCTCTCTCGTGTTCTTGAGATGTCACGATCTTGATGTATCGTGAGCTTTGCTATTCTAGTTGGATCTTATAATGCTTCTCCCCCTCTACTCTCTTGTAATGGATTGAGTTTTCCCTTTGAAGTTATCTTATCGGATTGAGTCTTTAAGGATTTGAGAACACTTGATGTATGTCTTGCACGTGTTTATCTATGGTGACAATGGGATATCATGTGATCTACTTGATGTATGTTTTGGTGATCAACTTGCGGGTTCCGTGACCTTGGGAATATATGCATATGGGTTGGCACACGTTTTCGTCTTGACTATCCGGTAGAAACTTTGGGGCACTCTTTGAAGTTCTATGTGTTGGTTGAATAGATGTTTCTGAGATTGTGTGATGCATATTGTATAATCATGCCCACGGATACTTGAGGTGACAATGGAGTATCTAGGTGGCATTAGGGTTTTGGTTGATTTGTGTCTTAAGGTGTTATTCTAGTACGAACTCTATGATAGATTGAACGTTACGAAAGACTCTTGAATAGATCGATCAGAAAGAATAACTTTGAGGTGGTTTCATACCCTACCATAATCTCTTCGTTTGTTCTCCGCTATTAGTTACTTTGGAGTGACTCTTTGTTGCATGTTGAGGGCTAGTAATATGATCCAATTATGTTATCCTTGTTGAGAGAACTTGCACTAGTGAAAGTATGAACCCTAGGCCTTTTCTACTATCATTGCAACACCGTTTATGCTCCCGTTTACCACTTGCTACCTTGCTGTTTTTATATTTTTAGTTTACAAAAACCATTATCTACCATCAATATTGCACTTGTATCACCATCTCTTCGCCGAACTAGTGCACCTATACAATTTACCATTGTATTGGGTGTGTTGGGGACACAAGGGACTCTTTGTTATTTGGTTGCAAGGTTGTTTGAGAGAGACCATCTTCATCCTACGCCTCCCACGGATTGATAAACCTTAGGTCATCCACTTGAGGGAAATTTGCTACTGTCCTACAAACCTCTGCACTTGGAGGCCCAACAACGTCTACAAGAAGAAGGGTGCATAGTAGACATCAGCAGCTAAGCCCCCAAGTGAGAGGGTTGCTCTTCACTGTGAGTGTTTTGTGAAACTTAGGCGAGTACGGGGTCGCAGCTAAGCCTCCGAGTGGGAGGATTGCTCTTCACTCGGAGTGTTTTGTAAAACTTAGGCGAGTACGGGGTCGCAGCTAAGCCCCCGAGTGAGGGTTGCTCTTCACTCGGAGTGTTTTGTGAAACTTAGGCGAGTACTGGGTCGCAGCTAAGCCTCCGAGTTAGAGGATTGTTCTTCACTCGGAGTGTTTTGCAAAACTTAGGCGAGTACGGGGTCGCAGCTAAGCCCCCGAGTGAGAGGGTTGTTCTCCACTCGGAGTGTTTTTGAAACTTAGGCGAGTACGGGGTCGCAGCTAAGCCTCCGAGTGAGAGGATTGCTCTTCACTCGGAGTGTTTTGTAAAACTTAGGCGAGTACAGGGTCGCAGCTAAGCCCCCGAGTGAGAGGGTTTGCTCTCCACTCGAAGTGTTTTCGAAACTTAGGTGAACCGGATTCGTGGCTAAGCCACCCACTGGGGGATTTGAACACATGTGCTTTTGGAACGACAATCATTATGATACTGCCAAAAACTTGTCTTTGATAAGCAAACTAAAGGATTCTTATTACAACTTGTCTGTTCGAGGTTTTAAGTATAAAAGCGGCGGAGCAGATATGCATTCCATGAGCGAGGCTCGTCTATTTTGTTGGCCACGTTGTAGAGGTGATACGCCCCGTTGTGGAGCACTTTGGTGATGATGAAGGGGCCTTCCCAGGCCGGAGCGAGCTTGTGAGGTCGTTTCTAATGTACTCGGAGTATAAGATCTCCTTCCTGAAATGCTCGGCCTCAGACATTACGGGCATGGAATCAGAGTGGTTCTTGTTGATATATGGTTGACTGAACCAGAGCCATCTCGCGCTCTTCTTCCAGGAGGTCGGCTGCATCTTGGCGTGCCTGTTCAGCTTCAGCTTCTGAGAAGAGTTCCACCCGGGGAGTGTTGTGCAGCAAGTCACTCGGAAGTACACTCAGCACCATATACCATAAAGAAGGGAGTCTGGTCAATCGACCGGTTCAGAGTTGTTCTCAGTCCCCACAAAACAGATGGCAACTCTCACCCAAGCTCCAGTGGCGTGCTTGAGATCGCGCATCAGTCGTGGTTTCAGTCCATGAAGGATCAAGCCATTCGCCCTTTCTGCCTGCCCATTCGACTGTGGATGTGCAACGGATGCGTAGCCGACTCGAGTGCCCTGGGAAGTGTAGTATGCCCTGAATTCATCTGAATCAATGTTGGATCCATTATCTGTGATAATGCTGTGAGGGACTCCATATCTGAATATCAGTTCTTTGATGAAAATTATGGCGGTGCTTGCACCGAGGTTCTTGATAGGCTTGGCTTCGATCCATTTGGTGAACTTGTCGAATGCCACAAGCAAATGAGTGAAATCGCTTCTGCCAGTCCTGAAGGGCCCAACCATGTCTAATCCCCAAACAACAAACGGCCAGACCAATGGGATAGTCTTCAAGGCGGACGCATGCTTGTGGGACATGTTCGAGTAGAACTGACAACCTTCACATTTGTCGACTATATCTTTTGCCATCTCATTTGCTCGCGGCCAGTAGAATTTGGCTCTGTATGCTTTGGAAACAATGGTCCGAGAGGACGCATGGTGACCACAGGTCCCTGAGTGGATCTCATTCAAAATCATTCGACCTTCCTCCGGGGTAATGCAACACTGGGCGACTCTCGTGACACTTTCTCTGTAAAGCTGCCCTTGTATCACAGTGAAGGCTTCGGATCGACAGACAATTTGGCGAGCCTCATCTTCATCCTCTGGGAGTTCCTGTCTGAGCAGGTACGGGATATACGGCACTGTCCAGTTGGGAGTGGTCACAAAAACCTCCATGATCAAGTCGACTACAGCTGGGACTTCGATCTCAGTCGGATTGGTAGAACTTATCAGTTGCGGGGGATCTTCCGTGAAGGGGTCTTCTTTGACTGATGGGGTGTGGAGACGTTCCAATAACACACTACTGGGGATAGGTTTCCGAGTGGAACCTATCTTTGCCAGATCATCAAGAAGTTGATTCTTGATTCTAGGCACGTGGTGGAGCTCCAACCCTTCAAACTTCTTCTCCAACTTTCTTACTGCGTTGCAATAACCGGTCATCGATGGGCTCCTGACATCCCACTCCTTCATCACTTGATTGACCATCAGGCGACGGACGCTGAGTGAGATGGCCATACGCAACCCATACAAAAGTGCCTCATACTCAGCTTCATTGTTTGAAGAATCGAAATGAATTTGGAGGACATAGCTGAGCTTGTCACCTCTAGGGGACACCAAAACCACACCTGCACCGGATCCACTCATCATCTTGGATCCATCAAAAAACATAGTCCAATGATCCGACTGAACTTGAGTCGGTTGTTCTTGTTGAATCCACTCGACAACGAAATCCGCTATTGCCCGAGACTTGATTGCTTTCTTTGCTTCGAACATGATATCTAACGGAAGAAGTTCAATCACCCATTTTGCCACTCGACCGGTTGCGTATTGATTGCTCAGAATTTCAGATAACGGAGCGTCGCTGATGACTGAAATTGAGTGATCTGAGAAGTAATGCACAACTTTCTTGGCAGCTAAGTAGATTCCATACACAAGCTTCTGATAATGCGGGTATATGTGCTTAGATAGAGTCAAGACTTCAGAAATGTAGTAGATTGGGCGTTGAACTTTGTAGACGTTGCCTTCTTCTTCCCGCTCGACCGTGAGCACTGTACTGACAACTTGCCCAGTGGCTGTGATATATAATAACATGGACTCTTTGCTGACTGGGGCAACAAGCACCGGCTTAGTGGAAAGCAGGGCTTTGAGTTCCTCAAATGCTGCTTCAGTTTCAGGATTCCACTCGAACTTGTCAGACGTCTTCATCAGTCGGTAAAGAGGTAATGCCTTTTCATCGAGACGCGATGCAGCCAAACAACCAGTAAGCTTCTTGTAACGCCCCGGATACACCCGCCGGTGGTCGTTACTCCTGGAGGGATCTAGACTGGCCCCATAGATCAATACTAGTCTTTTCTGCGCACTTTGTCCTCACTCGTGCGCACCCGGGAGCAACTTCCTGGTCGGTCACCCATCCTGAAACTACTCTAAGCTGAGCACGCTTAACTTTGGAGTTTATCCGAATGGGCTCCCGGAAAAGAAGGAATTCCTTATTGATATGAGTAGTCTATCATCCCTATTAAGCCAGGCTATCACACTTTTGAACGTCATGCACACGCACAGGGCATTTCATTCAGAGGATTGCACTGACCTTTTCTGGGTTTCGTCAATTCCCCGTTCGGAAACGAGAAAACCGAGTAACTTTTCACCTGGGACTCCAGATGTGCACTTCGACGGGTTGAGCTTGATATCATAACTTCTCAAGTTTGCAAATGTTTCGGTGATGTCAGTTAGTAGATCGAAACCTTTACGTGACTTGACCATGATGTCGTCCATGTATGCTTCCACATTTCGACTGATCTGTTTGATCACACACTTCTGAATCATGTGCATGAATGTTGCGCTAGCATTCTTGAGGCCAAAAGGCATGGTAACGTAACAGATACACCCGAATGGGGGTGATGAAGGCTGGTTTTATTTCACCGGGCCCAAACAGTCGGATCTGATGGTACCCGAAATATGCATCCAGAAAGGACAAATGCTCACACCCCGTAGTTGAGTCGACAATTTGATCGATGCGGGGGAGAGGGAAGTGATCTTTTGGGCAGGCCCGATTGATATGTTTGAAATCAATGCACATACGGAGTGACTTATCCTTCTTGCGGACCATGGCAACATTGGCGAGCCACTCGGAGTGATATATCTCGCGGATGAACTCAGCTGCCAAAAGCCGAGCCACTTCTTCACCAATTGCTTTTCTCTTCTCCGCGGCGGACGGACGAAGATGCTCTTTGACAGGTTTTGCTTTAGGGTCGACTCGCAAACGGTGCTCAGCCAGTCCCCTGGGTACACCTGGCATGTCGGATGGTTTCCATGCAAATATGTCCCAGTTCTCATGGAGGAACTGGATGAGCGCTTCTTCCTATTTGCTGTCAAGTGTTGTTGAGATATGGGTCAGAGCGGCATTGCGGTCAGTCGGATGAATATGCACTTGCTTCGTTTCTCCGACCGACTGAAACGCAGACTCGGAAGCTGGTTTCTTGGCTCGCAACAAATCACTCGGATCTGCGTACTTATGGTACTCTTCCATCTCCACTGCCGCCATCTGCTCATCGGTAGTTTTTGAGCCTTTCTGCATACACTCTTCTGCTTTCTGCCGATCTCTAGTGACTCTGATCACGCCCTTGGGCCGGGCATGTTTAACTTGAGCTACACATAGCACGGTCGAGCCATGAAACGGGCATAGACATGCCTGCCTAGAATAGCATGGTAAGCACTATGGAAATCCACTACCTCGAACGTCAAGTTTTCCTTGCGATAATTGGTCGAGTCACTGAAAACCACGACAAGAGTGATCTGATCGAGTGAGTCGGCTTTCTTCCCCGGGATGACACCGTGGAATCTTATGACCCACAAGTGTAGGGGATCTATCGTAGTTCTTTCGATAAGTAAGAGTGTCGAACACAACGAGGAGCAGAAGGAAATGATAGGCAGTTTTCAGTAAGGTATTCTCTGCAAGCACTGAAATTATAGGCAACGGATAGTTTTGTGATAAGGTAAATTGTAACGAGTAACAAGTAGTAAAAGTAAATAAGGTGCAACAATATGGCTCAATCCTTTTTGTTGCAATGGACAAGCCTGGACAAACTCTTATATAAAGGAAAGCGCTCCCGAGGACACATGGGAATTATCGTCAAGCTAGTTTTCATCACGCTCATATGATTCGCATGTTACTTTGATAATTTGGTATGTGGGTTGATCGGTGCTTGGGTGCTGCCCTTACTTGGACAAGCATCCCACTTATGATTAACCTATATTGCAAGCATCCGCAACTACAAAAGAAGTATTAAGGTAAACCTAACCATAGCATGAAACATATGGATCCAAATCAGCCCCTTACGAAGCAACACATAAACTAGGGTTTAAGCTTCTGTCACTCTAGCAACCCATCATCTACTTATTACTTCCCGATGCCTTCCTCTAGGCCCAAACAATGGTGACGTGTCATCTAGTCGACATTCACATAACACCACTAGAGGAAAGACAACATACATGTCATCAAAATATCGAACGAATACCAAATTCACATGACTACTTATAGCAAGACTTCTCCCATGTCCTCAGGAACAAACGTAACTACTCACAAATCATATTCATGATCGTAATCATAGGGGTATTAATATGCATAATGGATCTGAACATATGATCTTCCACCGGATAAACCAACTAGCATCAACTACAAGGAGTAATCAACACTACTAGCAACCCACATGTACCAATCTGAGGTTTTGATACAAAGATTGGATACAAGAGATGAACTAGGGTTTGAGAGGAGATGGTGCTGGTGAAGATGTTGATGGAGATTGACCCCCTCCCGATGAGATGATCGATGGTGATGACGACTGTGATGATTTCCCCCTCCTGTAGGGAAGTATCCTCGGCAGAATAGCTCCGCCGGAGCCCTAGATTGGTTCCTCCAAGGTTTCACCTCGAGACGGCGGCGCTTCATCCCGAAAGCCTCCTTCTGATTTTTTTTCCAGGTCAAAACACTTGATATAGCAGAAGATGGGCATCCGGGGGCTGCCAGGTGGCCCACGAGGCAGGGGGCGCGCCCAAGGGGGTAGGGCGCGCCCCCACCCTCGTGGACGGTGGGCGGGCCCCCTCTGGTACTTCCTTGGCCATATGTTTTTTATATTTTCCAAAACTGACTTTCGTGGAGTTTCAGGGCTTTTTGAGTTGTGCAGAATAGGTCTCCAATATTTGCCTCTTTTCCAGCCCAGAATTCCAACTGCCGGCATTCTCCGTCTTCATGTGAACCTTGTAAAATAAGAGAGAAAAGACATAAGTTATGTGGCATAATGTGTAGCACCAACCCATAATGCAATAAATATCAACATAAAAGCATGATGCAAAATGGACGTATCAACTCCCCCAAGCATAGACCTCACTTGTCCTCAAGCGGAAGCCTATATCAAAAAATATGTCCACATGTTTTAGAGATAGAGGTGTCGATAAAATAAAATACGGACATGAGGGCATCATGATCATTCTTATAACAACAATATATATATATATATATATATATATATATATATATATATATTGTCATATAATTTCTTATGCTGAAGTAATACTCTATTCACAAGGTCAAGTATGAATCAGAAACTTCATTGAAAACTAGCAAACTATAATCTCGGTCATTGAAGCAATTGCAATTTATCATAACATCAAAAAGAGTCAATATAAGAGCTCTTCAACAAGTCCACATACTCAACTATCATTTAGTCTTTCACAATTGCTAACACACACAATACTTATGGGTATGGAGTTTTAATCGGACACAGAGAAAGATAGGGGCTTATAGTGTTGCCTCCCAACCTTTTACCTCAGGGGTAATGTCAACAATAATAGATTATGAAAAATTAAATCCAATTGAGTATATATGTCAGGATCTTTCCAACACGGTGTGCTTGCCAAAGGATAAAATGTAAAAAAAAGGAAAGGTGAAGATCACCATGACTCTTGTAAAGTAACAGATAGGCCCTTCGCAGAGGGAAGCAGAGGTTGTCATGTGCTTTTAAGGTTGGATGTACAAAATCTTAGTGCAAAAGAACGTCACTTTATATTGCCACTTGTGATAAGGACATTTATTATGTAGTCCATCGCTTTTATTACTTCCATATCACAAGATCGTATATTGCTTATTTTCTCCACACTAATAGATCATACATATTTAAAGAGCAAATTTTATTGCTTACAACAATGACAACAGGATCTTACTCAATCCATAGGTAAATATGGTGGACTCTCATGGCAAAACTGGGTTTAAGGATATTCGGAAGCACAAGTAGTATCTCTACTTGGTGCAAGGAGTTTGGCTAGCATGAGAGGGAAAGGCAAGCTCAACATGGTGGATGATCCATGGCAATATACTTTATTTCGGGTATAAGAAAACATAAGACATTACGTTGTCTTCCTTGTCCAACATCAACTTTTTAGCATGTCATATTTTAATGAGTGCTCACAATCATAAAAGATGTCCAAGATAGTATATTTGCATGTGAAAACCTCTCTTTCTTTATTAATTCCTATTAATTGCAACGATGACCAAAACTATGTTTGACAATTCTCAACAATTTTTATTCATCACACTCTTTATATGTGAAGTCATTACTCCTCATAAGATCAATATGATCTCTTCGGTTCTTTTTATTCTTTCTTTTATTCTCTCATGATCATAGTGAGATAACCAAGCCCTTGACTCAAAACTAATCTTTATTATATATAGCTCACGGATTCGATTATATAGATAAGGAACATAAAGCAAGGCTCACAACTAGATCATACTAAACTTTATTTTACTAGATCAAGATATAACCAAAAGGATCGAACTAAGAAAAACGGTAAAGATAGGAGTGTGGTGGTGATACGATACCGGGGCACCTCCCCCAAGCTTGGCAGTTGCCAAGGGGAGTGCTGATACGTCCAAAACGTATCTATAATTTCTGCTTGCTCCATTCCTCTTTTGTGTGATATTGCTATGGTATTTATGCACTTCCATACACTTTTGATCATATTTGGACTAACCTATTAACTCAGTGCACCCCAGTGCCAGTTTCTGTTTTCTGCTGTTTTAGTATTTCAGGTTTTCCCATTACGTAAATTGCCAGAAAAATTCCGGGAAAAATATATAAAAAACCAGCATTCCGGAAGCTTCCATGCTGCCAAAGTAGGGCCGGAGGGGGGCCACAAGGGCTCCAGGCGCCCAGAGGGCGCGTCCCCCCTCCTGGCCGCGGCGCCAGGCCGCCTGGGCCCCCCTTAGCTCCCCTGGCGACCCCCTTTGGCATATATTTAACACCCGTCGCGGAAACCCTGATTCCGGACCCCTTTTCTCCATAAGCAATTCCGATCTCCGCCGCCATCGCCACCAAGTTTCGGGGGACCAGAATTCCTGTGCCGGCACCCTGCCAGGACGGGGAAGTGCCCCCGGATTCATCTCCATCGACGTTGCTTCCTCCCTCCATGATGCAGGAGTAGTTCCTCCTCGGGGCTGAGGTTTCTACCAGTAGCTATGTGGTCAATTCTCTCTCCCATGATGTGATCTTCGTTGTGATCATAGGCTATGTTAATCTAGGGTGATCCCATGATATTTCCCCATCCTCTATGTATTGGATTTATGTACTCACTTGTCTTTATCTAGTATAATCTCCGAGACCAAGGTGACAATGGTCTATTGGACATGGATTAGAAGAATATTTTCATGAGTGATTTCCTCTTTTGTGTGTGGATTGAAGATTGAGAGTCTCTCAGTGCTTGTCTTTGACTATCCTTGAGATATGTTGTGGTGATTGTGGTACTCTCTTTGGATGGCCGCGGTGACATTGGGAAATCCATAGATTGAGAACTACGAACTTTGAGGTGTGCTTTTGTAGCCCTACATAATTCTCGTCCTCTCTTGACCACAAAGGAATGACCTCCGGGTGCGTCTCCATTGCATGTTTTATGGGAAATATCATGTGATTCGATTATGTTAATGTTGTTGGGAGTTGCCACTAGTGAAAGTATGAAGCCTAGGCCTTGTTTCCACCATTGCAATACCATTTGTGCTCACGTTTACCACTTGTTTGCTTGCTGCACTTTTTATTACAGATTTATATTACTTTGCTTTGCCACTCCTATCATCCATATTTTACCATCTCTTCGCCGAACTAGTGCACCTATACATCTGACAAGTGTATTAGGTGTGTTGGGGACACAAGAGACTTCTTGTATCTTGATTGCAGGGTTGCTTGAAAGGTGTACGTTCAACCTCCACTTCCCTGAGTTCGATAAACCTTGGGTTACTCACTTAAGAGAAATTTGCTGCTGTCCTACAAACCTCTACTCTTGGAGGCCCAACACTGTCTACAGGAATAGAAGCGTGTAGTAGACATCAAGCTATTTCTGGCGCCGTTGCCGGGGAAGTGAGGTAAGTGAAGGTACCTTCTCTAGATCTTGCAATTAAATCTTTTTGTTTCTTGTTTTTATTTCACTAGTTATGTTTATGGAAAACCGCAATCTTAGTTCGCTGCTTGGGGAAGGCCGTTTTACCACACCCGTGGTAGAGAAGTCTCCTCCACCTACTGAATGTATCCCGTTCCGAATACCACTTGGGATAATTGAAATAATTAGGAATGATTGTTATGATGGGACAGTCAATCCTAGTATTCATCTGTTGAAACTTACAGAACTTTGTGAGTTGTTTAAAATTTCAGGTTTGACAAGAGATGGAGTCATGAGGAAATTATTTGCCTTGTCACTGAAAGGAAAAGCATTGGAATGGTATAGGCTACTAGATGACTCTCACCTGCTAGATTGGGAAGAGATCCAGTCTCTCTTTTACTCCAAGTTTTATCCTCTTCATGAAGTCCATGAGAATAGGAATTATGTTTATAATTTTTATCCTCATGACGGAGAGAGCATAGCTCAAGCTTGGGGGAGACTAAAAACGTTAATGCTAAAATGTCCTAACCATGGGCTTCCCAAAGATGTGATTATTACTAATTTCTATGCGAGGCTCTCTCGACAGGATAAAGATTTGCTCGATGCTTCCTCTATGGGTTCTTTCACAAACGAAAAGATTGATGCTAAATGGGAACTCCTTGAAAGAATTCAATGCAACACTGAAGATTGGGAGATCGACATAGGTAAAGAGTCAGGTATAATTTATGAGTATGATTGCATTAAGTCCTTTGTTGAAACTACAAGTTTTAATAAGTTTAGTGCTAACTTTGGGCTTGATTCTCAACTCCTTGTTGATTTCCTCAAATCTTTTGCTTCACATCTTAATATGCCTAAGGAGGATTGGATCAAGCATCATAAACCTTTTAAAGAGATTTGCAAAGAAAATGAAATTATTCATGATGATTGCAACATGCATGATCTAATTCCTAAAAATGAAGCTTTATATAAGCATGTCAATTATTGTGGAGTGGATAGACCTTGTGAAAGGCCTATGATTGAAGAAGAGAAGTATTGTAAGCAACATAAGCATGAAAGAACAATCACTTGGGTCAGAGATTTAAATGAAATTGCTAGAGAATTGTGTGACCTTTATCCTTTTACTTGTGAACTTTGCTGTATAGAGGGTCACTTTAATTTTCAATGCATGCACTTTCAAAACATAACTGTTAACCAGTTGTGTGATAACATGATCACCTCTGATCTTTATGATGAGCTTATGTTATTTTTGATGTGTGAGGAGTTATCAGAAAAGACTTCTTGGCTAGATGTTAATGTCATAGGAATAAAAAACACTTTGCAAAATTGCCATCTCTATTGTGTTGTTAATTGCCATGAAAATGATTACATAAGTAAGATTAGAAAGGAGGGAACTTTACCAAAGTATAAAAATGTCTCTTATATTTCTGCTAATAAAAAGGAGAGTTTCTCCCAAGTTTCCCCTATTGTTTCTAATGATAAACCAGGATATGTGGAGAAGCTTCATCTCCAACCACTCCCTCCTAAGATGAAGAAGAAGAAAAAGAAGAGGAGGAGGAAGAGGAGCAAGAAGGAAGAAGAATGGGTATCAACCTGGCCTGAGCATATTCCTTCCATCAACTTTTATCCTAACGGTTGTAAGTTTAAAGAAGAAGGTGAAGTTTATTGCCCTAATTATCATCTTGATGATACGTCCGTAGGTACTATTGAAGATGATTTTGATTATGATATGCATGTTACTTATTGTGATTGGGAAAATGATGATAATGCTACTTATGATCTTGAAAATCTTTTTGGTACCAACTCTGAAAGTGATGATATGGAAAGCTCTAAGCTTGGGGATGATAAGATTGCAAATCCTTTACCCACTAGTGATGTGACAATTGATAATTCTTTTGCTAATAATAATAAAGACAACATGTTTACAAATATAGTTGCTAGCAATGATAATGCTCTTCTCTACTATGATGATGTTGTAACTCCAATCTATAGTGATTATAAAGGTACCTATGACATAAGGAGAAATTATCCTTATGAAACTTGTCATAATCATGGAGGGAATTACTCCCTTGTTGAACACCATCTTCCTAATACACAATTAATCTATAGTGTTCAAGTTGTTTATGATAGTCCTACTCCCACTATTACCAATGAGAAAGATTATGCTTATGTGGAGAGTAAGAGTACCTTTTTGCATATGGATCATGGTAACAATGCTTTATGTGATGCTTATATTGTTGAGTTTATTCGTGATCCCACTGAAAATTATTATGAAAAGGGAACAATGCTTATAGATATTTCAATAATATTAAGTTCCCTCTCTTTATGTTGAAAGTTTTGAAGCTGCACTTGTTTTGTCTTCCTATGATTATTGCTTCGTGCTTCAATGAATTATTCTATTGCAATATTCCTATGCATAGGAAGCATGTTAGGCTTAAATGTATTTGGTATTTGCTTCTTGATGCTTTCTTTTGTTCTTCAACTCTTATTTCTACGAAAGCATCATTAAAGTCTTAAGCCTATCTTTATGGCTATAAAGAAAGAGCTCTAGGGAGAAAACCCTTGTTATCTTTGCTTTCAGTTTGTTCTTTCAGTTTTTAGTGGTCTTGATGTTTGTTACTACTGTAGCAACATCATTGTATCTTTATTTTTCAGCTTTGTGCCAAGTTTAGCCTCCGATTGCAATAAAGTTCAAAAGTTGTGACGTGCTGTCCAGGAAACAGATTCTGTCCTTGGACAGAAAAATTCGTATAAAATCACCAGATCATCTTTTTGGTCTGAATTTTTTCGACAGCGTGCCCTATACAATTGGCTTTCGGGCGTCTGTTCTGAGTTTTTTGATTTGAGTTGCAGAAGTGCCCCGAAAAAATTATTTACTACCTGCCGGTCTGTTTTTCACAGATTCTGTCCTGTTTTGCCTTTCCTTCGTTTTGCAAACCTTGAGCTTGCTTTTTCTTTGCAAAAACCTTTTGGCAATCTTGAGAAACAGTAGCCCTTCAAGATTATCCGTATTTCCAGCAAGGAAAAATTATTTTATTATGGGTACTAACCTCGCTAATCAGATTATGATGAGTTATGTATGAAGGGAGTTTTCAAGTGTGCGAGGGAAGATGATAAAAAGATTCAGGAGGGTCAAACGCTCAAGCTTGGGGATGCCCTCGTGCACCCCCAAGAAATATTCAAGAAGACTCAAGCGTCTAAGCTTGGGGATGCCCCCGTGCATCCCCTTCTCCATCAACAATTATCAGTTCGTCTTTCGTTCCACTATATTTTAATCACTTCATGCGTTATGTGCTATGCTTGGAGCGTCTTGCTTTTAGTTTCCTTTCTAGTTTTCTTTAGCTTTGCTTGCTGTTCATAACGAGTTAGAACCCAGCTTTCTTTATGTGGGAGAGAAACACACTCCACTTCAACCTAGAACACAACATAGGATTTTCATGATTATCTTTGCTGTGTATGTTCTTTGTCTTTCAATAGCTACTGTCATGTTCAGCTCTTAGTTTTCATGCTTTACTTTTTAAAGAGCTTTTGTTTAGTTGGTTGCTGGAACTCTCTTGAGTTATCATGCTTATCTTGTTAAGAGAGTTGGCTTCTGTTGCACTGGTTGATATGTCTATGATAAAAATGCTATGTGCATAATGGTGCTTAGTAGTTCATGTTTTCTTATAGTTAGTCTCAAATAGCTGGGGGGTTCTTAATGTGTTATTGAAGTACCAACATGATTTGTTTGCCTATGATGTGGTATGGTTTAGATATCTTCCTCCAAGAATTTATTTTGATTGACTTGGCATATGCTCACGCATATTTAAGACTGTAAAGAAAGTCTATCAAGCCTTGGTGATCTTTAATTTCTGAGTAGCGATATAACTTCCATGCCCGATTCAATGTTGCTTTGTCGCTCTGCATGATTATGACCGTCATTGCTCTCTTAGTTGGTCGCTCCCAGTCTTTTGCTAACCTTCGCCTGTACTAAGCGGACTGACTTCTTGTGCATCCAAAATCCTTTAAACCAGTTATGCCATATGAGTCCACCATACCTTCCTATACATGGTATTTACTTGCCATTCCTAACGAAGACTTTCGTGTACCATCTCGAAATTAATCAAAAGCATTTCTCTTTTGTGCCTCTGTTTTAGCTCATGAGGAAGTAGTAGTTAATTCATGATCTTTTTAAGTTGGACAAGCTTCACCCCGGGATTGCATGTCTAATGTGCAAACCCCTAATACGAGAAGGAACTGGGAAAGAGTGCGCCCGGCTCATTAAAAAATATACAACAAACAAACCCTCCTTCACGCTTTGTTCATGAGAAATCAGAAAACTTTGGCAGTGATAAACAAAGGAGATTAAGGGGATGTGATCGTCCTCGTGCGGGAGCCGTTCCTCGAAACTTGTCCAGCTCAAGAAGTAATTGAGTTATCTACTAGCATTCGTTGACGAAATATGCATCTCTAAAAAAATAATAATTTTTACCTCTGTTTTTAAAACCAAGAGCTCTGGTACATGTTTAGTTTTTGTTTCCGACCAGGGGTTTTCAACCTTGCCATCAAAAGTCACGGTTCGAGAGTCTCCACCTTCTTTCTTTAAAGCACCAACTATTGAGAGCATGATTGTCATTCTGAGTGTAATGTGCATTGTCCCAAAGTACCATTATCTTTTGCATGATTATGATATCGTTTATTCTGAAATCATTGTATCTAGTCGTCACTTAAACCTTGGAGGTGCCCCTGCATTTATGTTTTGCTTCACTAAAGGGGGCAAGCGAGGTTCCACTTTGTCATATTCGCACACCATGCTCACTACAAATCTATTGGGTGTTTTCAGTATCATATTGTAAAACTTTCAGTTCTTTGTGATATTCTCATGAGGCAACTTAATTACTAAAGATTCATTATCTCAGTAAGCATTTGTCATGTGACTGTGAAAAGTTCTTATATGGTTAATAGCATGTCACCACAGAAATTATGCTTGTTATCATTTACCTACTCGAGGACGAGCAGGAATTAATCTTGGGGATGTTGATACATCCAAAACGTATCTATAATTTCTGCTTGCTCCATGCCTCTTTTGTGTGATATTGCTATGATATTTATGCACTTCCATAAACTTTTGATCATATTTGGACTAACCTATTAACTCAGTGCACCCCAGTGCCAGTTTCTGTTTTTTGCTGTTTTTGTATTTCAGGTTTCCCATTACGTAAATTGCCAGAAAAATTCCGGGAAAAATATATAAAAAATCAGCGTTCCGGAAGCTTCCATGCGGCCAAAGTAGGGCCGGAGGGGGGCCACAGGGGCTCCAGGCGCCCAGAGGGCGCGGCCCCCCTCCTGGCCGCGGCGCCAGGCCGCCTGGGCCCCCCTTAGCTCCCCTGGCGACCCCCTTTGGCATATATTTAACACCCATCGCGGAAACCCTGATTCCGGACCCCTTTTCTCCAGAAGCAATTCCGATCTCCGCCGCCATCGCCACCAAGTTTCGAGGGACCAGAATTCCTGTGCCGGCACCCTGCCGGGACGGGGAAGTGCCCCCGGATTCATCTCCATCGACGTTGCTTCCTCCCTCCATGATGCGGGAGTCGTTCCTCCTCGGGGCTGAGGTTTCTACCAGTGGCTATGTGGTCAATTCTCTCTCCCATGATGTGATCTTCGTTGTGATCATAGGCTATGTTAATCTAGGGTGATCCCATGATATTTCCCCTTCCTCTATGTATTGGATTTATGTACTCACTTGTCTTTATCTAGTATAATCTCCGAGACCAAGGTGACAGCGGTCTATTGGACATGGATTAGAAGAATATTTTCATGAGTGATTTCCTCTTTTGTGTGTGGATTGAAGATTGAGAGTCTCTCGGTGCTTGTCTTTGACTATCCTTGAGATATGTTGTGGTGATTGTGGTACTCTCTTTGGATGGCCGCGGTGACATTGGGAAATCCATAGATTGAGAACTACGAACTTTGAGGTGTGCTTTTGTAGCCCTACATAATTCTCGTCCTCTCTTGACCACAAAGGAATGACCTCCGAGTGTGTCTCCATTGCATGTTTTATGGGAAATATCATGTGATTCGATTATGTTAATGTTGTTGGGAGTTGCCACTAGTGAAAGTATGAAGCCTAGGCCTTGTTTCCACCATTGCAATACCATTTGTGCTCATGTTTACCACTTGTTTGCTTGCTGCACTTTTTATTACAGATTTATATTACTTTGCTTTGCCACTCCTATCATCCATATTTTACCATCTCTTCGCCGAACTAGTGCACCTATACATCTGACAAGTGTATTAGGTGTGTTGGGGATACAAGAGACTTCTTGTATCTTGATTGCAGGGTTGCTTGGAAGGGGTACGTTCAACCTCCACTTCCCTGAGTTCGATAAACCTTGGGTTACTCACTTAAGGGAAATTTGCTGCTGTCCTACAAACCTCTGCTCTTGGAGGCCCAACACTATCTACAGGAATAGAAGCGTGTAGTAGACATCAAGTGCCCATACCCATGTGATTATGTCTCTTTCTTCGGAGGTGGTGATGTAGGCTTGTCGTCCATCTTCCAAGGCATAGGCTCACCCTTGTAGAAGGATGATCGAGTCTCTGGGATCCTCAAATCTGCAGCCAAACTCATCTTCTTGAATCTATATTCATACTCACAATTTTGGTTTTGCAGGTCATGGATCTGGGCTTGGAGGTGCTCGATTTTCTCATGAATCTTGAAGATGGCCTCCCCAATGTTCTTGGCATCCAGCTTGTGGTTGTTGGTGAACTCCGCGATCATCATGTGGTTGGCGTTGAGTCCTTGTTCCACCATACCCTGGCACTTGAAAACTTGTTGCTCCATTGCTTCGAGTCTTGTCTCCATGCTTCCGGTCCTCCTTGGTCCCTCAACATCGCGGATGTGCAACACCCCCTCTCGTACCTCAATGGTTTGAGGGTGTTGCAGCACCTCCGCGAGGTAGGTGTTGATGACCTTCTTGAAAAACTTGTCCTTGGGGGCGCTTGAAGACGTCATGGTGATCTAGATCTGCCAGAAACACAGCTCGAAACAAAAGCAGAGGATTTTGTCGTGGTACCGTGGTCAAAATCTTCGGGAGATTATATAATGTATTTTTACCGACCAAAAGAAGTAACATGCAAGAAAACAGAGTCTGGAGGGCACATGAGGTGCCCACGAGGCAGGGGCGCACCCAGGGGGTAGGGCGCGCCCTCCACCCTCGTGGACGCCTCGTGTCCTTTCCGGACTACTTCTTACTTTTCTATTTTTCTAAATATTCTGAAACGGAGAAAGTTGCCATTAAACTATTTTGGAGTCAGTCTACTTACCGTACCACATACCTCTTACTTTTTGGAGTCTGAATCATTCTGGAAAGTGTCCCTTATGTATTCCTCCAGGGTTACGGTTTCAATAACATTGGTTTCAACATTTATGGGATTACCTGAGATATAATGTTTGATTCTTTGACCATTCACCACCTTCAGATTTGGGCCTTCGAAGTTGTTGATTTTTATGGCACCGGAACGATAGACCTCCTTGATAACGTAAGGACCCTCCCATTTAGAGAAAAGTTTTCCTGCAAAAAATCTTAAACGAGCGTTGTATAGCAAAACATAATCACCTACGTTAAACTCACACTTTTGTATCCTTTTGTCATGCCATCTTTTAACTTTTTCTTTAAACAGTTTGGCATTTTTATAGGCCTGGGTTCTCCATTCATCAAGTGAGCTAATGTCAAATAACCTCTTCTCACCGGCAAGTTTGAAATCATAATTGAGCTCTTTAATGGTCCAATATGCCTTATGTTGTAGTTCGAGAGGTAAGTGACATGCTTTCCCATAAACCATTTTATACGGAGACATACCCATAGGATTTTTATATGTAGTTCTATAGGCTCATAATGCATCATCAAGTTTCTTGGACCAATTCTTTCTATATCTATTAACAGTCTTTTGCAAAATTAATTTCAGCTCTCTGTTACTTAATTCTACTTGACCGCTAGACTGTGGGTGGTATGGGGATGCAATTCTATGATTAACATCATACATAGCAAGCATTTTGCGGAAAGCACCATGAATAAAATGTGAACCACCATCAGTCATTAAATATCTAGGGATCCAAACCTCGGAAAAATAACTTCTTTAAGCATCTTAATAGAGGTGTTGTGATCAGCACTACTAGTTGGAATAGCTTCTACCCACTTAGTAACGTAATCAACAACAACTAAAATATGTGTATACCCATTAGAGGAAGGAAACAGTCCAATATAATCAAAGCCCCAGGCATCAAATGGTTCAATAACAAGTGAATAGTTCATAGGCATTTCTCGACGTCTACTAATATTACCAATTCTTTGACATTCATCACAAGACAAGACAAACTTACGGGCATCCTTGAAGAGAGTAGGCCAATAAAAGCCGGATTGCAATACCTTATGTGCAGTTCTATCTCCATCATGGTGTCCTCCATAAGCCTCAGAGTGACACTTGCATAGGATATGTTCCTGTTCATGCTCAGGTACACAACGTCTAATAATACCATCTACTCCTTCTTTATAAAGGTGTGGGTCATCCCAGAAGTAATATCTTAAATTATAGAAAACCTTTTTCTTTTGCTGATATGTGAAGCTAGGTGGTATAAATTTAGCAACAATGTAATTAGCATAATCAGCATACCATGGAGCAGTACGAGAAGAATTTATGACAGCTAATTGTTCATCAAGAAAGCTATCATCAATAGGTAGTGGGTCATCAAGAACATTCTCTAACCTAGATAAGTTGTCTGCAACGGGGTTCTCAGATCCCTTTCTATCAGTAATATGCAAATCAAATTCTTGTAGCAAGAGAACCCATCTAATAAGTCTAGGTTTAGCATCTTTCTTTTCCATAAGATATTTAATAGCAGCATGATCAGTGTGAACAGTTACTTTGGAATCGACAATATAAGGTCTGAACTTATCACAAGCAAATACAACTGCTAAAAATTCTTTCTCGGTAGTAGCATAATTTCTGTGGGCACTGTCTAGAGTTTTACTAGCATATTGTATAACATTTAATTTTTATCAACTCTTTGTCCTAGAACAACACCTACAACATAGTCACTAGCATCACACATAATTTCAAAGGGCAAATTCCAGTCAGGAGGCTGGACAATAGGTGCAGAGATCAATGCTTTCTTAAGTATTTCAAATGCTTCTACACAATCATCATCAAATACAAAAGGAACATCTTTTTGTACGATATTAGTCAGAGGCCTAGATATTTTTGAGAAGTCTTTAATGAACCTCCTATAAAACCCGGCGTGACCAAGGAAACTTCTTATATCTTTGATGTCCTTGGGACACGACATCTTTTCAATAGCATCAACTTTAGCTTTATCAACTTCAATACCTCTTTCAGAAATTTTATGCCCCAAGACAATACCTTCATTAACCATAAAGAGGCACTTTTCCCAATTCAAGACAAGATTAGTTTCTTCACATCTTTGCAAAACTCGATCAAGGTTGCTCAAGCAATCATCAAAAGAAGTTCCATAAACAGAAAAATCATCCATGAAAACCTCAACAATCTTTTCACAAAAACTAGAGAATATAGCCATCATGCATCTTTGAAAGGTAGCAGGTGCATTACATAAACCAAAAGGCATACGTCTATAAGCAAAGGTATCGAAAGGGCAAGTAAAAGTGGTCTTTTCTTGATCATCTTTTGACACAGGTATTTGAGAGAAACCAGAATAACCATCTAGAAAGCAAAAATGAGTATGTTTGGATAACCTTTCTAGCATTTGATCAATAAAAGGTAGAGGGTAATGATCCTTTTTGGTAGCTTTATTTAATTTGCGGAAATCAATTACCATTCTATAACCTGTCACAATTCTTTGTTGGATCAATTCATCTTTATCATTAGGAACAATAGTAATACCTCCCTTCTTAGGGACACAATGGACAGGACTTACCCACTGACTATCAGCAACTGGATAAATTATACCTGCCTCTAGAAGATTTAGTATTTCTTTCCTTACCACTTCTTTCATCCTAGGATTTAACCATCGTTGGTGATCAACAACTGGTTTAGAGTCTTTCTCCAATTTTATTTTGTGTTGGCATAGAGTGGGACTAATGCCCTTAAGATCATCAAGAGTATATCCAATAGCAGCACGATGCTTCTTCAGAGTTTTCAATAATTTCTCTTCTTCTTGCTCTGAAAGGTTAGCACTAATAATAACATGATATATCTTCTTTTCATCAAGATATGCATACTTAAGAGTATCAGGTAATGGTTTGAGCTCAAACACGGGATCACCCTTGGATGGAGGAGGATCCCCTAGAATTTCAACAGGCAAGTTGTGTTTCAATAAAGGTCCGTGTTTAAAGAATATCTCATCTATTTCCCTTCTCTCATTCATATACATATCATTTTCATGGTCTAGTAGATATTGTTCTCAAGGGTGGTTAGGAGGCATAGCAATAGAAGCAACACCAATAATTTCATCCTCACTAGGAAATTCTTTATCATGGGGTTGTCTACGAAATTTAGCAAAGTTAAAATCATGAGACATATCGCCTAATCCAACAATAACAGTATCTTTTTCGCAGTATATCTTAGCATTAATAGTATTCAAGAAGGGTCTACCAAATATAATAGGGCAAAAGTCATCTTGTGGGGAACCAAGAACAAGAAAGTCGGTAGGGTATTTAACTTTACCACACAAGACTTCAACATCTCTAACAATCCCAACTGGTGAAATAGTGTCTCTATTGGCAAGCTTAATAATAACATCAATACCTTCTAGCTCAGTAGGTGCAATATCGTGCATAATTTCTTCATATAAGGAATCAGGTATTGCACTAGCACTAGCACCCATGTCACATAAGCCATGATAGCAATGATCTCCTATTTTAACAGAAATAATAGGCATGCCTACAATAGGTCTATGTTTATTTTTAGTATCGGGTCTAGCAATTCTAGCAGCTTCATCACAGAAGTAAATAACATGCCCATCAATATTATCGACCAAGAGATCCTTAACCATAGCAACACTAGGTTCAACTTTAATTTGCTCAGAGGGTGTAGGTGTTCTAGTATTATTCTTACGAACCACAGTTGAAGCTTTAGAATGATCCTTTATTCTAACAGGGAAGGGTGGTTTCTCAATATAAGCGGTAGGAACAATATGATCAACATTATAAGTGGTAGTCTTTTCTTCAAGTTTAACAAGTTCAACTATTTTTACTTTAACGGGAGGGTGATATTTAAACCACTTCTCCTTAGGGAGATCAACATGAGTAGCAAATGATTCACAGAAAGAAGCTACTATCTCAGAGTCAATTCCATATTTAGTGCTAAATTCACGGAAAACATCGGTATCCATAAAAGATTTAACACAATCAAACTTAGAGGTTATACCTGACTCCTTACCTTCATTGAGATCCCAATATTTGGAGTTGCGTTTAATTATTTCCAATAAATCCCATTTGAATTCAGTAGTCTTCATCATGAAAGAACCAGTAAAAGAAGTATGGCGCATGGAGCGATTATTGTGAGAAAGCCGAGCATAATTTTTTTGAATAATCATTTCTCTTGAGAGCTCATGATTGGGGCATGAATATAACATTGACTTAAGCCTCCCCCAAGCTTGAGCGATACTTTCTCCTTCGCGAGGCCAAAAATTATATATATAATTACGATCACGATGAACCTGGTGCATAGGATAGAACTTCTGATGAAATTCCAATTTCAACCGGTTGTAATTCCAGGATCCAATATCAACGCATAGCCTAAACCATGTCAATGCCTCTCCCTTCAAAGATAAAGGGAAGACCTCCTTCTTGATCACATCCTCGGGCATACCTGCGAGCTTAAATAATCCATAAACTTCATCCACATAGATTAGGTGCAAATCGCGATGCAATGTTGCATCTCCTGTAAAGGGATTAGCTAGCAGTTTTTCTATCATACCCAAAGGGATTTCAAAGTAAACATTTTCAGTAGGTTGAGGAGCAACTCTTTTCTCTACTGGTCGGGGTGAAGATACCCCAAACAAGCCCCTCAAAGGATTACGTTCCATAGTAACAAGTGACAGTAAATTTCAGCACACTATATAAATTTTTCCTTACCAAATTCCACTTACCAAAGGCACTTCACTCCTCGGCAACTACGCCAGAAAACAGTCTTGATGACCCACAAGTGTAGGGGATCTATCGTAGTCCTTTTGATAAGTAAGAGTGTCGAACCCAACGAGGAGCAGAAGGAAATGATAGGCAATTTTCAGGACGGTATTCTCTGCAAGCACTAAAATTATAGGTAACAGATAGTTTTGTGATAAGGTAAATTGTAACGAGTAACAAGTAGTAAAAGTAAATAAGGTGCAGCAATATTACCCGATCCTTTTTGTAGCAAAGGACCAGCTTGGACAAAATCTTATGTAAAGGAAAGCGCTCTCGAGGACACATGGGAATTATCGTCAAGCTAGTTTTCATCACGCTCATATGATTCGCGTTCGTTACTTTGATAATTTGGTATGTGGGTGGATCGGTGCTTGGGTGCTGCCCTTACTTGGACAAGCATCCCACTTATGACTAACCTCTATTGCAAGCATCCGCAACTACAAAATAAGTATTAAGGTAAACCTAACCATAGCATGAAGCATATGGATCCAAATCAGCCCCTTACGAAGCAACATATAAACTAGGGTTTAAGCTTCTGTCACTCTAGCAACCCATCATCTACTTATTACTTCCCAATGCCTTCTTCTAGGCCCAAACAATGGTGAAGTGTCATGTAGTCGACGTTCACATAACACCACTAGAGGAAAGACAACATACATCTCATCAAAATATCGAACGAATACCAAATTCACATGACTACTTATAGCAAGACTTCTCCCATGTCCTCAGGAACAAACGTAACTACTCACAAATCATATACATGTTCATAATCAGATGGGTATTAATATGCATAATGGATCTGAACATATGATATTCCATCGGATAAACCAACTAGCATGAACTACAAGGAGTAATCAACACTACTAGCAACACACACACTACAAAAAAAAGACACATCCGTGACATTTTGGGCCGAACGAAACTTTTTCTGTCATACTTATGACACTTCTATGACAATAATTGTGACAAAACACGGTATCATCATAGATGTGGTGGGGTCCTACTTCTATGACAAAAAATCATGACAGAAAATGGGCTTCTCGTCCTGGGCGGGCCGGAGACGCAGCTGCATGACATTCTTTGGGCCGTCCATGACGGAAAAAACCATGGTAGAAGCGAGGGCGAGGAAAATATCGGGGTGTTCCCGGTTACAGTGGGTGGTCGGGGCTGAGCGATGCGCGTTTCTCTCGTATACTCACGCGCGTGGGTGCGAGGCGTTGGGCTCTAACTGAACCCGAGCGAGGCGTTGGGCTCTAACTGAACCCGAGCGATTGCACTGCATGCTATGCGTTACTGAACTCGAGCGATCGATCGATGGCTGTTAAATGAACTCGAGCGAGCGATTCCTTCGTGACTGCTGCTAACTGAAGCCGGTCGATGCTGCCTCTGCATGAACAGTGAGCGTTGCTGGGGGGTTTGGATGAACAGTTCCCGGTTGGGGTAGCTGAACAGGACCCCGTGGTGTTGAACTGGACCCCGATGGATCGAGCCGGTTGGGGCTGCATGAATAGGACCCCGTGGAGGGCTGGATGAATAGGACCACTCCGTGGAGGGCTGGATGAACAGTAGCCCGTGGAGGGGTGGTTGAACAGGAGCCCGTGGAGAGGGTTGCTTGAACAGTAGCCGGTGGAGTAGCGCGCGGTGGAGGCTGAACAGTCGCAGGTGGAGGCAGGAGGAGGTCGACGGTGGATGAACAGTAGCCCGTGGAGGCTGGAGGGGGTCGACAGTGGAGACGAACACTATCCCCTGGAGTCCCGTTTTGCGGTATGCCACACCCCTCCCGATGAACAGGACCCCCGTTTCGACTGTAGCGCTCCAACACAAGTCCGTTTCCTCCGTTTTGCGGTACGCCACACCCCTCCCGATGAACAGGACCCCCGTTCCGACCGTAGCGCTCTAACATGAGTCCGTTTCCTCCGTTTTGCGGTACGCCACACCCCACCCAATCAACAGGACCCCCGTTTCGACCGTAGGAGGTCCGTTTCCTCCGTTTTGCGGTACGCCACACCCCTCCCGATGAACATGATCCCGTTTCGAACGTGGCCGGTCGAACACGAGGCCGTTTCCTCTGTTCTGCGGTACGCCAGGCCTTGTTTCCATCGGCTGTTCCGTCCAAGCCCTCTCGATGAACACGACGACGCATTCCGTTCCGACCCAGCCGGTTTGCTCCCCATGAACACGACGATGACGCTGTTTCTCCGTTCCGAACCAGCCATGTACAGGAGCCCTGGCCGTACGTACGCGCGAGTAGGCGTTCGAGACCCCACCCGTATGTATGTAGATGGTCCTATTTACTTTCTTGCACCCTGGCTGTTGTACGTACGTGTACATGCTACGTGCGTGCCTATGCTACGACACGTGCGCGCCTCTACATCGACCAATATGTACGTACACGTTCGCGACCTGAATGATAATGCTACATATGCTTCGACCAGGTGGGTCCCGACTATCAGGCACTTCCTTGCGTGTGAAGCTGTAGCTGGTGGGTCCCAGCAGTCACGGGGGCGAATCATTTTTACTTTTTACCCAGACGCACTTCCTTGCGTGCGAAGATGTAGCTGGTGGGTCCCAGCAGTCAGGGGGGAACATTTGTTTCACGAAATACGGTGGCCTGTCCAGTGGGTCCCCGCTGTCAGGTGGAGGAATAATTATTTTGCGCGTAATAAGGAGGCACTTCCTTGCTGCGGCCGTGGACCCAGCTGTCAACCTCTCCACGTACAATCCACGTCCGATGGAAGCCGTTCCTTGACCACGTTGACCATGCCGTGCCGAGAACACCAGGACGATGGACGACGGCGAGGCCTAGGAAGGGGACAACACGGAGCCGGGGAAGACGCGACAGTGGATGCCCATGCGTAGAGGAGTACGAGGGTTAACTGGTTCGCTATGGTGTGAGGCTTCCGTCGCCGCAGAATAACACGGGGTGTGGGTGAGTAGAGGGATGGCCTGGCCAGCGGTGGGAATAGTAGGGGGCGGTGAGGCCTCCACGGCAGCACAGCCGGCCACGGGAGGCTGGAGCATGCGGCACGACCGACGCTGCTTTGGGCGGCTGGAGCAACAAGACCAGAGGTTGAAGAAGCACTACAGCCGTTGGATGGACATCGTACGGTCACTGGAGCTAGATACGTTCATATTGGCTAAGTTGACAAAGCACTCCATCCCCGTCAACTTAGTAGGCCCACAAGTCAGCCAGCCACCAAGGTGGGTCCCAACCAGCAGGGGGGTATTCATTGTTTTGTGCATAATAAGGAGGCGCTTCCGGTGGGTCCGAGCTGACAACGAGGGGAACGTTTTTTTGCGCAATACGGTGGCCCGTCCACTGGGTCCTAGCAGTCAGGGGCAAACGTTTTTTCACGAAATACGGTGGCCCGTCCGGTGGGTCCCTGCTGTCAGGTGGAGGTATCATTATTTTCCGCGTAATAAGGAGGCACTTCGTTGCTGCCGTCGTGGACCTAGCTGTCAGCCTCTCCACGTACAGTCCACGTCCGATGGAAGCCTTTCCTTGACCACGTTGACCACGCCACGCCGAGAGCACCAGGGCGGTGGACGACAGCAAGGCCTAGGAAGGGGACGATGATACGTCTCCAACGTATCTATAATTTTTGATTGTTCCATGCTATTATTTATGAAGTCTTGGATGTTTAATGAGCTTTATCATTCACTTTTACATCATTTTTGGGACTAACCTACTAACCCAAAGGCCTAGTCCAGATTGTTGTTTTTTGCCTATTTCAGGGTTTTGCAGAAAAGGAGTGTCAAACGGAGTCCAAACGGAATGAAACCTTCGCGAGAGATATTTTTGAACTTCTTTTTTTTGGGCCTTTTTTTTCTTTGCCCTTTCTTTTTTTTCTTTTTTTTTGCGGAGGGGCTTTATAGATTCAGCCTTTCCTCCCATGGGACAATGCTCTAAAAATGATGATCATCACACTTTCATTACAACACAATATTACAACTCGATACTACAACAACAAAGTATGACTCTATGTGAATGCCTCCGGCGGTGTACTGGTATGTGCAATGAAACAAGAGTGACATGTATGAAAAGATTATGCATGGTGGCCTTGCCACAAATACAATGTCAACTACATGATCATGCATGGCAATATGACAATATGATGCATGTCATATAAACGGAACGGTGGAAAGTTGCATGGAAATATATCTCGGAATGGCTATGGAAATGCCATGATAGGTAGGTATGGTGGCTGTTTTGAGGAACAGTATGGTGGCTGTTTTGAGGAAGGATATATAGTGGGTTTATGGCACCGACAGAAGTTGCCGGTACAAGAGAGGCTAGCAATGGTGGAAGGGTGAGAGTGCGTGTAATCCATGGACTCAACATTAGTCATAAGAACTCATATACTTATTGCAAAAATCTACGAGTCATCAAAACAAAGCAATCAACGCATGCTCCTAGGGGGGGAGGTTGGTAGGAGTTAACCATCGCGCGCCCCCGGCCTCCATACAAAGGCTGACACTCTACAAATACCTCATGCTTTAACTTAGTCACATAACGGTTCACCATACGTGCATGCTACGTGAATCACTAACCTTAACACAAATATTTCTCATTTCATAATAACTCCACTAGCATGACTTTAATATCACTATCCTCATGTCTCAAAACAATTATCAAGCATCCAACATCTCTTTCTATTCAATGCACTTGATGTGATTTTTTTACTACATTGACATTGTATGTTTATCATGTGAAGTCTAGTTTCTTTAGCCTAAACACTTTACCATGATGTTTTAATAGACTCTCAAATAGATCTAAGTGAATCATGAGAGTTCAACAATTTCTACAAAATATTACCACCACCATGCTCTAAAAGATATAAGTGAAACACTAGAGCAATAACTATTCAACTCAAAAGATAAAAGTGAAGCTCATAGAGTGTTCTAACAATTTCTAGGCCATATTTAACTCTCTCAAATCGGTGTGTCCAGCAAGGATGATTGTGGAATTCTAACAAGGAAAGACTCAAATTATACAAGACGCTCCAAGCAAAACACATAACATGTTGCAAAAAAATAATAGCTCCAAGTATAGTTACCGATGGATGAAGACGAAAGAGGGGATGCCTTCCCGGGGCATCCCCAAGCTTAGGCTTTTGATTATCTTGAATTTACTTGGGGTGCCATGTGCATCCCCAAGCTTAGGCCTTTGCTACTCCTTGTTCCATAGTCCATCAAGGCAATACTCAAAACTTGAAAACTTCACAACACAAAACTTAGACAAAAATTCTCGTGAGCTCCGTTAGTAAGAGAAAGCAAACCACCACTCAAAGGTACATCAAGGAATTTATTCTTTGTTTATATTGGTGTTAAACCTACTGTACTCCAAGTTCTCTATGGTTCATATCGTCAAATATTACTCAAAGATGCATCGGAATAAGCAAACAACACACGAAAAACAGAAACTGTCAAAAACAGAACATTCTGGAGTAATCTGCTGGGTTCGCCTACTTCTGGAACTCCAAAAAATTCAAACTAAATTGTTCAATTTGCGCAATGTGTCTACCAATCAGCAGCAAAAAGAATCAACTAAAAAGCACGCTCCAGTAAAATCTGAAGTCTACTTTAGCGAGCGCTAACGATTCTGTTTTTCACAGCAAGATCATACAAACTTCACACAAGTTTTACCAAAAAGGTTCTACTGGGCACAAACACTAAACAAAACATGAAAACACATCTAATCAGAGGCTAGATGCAATATTTATGCCCTAACAGCAACAAAAAAAAATTGGGTTGCCTCCCAACAAGCGCTATCGTCTTACGCCCCTAGCTAGGCACGATTTTAATGATGCTCACATGAAAGATAAGAATTGAAGCACAAAGAGAGCATCATACAACATGTGACAAACACATCAAAGTAACATACTTCCTATGCATAGGCATCTTATAGGCAAAAAAATTAGCAAGGCAAGCAAGATCTAGCATATGCAAGGAAGAAGAAAGAAACAAGATCAATCTCAACATGAAGAGAGGTAATTTAGTAACATGAAGATTTCTATGACCATATTTTCCTCTCTCATAATAATTACATGTAAGATCATAATCAAATTCAACAATATAGCTATCACATAACATATTCTCAACACGATCCACATGCATGCAAAGTTGACACTCTTCCAAAATAGTGGGATTAACATTAACTAAAGTCATGACCTCTCCAAACCCACTTTTATCAAAAAAATCATAAGATTGAACATTCTCCAAATATGTCGGATCTAAAGTTGACACTCTACCAAACCCACTTTCAATATTATTGCAAACATTATTATCAATCTCATATTCATCATGGGGCTTAAATAAATTTCCAAGATCATAAGAAGAATCACCCCAATCATGATCATTGCAACAAGTTGTGGGCATAGCAATACTAGCACCCCCAAGCTTAGGGTTTTCCATATCATTAACACAATTCACATTTATAATAGCATAATTGCAATCATGCTTTTTATTTAAGGAGCTAACATGAATCACTTTTTCTTTCAACAATTCCTCACAATTTTCAGATTCATAAATTTCAAGAAAAACCTTATAAAGACAATCTAGTGCATGCAACTCACTAGCAATAGGTTCAACATAATTGGATCTCTTAAAGAGATTAGCAAGTGGATGAGGATCCATACTTTAGCAAGCGAAGATGCAAGCTAATTGAGGGCACATAGCAACACAATCAAACAAGAGGCACACGAATGGTAAACACACGGCAGAAGAAGGGCAAATAAAACAGCAAGGGTGAAGTGGGGGAGAGGAAAACGAGAGGAAAATAAATGTGATGTGAAGGATAAGGGTTTGTGATAGGTACTTGGTATATGACTTTTGCGTAAGCCTCCCCGGCAATGGCGCCAGAAATTCTTCTTGCTACTTCTCGAGCTTGCGTTGTATTCCCTCGAAGAGGAAAGGGAGATGCAGCACAGTAGCGTAAGTATTTCCTTCAGTTTTTGAGAACCATGGTATCAATCCAGTAGGAGACCATGCGCGAGTCCCTCGCACCTGCACAAACAAATAAGAACTTCGCAGCCAATGCGATAAGGGGTTCTCAATCCCTTTACGGTCACTTATGAAAGTGAGATTTGATAGAGATGATAGTTTACATTTTTGGTATTTTTGGTTTATAAGAACAGAAAATAAAAGCGGTAAAAGTAAAGTAGATGTAGATTGATATGTTGAGAATAGACCCAGGGGCCATAGTGTTCTCTAGTGGCTTCTCTCATGATAGCGATATTCTACGACGGGTAAACAAACTACTGTCGAGCAATTGATAGAAAAGCGAATAATTATGAGACTATCTAGGCATGATCATTGTATATAGGCATCACGTCCAAGACAAGTAGACCGACTCCTGCCTGCATCTACTACTATTACTCCACACATCGACCACTATCCAGCATGCATCTAGTGTATTGAGTTCATAAGAACAGAGTAACACCTTAAGCAAGATGACATGATGTAGAGGGATAAACTCAAGCAATATGATATAAACCCCATCTTTTTATCCTCGATGGCAACAATACGATACGTGCCTTGCTGCCCCTACTGTCACTGGGAAAGGACACCGCAAGATTGAACCCAAAGCCAAGCACTTCTCCCATTGCAAGAACTATAGATCTAGTAGGCCAAACCAAACCAATAATTCGAAGAGACTTGCAAGGATATCATGAGCACACATAAAAAGTTCAGAGAAGAACCAAATATCTTTCATAGATAACCTTGATCATAAACTCACAATTCATCGAATCTCGACAAACACACCGCAAAAAAAGAGATTACATCGAATAGATCTCCTCGAAGACCGAGGAGAACTTTGTATTGAGATCCAAAGAGAGAGAAGAAGCCATCTAGATACTAGCTATGGACCCGAAGCTGTGTGGTAAACTACTCACAACTCATGGTGAGGGCGATGATGATGATGATGAAGAACTCCGTGATGGATCCCCCTCCGGTGGAGCTCCGGAACAGGCTCCAAGATGGGATCTCATGGGAACAGAAGGTTATGGCAGAGGAATTAGGGTTTTCTCTCTGTTCCCGGAGGTTTTGGGGTACGAAGACTTATATAGGAGGAAGGAGGACACCGAGGGGTGCTCGGGGTCTCCACGAGGAAGGGGGGCGCGCCCTGGGAAGGAGGGTGCGCCTCCCACCCTCGTGCACCACCCCTTGATCCGCTGACGTGGTTCTCAAGTCCCTTGTGCATGATTTTCTCCAAAAATATCTCTCGCGAAGGTTTCATTCCGTTTGGACTCCGTTTGATATTTTTTTCTACAGAACCCTGAAACAGGCAAAAAAAAACAGCAATCTGGACTGGGCCTTTGGGTTAGTAGGTTAGTCCCAAAAATGATACAAAAGTGTATGATAAAGCCCATTAAACATCCAAGACTTCATAAATAATAACATGGAACAATAAAAAATTATAGATACATTGGAGACATATCACCAACTATTACATAGTAAGAGTGACATAGACGAGGATGACCAAATGACAAGGAATATGCAAAACAAAAGAAAGAACTACCCATCCAGAACAAGCAACAAAGACAATAAATTATTTCTAAGAGATGATCCAACACCATCATAATTTGTAGCCCCGCTTCAGCGACCAATGATCCGGAGACACCAGTACTCCACCCTTTCGACGCAACAGCCCAATTACCTATCAACCTGAAGGCTTCAACCACATCACTGCGTGTCGTAATTGAGACATCCAAGGATCAAAGTTAATCCGGATGCCTTTGACATTCTCACCTTCTTTTGGTTGCAGGCTGTATCATTGACAATCAGGGGAGTTTGCTCCCGAACTCCTAGGGCTCGCTGTGTAGACACAGTTTTCCATAGCAAACAGAGCCTCTCTTCCATCAAGGTCCTTGCCAACGGCGGTCTCCTGGTTAAATGGATAATTGAGTCCGAGAAACAGAGAGTGTGAACCAAGGCTGTTTACCCGCCTCCAACTAAAAAATCCCGAAGGCCCCAACAAGTTGATATCCTGCTCATAGACGTAACAACCATTTTCCAGATGCTCACACATTTCATGGTGCTTGTATACAGTGGGGTTTTTGCATTATAACTTTTCCGGCTCATGTGTCCGAATGATCATCAGACTTTTGTCGTCGTCTGATCGAGCGAGGAACCAGTTGTGCTTCCCTGTTTTTGGCAAAGGTGGTGTGATTACAAAGGGCAGTAACTGTAGGGACACTGCATCATATAAAAAGGACAGGCATTGTTAATGTAAGATCAACATTGTTCAGAGTATGAGTAGGATAATGCAAGAGACAACATTGATATGTCCCTGTTGGAACTGGGAGGAAAATACAGGGAAATGTATACTGGGTTCGAAAATATAGAAGTGCCATGCATGGTTATACTCATGTTATCTCGCAATCGATTCTTCACAGGAAACTACCATGTCATGCATGTTATGGAATCATGTTCCGTCCTCACAAACAAATTCTTCAAGGTAACTAACAGACCATGCATTGTTATATACTCGTGTTCTGTGGGCAAAATTTTAGTGAGGATATTATTCTAGCCATTGATTACTGAAGGGTGAATATAGGTATGTACACATGGTAAGCATTACATGATTTCACTACTTCCAAATATAGAGTTCTCCATATGCACATTTACTTCCCTAATGTATGGTTAGATGAAACCAACAGTGTGGTGCATGTTTCTATATCATGAAAATGAGGAAACTAACATGGCCATTGATACACACTCATATTTAGTAGTAGTATATACATTACTGTAAAATAAGGAGAATATCCATATATTCCTAACCGTTTGATTATTCAGGGGTACAAATTGGCTGTAATGACATGATCACAATCGCATGAATTAACTTATTCCAAATATAGCTGATTTACGGCATCTCTAATACATTGCCATAGTTCTACTCAAATTCTGCTCAAACAGGGATATGCCAATCATCACAAAAAGTTCAAACAGCGTCATGGCATCATCATTAACATGAGATGGAAACAACTTACACACGCCGTCCCAACAATATGTTGTGCCATCTGCTTTGTCGATCGCGTAGATGATGCCATTGTGTTCAATAGCATCACAGAAGTGTGTATCAGCTTTGACGATGATCCACTGCGAGCTGAGTTGTCTCCAACTAAAGAAGGCACCAGCGAGATAGGCGAGTCCACGGTCGAACAAGGCAATTAGCTTGAAGTCTGCGTAATTCGCATGTCGTGTGGGCACTTGGCTGATTACAAACTTCTGCAAAACAAGGTCCGTCCAACTGACGTGGTAATCTAGATGACTAGGACCGCGATGGTAAAACTCTATATAATCCAACGGAGGAAGGATAATCTCATGGGAGGTCTGGAAGTTCACGAGCACCAACTTTTTACCGTCTTCTCTGAAGGCAGCCATCCAGTGGGAGTTCATGCCGACCCAGTACATACCTACCAAGAAGTTTCGGGTGATGGTGATCGGATCGAAGTCGAGGGAAATGATGTATGGTGACCCACTACACACCTGCAAAGAAGTTTCGGCTAATGGAGATCGGATTGAAGTCGAGGGGCATCATGTACGCCTCTGTATCATGGTGAGCCAATCTCACAAGACCAGATAGCATCAAGCAGGGTGTCTTGAAAAGCTTTGGCCTTGCTTCGATGATGGCTGTGTGCATGCCCCTCGAGCATGCAGCCAGCCGCAGGGCGCTCAACATATCCATACACGAACAACAGAGGTCGAGGACGTCACTGGAGAGTTTGCTCCAATCGCGGCTCATATGGATCCTGCGCGGTTCGCGTTCGGCAATGGTGGAGTTTGGAAGGTGGGGTTTTGGGGGGCTTGATTTACGGGGGAGAAGGCTGTCGGTGCTGGAGCGGCTAGCGAGGGAATAGTGGTACTGGGGGAGGCGAGCGAGGCGAGGGTATGCGGGGGCACAATGAGATAATGAAGAGTGACCTCAGGATCTCCGGCGAGATGGAGATGGAGATGGAGTGGTGCTAGGGGAGAGGGAGACGAGGCGAGGCATGCTATACAACGGTGGTGACATTGACTGCACAGTGCACAAGGTGAGGCTGACTTTGGTAACCCGGACACACCGCCTGGACTGGTGTCACCTTGGTGCAGGGTCTTATCACTTCACTGTGAGGACCGGATGAATAATAGTATTTTGACCATCAAGTGTACCATAATTGTACTACTACTACTAGTAGGAGCAGTAGGAACATGAGTAGTAATCCCGTGCTAGCATGCCTCTAGGTTCAATTCATACTCCAGGTATCATCCATATTGTGAGCAGAACCAAATTCTCGTTTGCATAGGTCCCACCTGTCAGGAGGGGTGCAGAAATAAAAAGGATTTATAAAATGTCTTGCCACGGTGATTCGAAAGAGTGACCTCAACTAGCCAGTGGCACATGTAGCGCTGGAAGGATGGGCACGTACAGGGACAGGCCCCGCTCCTCAACCTACCCGCGTAGCCTTTTCGTTTAGACTACCTAGCCGTCTAATCAACTACCTGCAGGCCACTTCTACCATTTACTTCTCCATCGGGAACCGATTTTCCTTGGCTTCTTCACTACTCCTTGATCTTCATTTGCATCCAAACCACACTGCATTCACATTGTTTTAACCTCTTCACATCCTCGTGGAGTAATTCCAAAGCCCCTATAAATAATCATTTTCTTCAGTTAGACTAGCCATCTAATCCTAATTCTCCAAACCATAGCCCTACGGTCCAGCGGTTCCAAATGGCGAAAGAGATTGAGATGCATGTTTTTAGCGTCCAACATGTCCTCGTCGAAGGCTCATTGAGGATAGTTGCCATAGTCACCGACCACCCAAGGGTTGTTCGGAAGTGGATCAACAATGTATCCAACTCCTTCCAAAAGGTGGAGATGAATGTCATCGGTCTCGACGCAAAGTACACGAAGCGTGCCACTGGGAAGATCCAACACGCCGCCGCCCTTCAGCTGTGACTCAAAGATGATGTTTTGGTGTACCACAACATACACGCGCCCTCCATACCAGGTGAGCTTCACGATTTCTTGTCTCGGGAGGACATATACTTCTGTGGGGCAGCCATCGCAAGGGACAAACAAAAGTTGGAGCCGTACAACCTTGATTTGAAAAGCATCACTAACCTACAAACCAGAATAAGAATTCAATAGAAGATTCTGATAAACCGACACCATCCCTATTCGACGTAGCAAATTTTGTGCTAGGAACAAATCTTCAGAAGGGTGACGTGACGCTGGCATTAAGGTCGTCTAGATGGGAGAATTATCCCTTGATGTACGAGCAGATAAAATATGCTGCCCTCGATGCCCGTGTGAGTTTCGAGATAGCTGTAAGGCGCGCCTCCCGTGTCTGTGGGCGCGCCTCCCGTGCGTGTGGCAGCGCCATGCAGGCAGAGACAGAAGTCGGGTGCGTGGAGAGCGACGAGTCGATGGCCATCTTCTCTGTGTCCACCGCCATCATCGAGGAGAAGTAGAACATGGGAGGCCGCCGCCACTTGGGTCCCATGAAGGCCACCGCCGAGGCGACGACTACGCATTCAGGTGGTTTCTTTGCTTCTTCGTCTCTTCCGAGGACCTTCGTCGACCCTGCAAAGTGTCTGTCCGACATGAGGAAGACAAAGGGATCCGCGGTCGGCCATTTAGATTATGTACTCCCTCTCCATTTAGATTATGTACTCCCTCTCCAGCTGACGGAGGGAGTATTAATTATACCAACAGAGCCGGATTGGCACCGCTTAGTTCATGTAAATGTAATGAAATCCATCATGTTTACATGAAGATCCGGCTTTTTTATACAAAATCCTTCATGCTTATATGAAATCAGTCCGTGTTTGCACGAATTTCATCTGGTTGGTTAGAGTTGTGAAAATGTATGCCGCTGGCGTTTGATGTCGTCCTCCGCGGAAGGAAGCGGGAGGAAATTTGCCGGATGCCGTTGGAGATGCTCTTATGCTGGAAATAATAGAGTGACATCCAATCCATTTGAGTTAATTGCGTGTATGATTGTCCCTCTATAAAAAGTTAATTGCATGTACAGTGTACACATGACTTGCAGGGTGGCTACAGCTTCGTACAGAAAGTTAAAAAGAAACAAGTCCATTCCTAATCTTGTATTCTAAGTACTCTGTGGGTTCCACTGTCAGTACAGTAGCGAAAGAAGTATATATTAAATAAGTAATCTATAATATAAAAATCTAAAGTTAAAGACAGAATTCGAACTCATGTCATCGAGTTGCGAGCATATGGCGCTAACCAGTCCAGCACATTTTTGTTGTAGACCATGCTGGAGATATATCTCCATGTCTACTCTTATACTCCATCCGTTCCTAAATATTTGTCTTTTTCAGATTTCAAATGGACTACCACATATGGATGTGCATGTAGACATATTTTAGTGTGTAGATTCACTCATTTTGCTCCATATGTAGTCACTTGTTGAAATATCTAAAAAGACAAATATTTAGGAACGGAGGGAGTAGAAAACAGAGTTGGTGATGATGGTGTGCGTGCCATCCTGCAATATAGGCCGTCGGATTTATATCTAACGGATAGTAAGAAAACTATGGTAATTTTGCAAAAATATACCCACACCCCTCTTCACGTTTGCAAATACGGCCTTCCCTCGTTCGTCCTTTTCTCTCACAAGATAAACTACTCATACAAATGCATCTTGATGTTCCATGCAACGCACGGGCATCTAGCTAGTTTCTTTTAAAATAGTTACTGCGATAATTGGGTTGAAGTGATATATTTTATGTTTACCCCGAATGATTTCAGATTCACTAGTAGTAACAAAAAAAAGGTTGCCATGTTGATTAACAGAAAACAGGGTGAAAACTATCACATGAGGCTGGTACAAACGAGGCACACTGGGTTCAGCGTCGTCGTCACTACAGCTGTGCGCGCGCGAGAAGTCTACATATCGAGGGTTTACTGAGCGGGGCACAGAGACACAATGTTCGAGAGAGAAACCAATTGACAGATTACGATCAGATCGAGTTGTCACCCTTCTACTGTCATTGTTGGGGTGGGGGGAGGGGGGAG
>LR738713.1:520721110-520732277 GCA_902687465.1 Secale cereale | reverse complement strand
GCAGTGACACTTACATATCCCTACTCTTATAAAAAACAGAGTTGGTGATGACGGTGTTTCCGCCATCCTGCAATATAGGCCATCCGATTTATACCCAACGGATAGGAAGGTAACTGTGGCAATTTTGCAAAAAGATACCCACACCCCTCTCCGCATTTGCAAATAAGGCATTCCCTCGTTCATCCTTTTCTCCCACAAGATAAACTACTCACACAAATGCATCTTGATGTTCGGTGCAACGCATGGGCATCTTGCTAGTAGGGAGATGGAGTTTGTGTGACACATATCTAGCTATATTAAGGGATAGATAGATAGCATTTGTGCGAGGCACACTTAAAGCATCACGAGGATAAACAAAATTGTGTGCATGCAAGTGCCAGAAAAAATGAAGTGAGAAGCAATGTGTGTGCGCGTGCGTGTGTGTGTGTGTGTGTGTGTGTGTGTGTGTGTATGTGTGAGAGAGAGAGAGAGAGAGAGAGAGAGAGAGAGAGCGAAATCTCAAAACAAAAGGTGCTCTGTTGGAATCCCACTGTATGTATTCATATGGTTCCGGAACTCGAGTTAACCTTAGGCATATTTGTGAGAGACATTATTATACTTTGAGACATTAGTGGCTGTGGATGAGCGGGATTAAAGGGGTGGGCGTGTTCGACAGAGAGAGCGTGTGTGTTTCTGTGTGAGAGACTTGTAGGACGGGGTAGAAAGACGAATTCTAACCTTGACGGAGGGAGAGAAATACACGAAGTGCGCGTGTGTGATTCGGATGTCCACAGGGAAATGAGATATGTATGCATGTGAGAGAGATTGCACAATTCATTCCCGTATAACTATTTAGCGATCGTGGACGTGCATCGCTTGAACATAAATCAATATCTACTTTGTATCGTGGCCAAAGGTACAATATCGATTCAATGGTATAAAGATTGGACACTCACATATCACATATTTTTCTATTTAAATAAACCTTTTCAATTGTGCATGCCAAAGTTACAGTGATGTTTCTTCAAACAACCAATGTAGCTATCATGTACATGCACCATTGTTACTCTTGCATTCAAAATTATTAGTCTTGGATGATTTAATGTTCTATTATGAAGTAATATATGTAATATTCATATATGAATTCAACGGGTATGCATTTTATGAAATGGAGGCTATGTAATCATATGAGGTAACACTTTTAAGTAGCGGACTACAATATCCATTTCTTTTTGTGCGCCTCTACACTAACATGTCAATGCATTATGTTTAAAGTAAATAACCAATTGCACTAAATTATCTATTTACATGAGAAATACATAGGCTAAGCGTTTGATCCCTTTTTGTGAACACGCCACTACACCCGTACGATTGGCCGCGCCGGTGTGAACGTCCAAGTTATCGGCGCATCATCCCGAGTTATTGTATTTTTTTCTGGGGTGGACTTCACACTAGTTATTAACTGCTGACGCGTGCCCCGTGTACACAGTCTCGCATGACCTTCCTGCTAGCACGGTCCAAAATTAGTTGAAACTAGATACGAATGATCTCGTGGGCGGCAAAATCTCCCACCTCCTTCTAAAAAATTTCCGCCACCTTAGTCTTTAGCATGCGAAATTCCCCTTTGGTCCTTGGTGCACGGAGACCAACAGTTACAATACCGCCCTCATCTACATAATAGGTCGGGGCTGCTTTGGTAACTTCGGGTTCCCCCCACTACACGGCACCCCCATTTCCTCCCCGCCTCCCGCAAAAACGACTAACTCCACAGCACCAGAGCATCTCACATCACGTAGTCCATACTTCATCGGCCTTTCTCCCCTCCCCTCTCGAAACCCTAGACTGCTCATCCACCGGTGTACCAGAGCCCATTCACTGCCAGCGGCGTCCACCACGTCGGATCTGCTTCTACGGCCGCATCTACCCCTCCCACCTCCCCTAGAAACAAGTAGACTGCTCATCCACCACTGTACCACAGCCCATTCAGTGCCGGCCTTGTCCACGGCGTCGGATCTACTTCGCCGGTACTCTCGTCAACCACATCACATATGCAGTGGCTCATTCGTACTCCCCACCGGAGACGCTTCGTCCACACCCCCCGGAGCCGCCCCACCAATGCCCCGGTCGACGGCCTCTGATCCTCTTCGCCGACACCTTCCTCAACCCTACCGGAGCCGCTTCGCCGACACCATCGTCAACCCCACCGGAGTAGCTTCACCTATACCATTTTCAACCCTACCGGGGCCGCTTTGCCAACTCACAAGTCCACGGCCTCAGACCCGCTTCCTCGCACTCTCATCCAACCTACCGGAGCAGCTTCTGACGCCCCATCCACGGCCGCAGACCCGTGTCGTCGACACCATCCTTAACCCAACCACCGGAGCAGCTTCACCCACGCCCTCATCCACGGCCACAGATCCGCTACGCCCACACCGTAGTCCACCCTACCGGAGCCGCTCCACAAACACCCTACTCGAGGGTTCTAGATCTCCTTACCGGACCCCGACAGCCAGCGCAGCGTCATCACCCTTGACGTTTCTAACCTGATTCCCACCGTCTGGCAAGATGCCAAGCACCCGCCACGGCCTAGGTACTTGTCACCTTTAAACCCATCCAGCATCACCTGCCCGATGTACTTCAAATATACTAACAGGTCATTGTTACCTGTTATGCAGCTGGCAAAAGCTACAAGGACGATGTTTCTTCTGGATCTATCAGCTTGGCCAACCAAGATCCTGGACCGAGGCATTGCTATGATCATGTAAGCGTGTCTCTCTCTCTCTCTCTCTTGTATTGTTCTGTGCCTGCCAGCGTGCTTTGCTAGGATTTTTGACCAATAATCCTTTTGTGCAGACAATGATTTCTACTACTGGCTGCTAAATTAGATATGTTGATGTCATACATGATACTACCTCGTACCTCCGTTCCTAAATATACGTCTTTCTAGAGATTCCACTATAGGCTACATACAAAGCAAAATGAGTGAATCTACACTCGAAAATGCATCTATATACATCTGTATGTGGTCCATACTGGAATCTCTACATAGACATATATTTAGGAACAGAGGCAGTACATTAAAAAAAATCATAGGTGGCATGTAGGGATTCCAGTACACTACATTAGGCTCCCTTAGAGTGCTTGCTAGTCCAGCACACAGAGTCATGGCTAGTTTATGCTACGCACACAATCATTAATTGGTGGTTTAAATATGCGCAAGGGATATACAATGTATTATCATGTAGAGATGTCTGAAATTAGCCATGTCAACTTGCAGATAGGGTTACACAATTAAAAAGTACAAGATGTATGTGTCAATTTCATGGAACATCGCAAAAAAAGGAGAGCCAGCGGTGAGCCTATACAGTGTGCTATGGTACGTCACTCCTCCATTGCAATCATCGTGACATGTTATTTGTATGTCAGTTCTATTGGCCAAGTTTCTTAGGGACAATTATTACGATTTATCCTAAGAAAATAAGCACCTGTGAATATAAGCTCCATGTAATAAGCCAACCAGTTCTTTTCATTGCGTTTTCAGCTTATATTTGGTATGATCAGTGAAAAGTCTAGATTGCATTATATTTTTTCATTTTTCTGCCCATATGAAAATTAATTTGACTTGTAAACATCACAAATTGAACCCAATGCAGTAATTAATATGATAGGAAAACAGACCATCACTATTTTCTCAAAATGCAAATACAAAGATACCATCTACTTGGAACAATCTACTTTGGTCAATGTTTCCCATAGAGATCCCATTGCCTAATTTAAACAAAAACGCATGACCATCACTGTTCGCTTTGATTACTTGATGTTCTTGACCTAACACTCTAACAGAGCTTGTCAACGATTTAAACACTAAGGGCTGCTGTACTGGGGGGCTTTTCTAACGCATAGGTGACATAAAGGTTTGGCTGTACACTAAAGTAGGCTCTCCAAGAGTACCTGGAGATCCAGTTCGAAGGTATGCCTAGTTTTTACATAGTGCAGACATAATAAATGCTCATTACATTGTGTGCAAGTGCAAGAGATGAGACATGTTTCATTATGTGGTGTTGTTTTGTTATAATCTCATCCTTTTGTGTTCACAGACTGGAAAGTATGCATATTTATCTTCCAAGGAGACGAGTAACTAGTTTGTGTCACCTTGCAGAGGGGGTGCAATGAAGATAAGATTGAGGATTTCCAAGTACAAGATGTTAGGAAGGAGCCTTGCAATAGAAGTAGGAGATGCGTTGAGCCTCTTCAACCTGTTAAGGTAAGTCACTGTATCCAACTCAACAGTTCAATTCCTTATTTGTTTCAGGCATAGATAATTTGCTCTTTTCAATTGCTTTATTTGTCCTCAGTTAATGAGATGCCCAAAGAATGATGCCTGCTGTTAGGTACTTGTATAACTATTAGTTGACATAATTAAAGGCCTTACCATTTAATTACTCTGCCAAAGTGTGCCTGAAGCTTTGAAGTCTATAACCAACTATTATTGAATGAGGCTCACAATCTAGTTTATACTAGGCTAATGATTGCATAGTTTTGCTTGCTGTATGTTTGTATGAAATCCTCTGCTGTTCATTATGCTCCCTAAGACTTTAATTGAGCTACAGAATGGCCAACTGCTTGCTTACTTCTACGCAATGTGATGTCTAAATTTGTAACTTGTCTGTGTTTTGGATTGGGCCCCAACATCATGCTCCTCTGGTGAGCTAAGAGAGATTTCTGTATGCAGGCTGCACAGACTACCTTTTTTATAATTTTTAAAATATCACCTGCTTATGCTTCATGACGTGTAACATTATTGTTAGTCCTGTTTTGCCATGTACAAAATAGTCTGTCTTGCACGCTTCACTGTTGTAACTATATTTTTGCCCTAGTCATGTGTACTTACAGAAACATTTCAGGATGAAGTGATATCAACACAAAGATCTGCGAGCAGTGCGGCATGGCCGTTACCGAATGATTATGGATTGGAATTGGAATGTGCTGATGTTCTCGAGCATCAACTAGAGGTGGCAAGACAACGTGTACATGATTCTGAACGTACAGTCAACAAGTTGAGACTGAACATGCAGGTATTAGATGCAGGAGTCAAAAAAATGAAACAAGACACTGAGGTAACAATGAAGGAATTGGAGATTTTGCAGACTGAAATTTTTGCTATCTAAATCCGTCCAATCCTATTTTTTGAAGAGATTATAGTTCAAATGGTAAGTTATGTTGATGCGCGTCCATGATGTATGAGCTGTATTTGCCCAATGTATGTAATTTGCTGTTTGTGTATGCTTTATTATCACTGGTGCTGAACCATAATGCCCAGTGGGTGTAATCAGCTGTAATTTCTTTATTGTATAGTGTACGATTATTCTACGTTTCTATGCCTTAGTCTCTTTATTGTATAGTGTATGTTTTTTAGAGGTGACAGTATAGAGTAGGATAATTCTTTGAATATGCTATATCGTTCAAATGGGGGCCAACTCGCCCAAACGTTGTAGTGACCATGGCCTTCCACAGGCTGTATGATCCATGGGCCATCTACGGGACGGACGATCCATGGCCTTCTATGGCCGTCGGATTCATGGGCCTTCTATGGGCTGTCGGATCCATGGGCCTTCTATCGGCTGTCGGATCCATGGGCCTTCTATGGGGCAGCGGATCCATGGGCCGTCGGATCAATGGGCCTTCTATGGGTCGTCGGGTTAATGGGCCATCTATGTCCCGTAGGATCCATGGGCCTTCTACGGGTCGTCTCACCTATGGGCCTTGTACGGGCCGTATAAGGGGCCATAAACTGGCTAGAGTAGAAATCGTACATTTTATGGGCTGACCATAAAAGGCTGTTAATAAGCCGTATTTGATGATGCTATGAAAATTGGCCAACGTATTAACGGGCCACAAACCGGCTGACTATATCCACGGGCTGAATTTGGCCCACAAGCAGAAAATGACAGTAACTGGCCGAAAGTAAACGAATACTGGAAATGAGCCCAAGAATAAATGGGCCCTGAGAAGGCCGAAAGATAACATGGGCTGAAAACGGCCCAACGGAATAATGGGTCGTTAATGGGTATAAAGTGATACACTTTTCATTACGGGCCAGTTTTACCACGGGCCGTTAATGGGCCGAGTGTTACTAAGGGCCTCATATGGGCCAAAAGACATCATGGGCCATACATGGACCGGAAGTTAAAACGGCTGGAATTATATTGGACGGCCCAGATGACGCTACTGGGCCTAATTCGGATAGGCCGTAAACAGGCCCTGGGTTAGCGGGCTGTAAATGGGCTATATGCGAACATGCCGTTAACAGGCTTGCCGTGGGTCGGCCCGCCACATTTTGACCAAGTCAAACGGGCCGGCCTTTTCACATGAATGGGCCTCTGTTGGGCCATGCCACGTGTCGATGTATCATATGCGCTTTGGGTTCAATGAGTAGATGACGCTACTGGGCCTAATTCGGATAGGCCGTAAACGGGCCATGGGTTAGCGGCCTGTAAATGGGCTATATGCGAACAGACCGTTAACAGGCTTGCCATGGGCCGGCCCGCCACCTTTTGACCAAGTCAAATGGGCCGGCCTTTTCACAGGAATGGGCCTCTGTTGGGCCGTGCCACGTGTCGACGTATCATAGGTGCTTGGGTCCAATGAGTGGATGACATCTGTCCCCATGGCGAGCCACCACGTGTTCCCTTCCAGCCAATGATGATTTTAGACGTGGAAAATCCCCATTGGTCGGGGCTGTTAACGGGTTATCAGATCCAAAACTGGACCCGATAGCTTAACGGCGTTACGTTACGGTGGATGCCACGTGTCGGTCACCCTTGACGAAAGCACTTTTGTGACGCGCGATTTATCGTCATGGAAGTGGACACTTCCGTGATGATAATTTTGGTAATTTCATGGAACACTTCTACGACAGCACAGGTATGACTATCTTGATTCTGTCATAAATTTCTCATGGATGTACATGCATGATAGAAAACGTGACCTACTGTGACAAACACGTATCATCACAGAAGTGTATTTTTTTTGTAGTGACAGGTACCAATCTGAGGTTTTGATACAAAGATTGGATACAAGAGATGAACTAGGGTTTGAGAGGAGATGGTGCTGGTAAAGATGTTGATGGATATTGACCCGCTCCCGATGAGAGGATCGATGGTGATGACGACGGTGACGATTTCTCCCTCCCGGAGGGAAGTTTCCCCAGCAGAACAGCTCCGCCGGAGCCCTAGATTGGTTTCACCAAGGTAACGCCTGGAGACGGCGGCGCTTCGTCCCGAGAGCCTCCTTCTAATTGTTTCCAGGTCAAAACACTTGATATAGCAGAAGATGGGCATCGGGGGCCTGCCAGGTGGCCCACGAGGCATGGGGGCACGCCCCGACTCTCGTGGACGGTGGGTGGCCCCCCTATGGTACTTCCTTCGCCAGTTATTTTTTATATTTTCCAAAACTGACTTTCGTGGAGTTTCAAGGCTTTTTGAGTTGTGCAGAATAGGTCTCCAATATTTGCCTCTTTTCCAGCCCAGGATTCCAGCTGCCGGCATTCTCCCTCTTCATGTGAACCTTGTAAAATAAGAGAGAAAAGACATAAGTATTGTGGAATAATGTGTAACAACAACCCATATTGCAATAAATATCAACATAAAAGCATGATGCAAAATGGACGTATCAGAATCGCATGTTGCTCTCAGTCAGTTTGGACATCGGAAAGCCCATCCCATGGAGGGTCTCGGCATATAAGATATTCCAGCCGCAGCCGCCATCCGTCAGGACCTTGGTCTGTCGAGTGCCGTCAACAACTGGGTCGATCATATTAAATAAATAATTACGAGTGTTTGTTTGATTGTTGTGTGATTGATTGTGTGAAATTGAGTGGAATTTGAAACTTTTTGAAAGTTGAATGAGATGGAATAATAGCACTTTCCCAAACTTTCATCTTTGCATTTTGATCTACATGAATTCAAATACATTTCATCACAAAACCCTAGAGTGAAGATAATATGACTTCTTCCATTTAAAGAAATGAAAAGGGATTTGGAAATGATTTTAATTCCATTTGAAATATTCAAATATAGAAACTTAAAGAAACTCAATGAGTTCATGAGAGAAGATAAAATGACTTCTTCAAAGTTGGAGAAAGAGAGTTGGAAGTTTCAAAACAAAATTAAAAGTCACTTTGAAGTTATTTGAAACTCATTTTTCATTTGAAGTTATTTGAATTTCCAAATTTCAAATCCTCTGAAAACTATTCAAAATGAGAGAAAATGTGACACTTCAAAATTAAGAGGGCACTTGTTTTGGCCAAGCGAAAACAGAAAGATTTGAAATTGGTTTGAAATTCAAATTCAAATCCAATTGGGAGTTATTTGGTTTTTATTAAAATTATTTTCTCCTAATAAATAAATAAATGGAAATAAGGGTAAAATTATCCCTTCAATGGAAAAGTAGGAGAATATAAATTTGAAATCATTTTGGTATTTAAAATGATTTGTATGGATTTTAAATGCAAAACTAGCACTATTGACTTTTATGTTTTTTTGTAGAATTTATTTGAAATTGAAAAATAGTTCATCTTATTATTGCTATTTATCTAAACATTTTGGTATATAATATGCCTATTTAGATTTTTTATATTTATTTTCTCTCTGTTGTCGTATTTGTTTCTCTTTAAAAAATAAAAAATAGCACCCACTGCGTGGTCCGAATCGGAGTTCGGCCCAAGAGCACACCCAGCCGGCCCAAATGGCCATTTGGCCCACGGCCTGCCCCGCGCGCCCGATTTCCTTCACGTCGGTTGCCCGACCTCGCTCGCCTTTCCCCTACTCCCGCTGACCGGTGGGCCCCACCTTATTGTCCCCAACCTCCCGCGCGGAGCACGAGAGGGACACCGCCTCGCCGCCCGAACCCGCCGGCCGCTTCCCTCGCGGATGGGGCTTATCCGCTTGCCACCGGAGCCCCGACCGCGCCTATAAAACCCCCTGGACACCCTCTCTCAATCTCACCGTCTCAACTCGTACCATGTTGGTCGCAGACGCCGCCCCGTCCAATCGCATCTCGCCGGAGCCGAGTTTTCTGCCAGACGAATTCGTCGCTAGTGAGCCCTTCCGGCCCCCATCATCGTGTTCATACGAACTCCCATGTCAACACACGTCGTTTTGACATTTTGTCTTGCCCCTAGGTCTCTAGAGACGCCGCCTCGACGGCGCCCGACCCCACCGGAGCCCTCCTCTCCGTTTGGACAACGCCGACGCTCCGCAGCACGAGCACCTGAACGCCCTTGACACGTATATCCCCTCCGTCCACTTCCACGCCGCCGGAATTCGTCGTAACAGCTGCCCCGTCATCGCCTGACGCCTGCGCCGCCGTCCTCTGCTCGACGTCGATGTCGCCGGCCGCTGTAAGCCGCCACGTCACTCTCATTCGTTAGATCGATCACCGACAACCCAGATTAGATCCTAGCCGGGTTTTTTATTTTGCAAAGTGGTACGTGGTTAACCGTTGTTCTCTTAGATCGTGCGGTTTTATTTAAACCGAACGTCGGTCTTTCATTTATTTAGACGCCGCCGCTATTTTTATTAAATGCTGATCGTTCGCCGTATAGCTTCTGCGGCGGACGCTGCTTAGCCAATAAGAATCTGCCATGTGGCCAGGGACATGTTCGTAGTTATTTCTTTCTCTATTTAGTCCCTGGAATTAGCAAATGGTCCCTGATCTTAGTTTGGCCGCAACTTTTTAACCGTAGATCCAAATTAGACGAAACCACTAGCAAATTCTTCGTTCAAACTTCAAATGGCCATATATCCCGAACCGTAGCTCAGATTGAGTTGATTCTTTTTGCACTTCATCACCGTAGACAAACCCTATGACTTGAACCATTGTCATAATATTTTGCACACAACTATACTTGTCCATGATAGTTTTACTACTATGCCTTTTATGCACGATAGTTCACATCACAAATTTTGAACCCTTTGTCACATGTTGTTTTGCACTTAGAAAAATTTCATGCAAGTTAAGTGTGTTGGATATCCATTTGGTTTTTCCAAGTCTTTTATGTTGCATGGTTCTCTAAAATGATTTCTTATGTGAATGCAATGTTTGACTTTATAGATTTTCATATGAGAGTGACGAATAGTTCTATTAAGTAAATTTTTAAGAGTGATATAATCTTCATCAACTATTACCAGGCAAGTTCACATTTGACCATACTTTTCAATTACCTATGTTTTATGTATGCATTTAGTCCTTTGTAGTAGGGTTGCATGGTAGGAATTTTATGTCGGATGGCTATGCTCTTACCTAGTAGTTCATTTGATGTGGGCCTGAACTACACAACCTTTGTCACCATCGGGTAAGTTCATGGTGGTGCACCACTAGTGGTCCATCCGCTTAGGCTCAAAGGGTTCAAATGTGTTTTCATATCTAGAAGCTTACGTGTGCAGCCACAAGTCATTATGGGCTCTGGCTTAGTTGAGTAGATAGTGTGAACTCTTCCAGAATAGGCTAGCAGATGTAGATTATATAGGTGTACCGGCCTATCCGTGGGTTAAGGGGAAATACTTTCGAAAGACTATGTCTTGATCATCCTAATCTCATACACGAGGCAGTGCGAGAACTCCAAGGGAGGCGATCGAGTCTTATGGAGAAAAATGCGCAAACCTCTGCAGAGTGTCGACCTAATGGATTAGCCGTGTCCTTGGTTACGGACATCTTGAGCATCTAGTAGTGAAAATGCCGGGAGATCTCATCACCCTTAATTTAAACAGTGGGTCTTAAATAAACTCTGGGAATGGATTGAGTTGGGTTTGCCAACTCATCCTATGCTATTACTATAGTGGTAGAATAATATCTTTTATTCTAGGAAAAAATTAGCTTTGTGCAAAAACTAAAGTTAGAGCTTTCCACCAGCCAAATTGCATGTACAAATAGGTTCATTATACTTATGATGTGACTTGTCAGTACATTCAATGTACTGACCTACACGGCTGCAACGTCTTATGTTGCAGGAATTTCTACGAGGAAGAAGAGTTACGTTGTAGGGTTACGGTCTACACTCAACTTGGCATTGATAGGACTCCCCGCCATTATGTTTGTTTTCGCTGAGATTTATGAGGTATATATATATATATATATATATATATATATATATATATATATATATATATATATATATATATATATATAT
>LR738713.1:520580367-520720911 GCA_902687465.1 Secale cereale | reverse complement strand
ATATATTGTTATTTATACATGTGTTTAAACTTTGATATATACATTGATGTACTGTGTGTGTCAGCCTACTGATACAGGGATGACACAGATACACAGAGGCTTGACCGTTTGAGGGGAGAATATCACATGATACCAACACTTGTATGCTCCCATGATACCAATTTGAAATATTCAAATTTAAGCTTGTCAAAAAATTTCGAAAAAAATCATGAATGTTCTTACCATATGTGTCTGCAAGCCCTAAAAGAATCAGATCCAAATTCAAATTGTGCAATGATAAAAAAAAAGACAAATTCAGCATGAATTGTGTCAATAAAGACAAAACATGAATAGTATACAAAAACTATACTATCCACAACAGATTTGTCTTTTTTGTTTCTCATTGTGTATATCGAATTTGGATCTGACTTTTTAGGGCTTGTGGACACATATGTTGAGAACATCTATGATTTTTTCGAATTTTTTTGACATGCTTAAATTTGAATTTTTCGAATTGATATCATGAGAGCATATAAGTGTTGGTATCATGTGATATTCTCCCACCGTTTGAGATCGGGTCGTTACAGTCGGGAACTGCTTTCCGCGGAGCCATGCCTAGCACTGCCCTACACGAATCTTATAAAACTTGTACTGCACGGCATCGGCTTGTGAAGAATGGTAAATTTGTGGGGGCTGAATGGAACCACTGAGCCAGGCCTGCTGCCCAAGCCCGACTCTAGACTCGCCTAATCAGAGAGGTCCACTGCCACCTTAATCTGTTCTAAGAAGAAGAGGCACAGCCTTAAGCGATGGGCCGTACAGACGAACTGTGCCCGCGGAGCACTCCTGTCCTGTGGACTCCTGGCGAGGGAAGGAGGGAGACAGAACAAAACGGACACACGACGAACCCCCTTTACGCGCACACGCACGCGCGCTGCAACGAGAACGGAACTGCTGGCGCTATTGGCCGGCCGGCCGATAGGCCCACCACGTGAGCGCTGCTGCCCGGCTCCCTCCCTGTTCGGTTCGGGATGGGTACATGACACGACGCGGCGAAGGCGAGAGAAGACAGCGGGTGAACTGTTGCCGCTGGCTGCTCCTTGTCCCGGCACCCAACCCAACCCACCAAAGCGCGAGCCGTTCGTGTCCCTCGTTGCCGTTGCTGCGCTGCCGCTGCCGCCCGGGCGGGGGCACGCGACGCGGGAGCCGATCGCGAGAGGCGTTCAGGTGGCGGAGAGGATTGTTGTGAATGGGACGCTGCTGGGCCGGCGGTTGTTGGTCGCCTGGGGGCTGGGGGCTGGGTGGGGTGGGCATGTGTGCATGGGATCCGACTGGGACCGCCGTGCGCGGCGCTGCAGCACATGACAGCCACGACGTGCGTCTCGTCTGGGATGGGGCCCGGCCGCCCAGGGTCTGAACTCTGGACCCTGGGACTGGCTACTGGGAGCGTGCTGGGAAATGGCTGTGCCGGAGTCAAACCGCAGGCAGCAGCCCGGCCCATCCGATCTGGATCCGGCGCTCCACGTCGCGGGTTCTCCCGAGATGGCGTTTTTGTCTGGAGTTGTTGCCTTGATTGCGGGATACTGGTACTACGCCATCGCAGGACTGGACACAGCAGCCGTCGATTATTGCAGGCCTGCACTTGCAGCTCTCGCGTAGGCACAGTAGTACTTACAGCTGGTAATTATGCACGGCGGAATGTGGATGGATGGGCGACATCACCCTCCCTACAGTTCAATTTACTTTTTTCAGGGTACCCTGCCTACAGGCCGCTCCGTCCTGCAGGTACACGTCCCCCACAAGCTTTCACACAGGCTTCCCCTCCATTTTTCAGCAAACGCGAACAGGTGGACCAGTGGAAAGCCTCGTCGATGGCTGTTGATCCTGGACCCCTTCGTATTGCAGATGCTTGAGCTGTGTCATATTAGAAGAAGACTGAGCCTTGGGATGCTCGTAGGAGAGCATCTCCAACAGGCGCGCGAAAGTTTTGTGTGTGAAAAAAAAGTGACGCTCGCACGGGAAAAGCGGCAGCACGCGCTGTAGTTTTGGTGCGCGACGCCAAGCGCGCGGGTTGAAAGCCGCGCGCCTGCGCCCGCCAACCGTCATGCTTTCCCTCACGCCGCGCCTTCTTCCTCGCCTCTTCCGACGCCCCGCCGCCGCCGCGCCTTCTCCCATGCCACTTTCAGCGCGCCGCCATGCCGCTGCGCCCCTGAAGCAGCTCGGGCTACCGCGACGTCCGCCTTCGCCCCTCCGGCGTGTATGACGCGGAGATCCGCTCCGACGATACACGCCTCGGGCTCGGAACATACGAGACCGCCCACGAGGCCGCCCGCACGTACGACGCGGCGGCGTGGCGCCTCGGGCAGCCTCGTTCGCAGATGAACTTCTCCGGCGTGCAGACGCGCGAGCAGGGGCAGTATCTCGCGCCACCCCCACGACTAATCACCGACGAGGATCGTCGCCTCCAGCGGAGGCGGGAGCGCATTGCCGAGGCGGACGAGCAACCATGGCGGTATGGCGCGAGCGCTTCCCGCGGTATGTCACCGCCGAGAACGAGTTCTGGGCGCAGAGGAGGGCGGAGCGAGCCGTGCGTCGGGCGGACAAGCGTGCGCCGAAGGAACTGGTTGAAGCCCAGATCGAGTTGGGACCTGTATCGACCTGGGACGATGAAGATCATCGGTGGCTCGACGCGTTTACGTCGTCGGACTACACCGCCGAGGAGGACGAGGAGTAGTTTTATCTATTTTTATTTAGCATCGTCTTATCTATTTTTATTTATTAGCATAGTATGAACTTGCTTGTGGTTTGGGGCTTGAACTATGCTATGCTATGAATTTGAACTATGTGTTGTTTCATATTATTTCGTATGTGTTGTTTGAAAAGAAAAAAAAAATCCAAGTGTCGGTTGGTCGCGTGCGCTGGATTTTGCAGCGCCTCGTGAAGCACTATAGCGGCGCACTAAATTTTGCAGCGCCTCGTAAAGCAACCACCCTCCTGCGCACGCTAAAACGCTATTCCGGCGTTGAAAAAAAAATTAGGACACACTACCACACGCCTGTTGGAGATGCTCTCATGCGCTTGGTTGCCTACATCCAGCCCAAGCAGGCCCGCTAGATGCAAGAAAAGCCCTTTGGTTTGCAGCTTTCAGAGTGCTATGAACACAATTCTAAATGAGCTGACTAGAATTTGGGTCATGTTGGTCGTGATGATAAGCATGTAATCTATTATATGGTCCATTGTTAGTGTGAGATAGGAAGAGGATGACAAGTTTGAACTACGTCTACAACATCAACAACGTCGACACTGTGAAAATGCTTTGAATGCGGCGAGCACCTTTTGCCAAGCTAGTGGAGACGTTTAGGCACAGGAGGTTGCTAGAAGATAGGATCCACGCCATTGTAGAGAAGCAAGTAGCAATGTTCCTTCATGTTGTGGGTAATAATTAGAGGTACAAAGTTATTCACAACACATTCAATATATCCACTAAGACAATATCCAGGTGTTAGAAAAGTACTGGTGTGCAATTGGGGAGCTGAGAGCAAAGCTGAAGATGGCACCAACTGGGTAAAACCACCACCAAGATTTGCACGAGCCCTATATTGTATCCATATTTGAAGGCGAAGAGTACTTTAGTTCATGTCATGACATGCTTTTACTATTGCGAATAACAATTTTTTAATGGCATGACATGATTGTATTGCTCAGTATATGTTACTCATGTGACTCGTAGAGTACATGTTTCGATCTGAAGTACCGAGGTCACATGATGCTGCATACAGGGGTAGAAAGAATTACAAAAACCAGAACGTGCTTGTTGTTGTTGTTGATTTTGATCTGAAGTTCACATATATGTTAGCTGGCTCGGAAGGATTAACCTACGATGCTAACATTCTTGTTGACAGCATGGCTCCACCGGATGGGATCAATATCACCAATGATAAGTTCTACCTATGAGATGTTGAATGTGAATGTTTTTCTGGTGTTCTTTCGCCCTTCAGGAAAAACAAGTATCATCTCGATGAGTAATATTCTCGGAACGATCTTCAGACTGGACAAGAAATATTCAATCTCAGACACTCTAGCCTTAGAGTTATGGTTCAGAGGGATGTCGGTGCTTTTAAGAATAGATTAGGATCTCGGATCAGAGAGCATTCCACCCTTTCCTCGTCCAAATCAAGATAGTTTTTGCATATGGCATTCTACATAACTAGATCTTAGAATGGAGTTATGTTGAGCTTGTGCTGAAGGAGGAGTGATGTAGGGTGGAAGCCTAATTTATGATTTTTCACATTGGAGGGGGAAGGGCCATCAACAAGAACAATAAGAGGAAACGCTCAAACAAAGCCCAAATCACACATCTAGTAGGATAGAATACATGAGATCCACAAGCATACAAGAACAATCCAAGGAAATATCACAAAGGTAAAGTTCTTCCCACTACAAAAGAGGTGAGGTCCTGATGATAGTCTTCTCCACTAGAGAGGTCTTGATATCCACTCGGGGATCTTCTCCTAAGAGGTTTGATCTCGAAGAGGGGAGTAGATGAGAAAAACTCTCTCTAGATATCTCAATATACTTTGCTAACACCAACTAGGAGGATGTGAGGGTCTATATATAGTAGTCCACGCTGTAGGAGAGGAGGGAGTGGATACATGGGCCTCTGGCCCGGTTAAACACTCGCAAGTGACGGATGTCCGGGGCTTAGCAGGGCACCGGATGTCTGGGGTCGCGGCCGGATGATCGTCATGGGCTTCACGCGGGGTACTGTACTCCTCGGGGCGGATGTTCGGGGCTGTCGGGCCGGGTGTCTGGGCCATGTAGCTCTTCGGCTGCGGGGCTGCTGCTATTGTTGTGGCCTCAAGGCGTCGGATGTAGGGTCTGTTGGAGATATGCCCTAGAGGCAATCATGTATGAAGATATTTCCTATGTGTTTATGAATAAAGATAGTCCTTGGATGTAATCAATGATACTTGTTGGCAAGTATGTGACTTGTCTGTGAGATATTGTGTTGTATGATACATCCTAAATTGTCCCTAGTCGTAAGTGATGTGTGGACACACGTCGGACTAGACTAGCATATGACACGGTGGATGGCTCGGTTTCACTAGCCATGGAGCATTGGATACTAACCGGATAATATGGATTTGGAAAGGTCAGGTCGGATTCGATATAGTCGGATCCGAGTCGAGATAAGGTCTGAGTCGGACAGACCCATCTATGAGACCCAGCAATATGTCATCTGTGAGTCTCTAGTACAACATACGTTCTATGTCCTAAGACCCGAGCTGACGCATGTACTTGGGATGGTGACAGACTTGCCTTGGGCCGACCAAACGCTACTCCGTGACTGGGTAGTTACAAAGGTAGGTTTCGGGCTTGTCCAGACCCATGCTGTGAGATGTGGTCGAGCAAGATGGGATTTGTCCCTCCGATCAGGAGAGATATACTCTGGGCCCCTCGTGTGATCCGGCCAGGATAAGCATGGCCATGCGACAAGGATTATGAGATAATCCGGATAGTGGGCGACATCACTGGAACGAGAAAGAGGTCGGGCTAGCACAAGGATGACAGACTCGCTTTGAGCCCGACAATATATATCGTGTGTCAAAGGGAATGGAAGTGTCACATGTTGTACAGATTCGCCTAATCAGCTTCATAGTCTGCTTGGTGGTCGGCACAGTTTGCTAGAGGCCGCTACCAACCGTACAGGTTGGAGGTGATCCGAACTATGACCAAGCTGACTTGAACCTAAGGGGTCGCGCACTTAAGCGAAGGAGGCTGCGAGGTTGGATCCCACTCCACGAGTCAAACTTGGTCCTACACGGACTCGGGTACAGACCAAACAGGCTTTGGGCTTTAGGGTCCGTACGAGGCCCAAGTGTTGAGCCCGCGACGGGTGCCAATATATAGTGGAGGTTCGGCACACTCATTCGGTTGATCGCTTCGGCGTCGTCATTAGGGTTTGCATGTGTTGCGCATAGCCACCTCCACTCGCTGCCGGTTGTGTGATCGGACCTAGCAGTCCGCCGCGCGATGTTCCTCCTGCATGCGCGGATACCGTTAGAGGTGGTGCACTTGCGCTGCTTCGGCGAACCTGTTCGCGGGATCCGATCGGCTACGTGGGAGATCTACAAGGAGGAGACGACTCCGGGAATGCGCTGCCCCCACTCTACTTCCGCTGCACGGCACTGTGCGTCTAGTGGTAACGTTCTGTGATCCATCTTCCTTAGCATGTTCCTGGATGTTCTGCACGCAGGAATTTTTAATTTGCAGTCGACGCACCCTACGGTAGGACCCTACAGTGGTATCAGAGCCTCTGCTATAGGATTTGGATTCAGATCATATGCATATTAGATATGTGGAGGCGGCAGATGAGATCTGTTGTCGTTTATGAGTTCGACTATGTGCACGGTTGATGAGATCAACTGCACATGAGGATTGTTGAGGCTATGTTTTCTGTCAATCGGGATTGATGAGGTCGTGACACGATCTACCCGTAGTAGTCGGTTATCCGCCATTGGGCTTAACAGTGAAACGTCAATCCGAATCGGATTCGCGATGATCGATAAGATCGGCCAGATCAGAAAATTTCGACGTGAATGGAGTTCAGATGCGATCTGAGATTTCCTAAAACGTGTGCGTTGCGCCGTGTATTTCGTACCCGACACACAAACCGGTAGAATGCGATTCTATGCATGACTTTGTTTTGCATATTTGATGTGAATAGTATGGCTCATGTGTATGTGATGCATGTGTGTAATTAATTTATACATGGCATGCGTGTCATGCTTGTTAGCCGGCAGGAGCCAAATTGTTGTCATTATAATGTATAATGACCTGCGTGTCGACTTGTGACTCTATGTAAATTCATTACTAGTTGTAGTAGTTGGATAATAGAGATCAGGTTGGTGGCTTGGCGTCCCGGCGTGACAAACAAGATGGAGTTCCAAAATGGTCATCGGAGTTGGAGCCGACGTTGAAGAACATCCATGAAGGAGCCATACTATTTCACAACATATATTTATTTGTGATTGTTATGCTTCTTACTTTCTATGCATGTTAGAATGGTCAAAAGATCCCTCATGAATATCAAGTAAATTTCCATTCCCGATGTTGCACCTTCGCACGTCAAGTACGTCTAGTAGTTGGCTCATAAAATTGGGGTGCTGCTAGGTGTCCTTGAACTGAAGGGTTCGTGTCGGACATAGACATGCACTGCATCAGGTTAACTTGACAAGGCTGTTGTCGGTGTCAAAACCGGCGGATCTCTGGTAGGGGGTCCCGAACTATGCGTCTAAGGATCGATGGTAACAAGAGGCTGGGGACATGATGTTTACCCAGGTTCAGCCCCTCTCGATCGAGGTAATACCCTACTTCCTGCTATATTAATATGGATGAATATGAATACAAGAGTTGATCTACCTCGAGATCGAATTGGCTAAACCCTAAAGTCTAGCATATTAGGATTTGAGATTCTCCGTTAGCCTATACGGACTAAACCCTCCGGTTTATATACACACCGGAGGGGCCTAGGGTTTGTACATACCATCTTGTAGAGGAAGGAAAGATTACACCCGAACCTAAAACTTGCCATTACATGAATTCAAGAGTCCTATCCGGATATGAGAGATGATCTTCGACTATGATCTTCACGGCCCACCAACCGGCCCACCAAGAGTTATGTGGCCTCCTGAGGACCCCTCTATCGAGGACTCCCTCAACTGTCAAAACCGGGCCTTGTGGCAAAGGAGGTCAGGAGCCGGGGAATGAGATACCTACCCGACCGACGGGAGTCGTATAGAGATTTGATTAGCAAGGAGTTGCCTACCGGACAGTCATGTTGGCTAGAAGTGATGTTAAAGCTCACTAGTCGCATGTGCTAGTCAGATCCTGAATCACTGGGAGTTTGCGGAGGGATGCTAGCTTCAATGGGAGTATTTCAGTTTAAGGCTTGAATTACTCTACATAAACACATTGCTTAGTGATTGCATATTTTACCACCTGCTCAACCCAACTTTGCATTGAAATCAATCTTGGAAAAGGATAAAATTAATGGAACAAACTTTACCACCTGATATAGAAATTTGAGAATTGTTCGCAAGCATGATAAAAAGGAACATATTATAGAGATGTGCAATGAATCAAGAGTGACATGTATGAAAAATTATGCATGGTGGCTTTGCCACAAATACGATATCAACTACATGATCATGCATGGCAATATGACAATATGATGCGTGTCATATGAACGGAACGATGGAAAGTTGCATGGCAATATATCTCGGAATGGCTATGGAAATGCCATGATAGGTAGGTATGGTGGCTGTTTTGAGGAATATATATGGTGGCTGTTTTGAGGAAGGATATATAGTGGGTGTATGGTACCGGCGAAATTTGCGCGGTACAAGAGAGGCTAGCAATGGTCGAAGGGTGAGAGTGCGTATAATCCATGGACTCAACATTAGTCATAAGGAACTCATATACTTATTGCAAAAATCTACGAGTCATCAAAACAAAGCAATAAACGCCTGCTCATGGGGGGAGGTTGGTAGGAGTTAAGCATCACGCGTCCCTGACCTCCACACAAAGGTTGACACTTTACAAATACCTCATGCTCTAACTTCGTCACATAGCGGTTCACCATACGTGCATGCTACGGGAATCACTAACCTTAATACAAGCATTTCTCAATTTCATAATAACTCCACTAGCATGACTCTAATATCACTATCCTCATACCTCAAAACAATTATCAAGCATCCAACTTCTCATCATATTCAATGCACTTAGTGTGGAAGTTTTTACTACATTGATCTTGGATGTCTATCATGTGAAGACTAGTTGTATAGCCTAAACATGTTACCATGCTGTTTTAATAGACTCTCAAATGAATATAAGTGAATCATGAGAGTTCAATAATTTCTTCAAAATTTTATCACCACCGTGCTCTAAAAGATATAAGTGAAGCACTAGAGCAAAACTATTCAACTCAAAAGATGTAAGTGAAGCACATAGAGTGTTCTAACAATTACTAGGCCATATTTAACTCTCTCAAATAGGTGTGTCCAGAAAGGATAATTGTGGCAAACTAACAAGCAAAGACTCAAATTATACAAGACGCTCCAAGCAAAACACATATCATGTGGTGAATAAAAATATAGCTCCATGTATAGTTACCGATGGATGAAGACGAAAGAGGGGATGCCTTCCCGGGGCATCCCCAAGCTTAGGCTTTTGGTTGTCATTGAATTTTACCTTGGGGTGCCTTGGGCATCCCCAAGCTTAGGCTCTTGCCAATCTTTGTTCCATAGTTCATCAAAGCAATACTCAAAACTTGAAAACTTCACAACACAAAACTTAGACAAAAATCTCGTGAGCTCCGTTAGTATAAGAAAACAAACCACTACTCAAAGGTACTGTAATGAACTCATTCTTTGTTTATATTGGTGTTAAACCTACTGTATTCCAACTTCTCTATGTTTCATACTTCCCAATACTACTCATAGATGCATTGAAATTAGGAAACAACACACGAAAAACAGAATCTGTCAAAAACAGAACAGTCTGTAGTAATCTGGAGGTTTCGCATACTTCTGTAACACCAAAAAATTCAAAATAAATTGGTAAACGTGAGGAATTTGTCTATTAATCATCTGCAAAAAGAATCAACTAAATAGCACGCTCGAGTAAAATCTGATGACCATTCTAGCGAGCGCTAACGGTTCTATTTTTCACAGCAAGATCGTATAAACTTCACACAAGTCTTCCCAAAGGTTCTACTTGGCAAAAGCACTAATTAAAACACAAAACCACATCTAAACAGAAGCTAGATGCAATATTTATTCCTAAACATAAGCAAAAACAAAGAAACTAAAATAAAGTTGGGTTGCCTCCCAAGAAGCGCTATCGTTTAACGCCCCTAGCTAGGCATGATGATTTCAATGATGCTCGCATAAAAGATAAGAATTGAAACATAAGGGGAACATCATGAAGAATATGGCTAGCACATTTAAGTCTAACCCACTTCCTATGCATAGGGATTTTGTGAGCAAACAACTTATGGGAACAATAATCAACTAGCATAGGAAAGTAAAACAAGCATATCTTCAAAATTTTAAGCACATAAAGAGGAAACTTGATATCATTGTAATTCCTACAAGCATATGATCCTCTCTCATAATAATTTTCAGTAGCATCATGAATGAATTCAATAATATAACCAGCCCATAAAGCATTTTTTTCATGATCTACTTGCATAGAAATTTTACTACTCCCATCATAAGCAAAATTCTTCTCATTCATAGTAGTGGGAGAAGCAAATTGAACAAAATAACCATCATGTGAAGCATAATCCAATTGCAAAATAAAATCATGATGACAAGATTCATGGTTATCTCTATTCTTTATAACATATGTGTCATCACAATAATCATCATAGATAGCAACTTTGTTCTCATAATCAATTGGAACCTCTTCCAAAATAGTGGATTCATCACTAAATAAAGTCATGACCTCTCCAAATCCACTTTCATCAATATAATCATCATAAATAGGAGGCATGCTTTCATCATAATAAATTTGCTCATCAAAACTTGGGGGACTAAAAATATCATCTTCATCAAACATAGCATCCCCAAGCTTGTGGCTTTGCATATCATTAGCATCATGGATATTCAAAGGATTCATACTAACAACATTGCAATCATTCTCATCATGCACATATTTTATGCCAAGCATTCTATGTAATTCCTCTTCTAGTACTTGAGCACAATTTTCCTTCCCATCATTTTCACGAAAGATATTAAAAAGATGAAGCATATGAGGTAACCTCAATTCCATTTTTTTGTAGTTTTCTTTTATAAACGAAACTAGTGATAAAACAAGAAACTAAAAGATCCGACTGCAAGATCTAAAGATATACCTTCAAGCACTCACCACCCCGGCAACGGCGCCAGAAAAGAGCTTGATGTCTACTACACAACCTTCTTCTTATAGACGTTGTTGGGCTTCCAAGTGCAGAGGTTTGTAGGACAGTAGCAAATTTCCCTCAAGTGGATGACCTAAGGTTTATCAATCTATGGGAGGCGTAGGATGAAGATGGTCTCTCCCAAACAACCCTAAAACCAAATAACAAAGAGTCTCTTGTGTCCCCAACACACCCAATACAATGTAAATTGTATAGGTGCACTAGTTCGGCGAAGAGATGGTGATACAAGTGCAATATGGATGGTAGATATAGGTTTTTGTAAACTGGAAATATAAAAATAGCAAGGTAGCAAGTGGTAAAAGTGAGCATAAACGGTGTTGCAATGATAGGAAACAAGGCCTAGGGTTCATACTTTCACTAGTGCAAGTTCTCTCAACAAGGATAACATAATTGGATCATATTACTAGCCCTCAACATGCAACAAAGAATCACTCCAAAGTCACTAATAGTGGAGAACAAACGAAGAGATTATGGTAGGGTACGAAACCACCTCAAAGTTATTCTTTCTGATCTATCTATTCAAGAGTCCGTAGTAACGTTCAATCTATCATAGAGTCCGCACTAGAATAACACCTTAAGACACAAATCAACCAAAACCCTAATGTCACCTAGATACTTCATTGTCACCTCTAGTATCCGTGGGCATGACTATACGATATGCATCACACAATCTCAGAAACATCTATTCAACCAACACAAAGTACTTCAAAGAGTGCCCCAAAGTTTCTACCGGAGAGTCAAGACGAAAACGTGTGCCAACCCCTATGCATAGGTTCCCAAGGTCACGGAACCCGCAAGTTGATCACCAAAACATACATCAAGTAAATCACATGATATCCCATTGTCACCACAGATAAGCACGTGCAAGACATACATCAAGTGCTCTCAAATCCTTAAAGACTCAATCCGATAAGATAACTTCAAAGGGAAAACTCAATCCATTACAAGAGAGTAGAGGGGGAGAAGCATCATATGATCCAACTAGAATAGCAAAGCTCACGATACATCAAGATTGTGCCATCTCAAGAACACGAGAGAGAGATCAAACACATAGCTACTAGTACATACCCTCAGCCCCGAGGGTGGATTACTCCCTCCTCGTCATGGAGAGCGCCAGGATGATGAAGATAGCCACCGGTGAGGATTCCCCCCTCCGGCAGGGTGCCGGAACAGGGTCTAGATTGGTTTTCGGTGGCTACAGAGGCTTTCGGCGGCGGAACTCCCGATCTAGGTTAATTTCCGAAGGTTTCAGTATTTACAGGATTTTTTGGCGTAGGGCACAAGTCAGGGGGGCTTATGGGCTGTCCACGAGATAGGAGGGCGCACCCCCCTGCCCAGGGCGCGCCCCCACCCTCGTGGGCAGCTGGTGGCTCTCCTGGGCCAACTCTTTTACTTCGGGGGCTTCTTTTGGTACAAAAAAATCATCAAAAATTGGCATGTCAATTGGACTCTGTTTGATATTCCTTTTCTGTAAAACCCTAAAACAGGAGAAAAACAGAAACTGACACTGGGCTCTGGGTTAATAGGTTAGTCCCAAAAATCATATAAAAGTGTATATAAAAGCCCATAAGACATCCTAGAAGGATAATATAATAGCATGGAACAATCAAAAATTATAGATACGTTGGAGACGTATCAGATGGCGAACAGAGTCCGAAGCCGCTGTCCGACGATAGCGATGCCGAAGACATCAATTACGAACATGTCTCCGAACAAGAAGTTAGCCTGGGCGACGACGAATACATCGTCCCAGAAGAACCCTCAGAACAGAAGTGCTTCCATCGGAGGCTTATTGCCACCGCAAGGAGCCTAAAAAAGCAGCGGAGACGGTTTCGAGCCGCACAGGACACACTCAATGATAGATGGAATGAGGTGCTAGACGCCGAACAAAAACATGGCCACAACGGCCAAACCAAAGGCTATCCCAAGCATAAACTACTTCCCGAATTTGACGATGAACCCACCGCACCCATACCGCCGAAGAATAACACCGCCGTTAAGCCGGACCGACCACCTCGCGGATGGGACAGAGTTGCTAGCAACGGCGTACACAAGCCCGCACCACCACCCCGTAAAGAAAAGGAGGATGCGGCTCAAGTCCGAAAACACGATCTGCGTGAGGACCTGAACAAAAAAGCTAGCAAGACCATGTCTATCTACGGACCTTGGGACCGGGCTCCCACACGGGACGACGGCTATCAAGCCAATCGCGCTGGTAATATACCAGTTCGTGGTCAATACCAGACATCACAACCATCGGACATACACCATGACATAGCAAAATACAGAGGCACCGCACACCCTCTGTGCTTCACCGATAGGTGCTGGATCATGATTTTCGAGAAGGGTTTAAACCCGTGAACATCGAAGCGTACGACGGAATGATGGATCCTGCCGTCTGGATAGAAGACTTTATTCTTTACATCCACAGGGCTGAAGGAGATGATCTCCACGCCATTAAATATCTACCCCTCAAGCTAAAAGGACCAGCTCGGCACTGGCTAAACAGCCTCCCGAAGAACTCCATTGGGAGTTGGGAAGAACTTGAGGACGCTTTTCGGGCCAATTTTCAAGGGACCTATGTCCGGCCCCTGGACGCTGATGATCTAAGTCACATCATCCAACAACCCGGGGAGTCAGCCCGCAAGCTTTGTGATACGTCTCCGTCGTATCTATAATTTTTGATTGTTCCATGCTAATATTCTACAACTTTCATATACTTTTGGCAACCTTTTATACTATTTTTTGGGACTAACATATTGATCCAGTGCCCAGTGCCAGTTCCTGTTTGTTGCATGTTTTTTGTTTCGCAGAATATCCATATCAAAACGGAGTCCAAATGGAATACAAACGGACAATTTTTTTTTTGGAATATATGTGAATTTTGGGAAGCAGAACCAACATGAGAAGATGCCCGAGTGGGCCACGAGGCATGGGGCACGCCCACCAGGGGCAGGAGCGCCCTGGGCCCTCGTGGCCACACCGTAAGGCGGTTGATGCCCTTATTTCTCCGCAAGAAATATAATATCCGGATAAAAATCGTTTCAAAAAATCAGCCCAATCGGAGTTACGGATCTCCGGGAATATAAGAAACGGTGAAGGGCCAAAATCTGGGAACGCAGAAACAGAGAGAGACAGAGAGACATATCCAATCTTGGAGGGGCTCTCGCCCCTCCGCCGCCATGGAGGCCATGGACCAGAGGGGAAACCCTTCTCCCATCTAGGGAGAAGGTCAAGGAAGAAGAATAAGGAGGGGGGCTCTCTCCCCCTCTCTCCCGGTGGCGCCGGAACACCACAGGGGCCATCATCGTGTGACGGCGATCTACACCAACACCTCCGTCATCTTCACCAACATCTCCATCACCTTCCCCCATCTATCTACAGCGGTCCACTCTCCCGCAACCCGCTGTACCCTCTACTTGAACATGGTGCTTTATGATTCATATTATTATCCAATGATGTGTTGCCATCCTATGATGTCTGAGTAGATTATCGTTGTCCTACCGGTGATTGGTGAATTGCTATGATTGGTTTAAATTGCTTGCGGTTATGTTGCTGTCCTTTGGTGCCCATCGTATGAGCACGCGCGTGGATCACACCATAGGGTTAGTTGTATGTTGATAGGACTACGTATTGGAGGGCAAGAGTGACAGAAGCTTCAACCTAGCATAGAAATTGATGCATACGGGATTGAAGGGGGACCAATATATCATAATGCTATGGTTGGATTTTACCTTAATGAACGTTAGTAGTTGCGGATGCTTGCTAATAGTTCCAATCATAAGTGCATAGAATTCCAAGTAAGGGATGACATGCTAGCAGTGGCCTCTCCCACATAAAACTTGCTATTGGTCTAGTAACGTAGTCAATTGCTTAGGGGCAATTTCGCAACTCCTACCACCACTTTTCCACACTCGCTATATTAACTCTATTGCTTCTTTGTCTTAACAACCCCTAGTTTATATTTACGTGCTCTTTATATTCTTGCAAACCTATCCCACAAAAACTACAAAGTACTTCTAGTTTCATACTTGTTCTAGGTAAAGTAAACGTTAAGCGTGCGTAGAGTTGTGTCGGTGGTCGATAGAACTTGAGGGAATATTTGTTCCACCTTTAGCTCCTCGTTGGGTTCGACACTCTTACTTATCGAAAGAGGCTACAACTGGTCCCCCTACACTTGTGGGTTATCAAGACCTTTTTCTGGTGCCGTTGTCGGGGAGCAATAGCGTGGGGTGAATATTCTCGTGTGTGCTTGTTTGCTTTATCACTAAGTAGATTTTATTTCCTGTTCTAAGTTGTTCTCTATCTTTAGTTATGGATATGGAACACTAAATACCAAAAAACTTAGGTGTACTTGCTACTCATGGATATGGGGAACCTCCTAAAACCCTCGATGCTCATTATGTGAAAGATATTATGTACTACTTTGATAATCCTGAGAAAACCCCATTCAACTATGTAATGGGAGTAATGTTGGATCATTGTGAATACTTTAGGGATTATCGCTTGACACAAAAAGAGAAACTGTTATGGGATCAAATTCATATGTTGCATTGGTATGCTCGGCAACTATGCTTGAGATATGATTATACTTGTTGCTCTAGGATGAAGGCTCCACACCTTCCCTTTTCATGCAAATTTAATGATAATGAAACCTTAGCTTCTTATGCTAATGGTATATATGATTATTATGATGTGGAACAAATAGAAGAATTCGTTGCTTTTAAGGGTGCTTATGAAATTGAATCTCTGTTTAGAAAGAATGATGCGTTTGATGATGATGTTTATAGGCCTGAAAATCTTGCTATATTGAAATATTGCTATTTGAATTATGAATATAACTCTGATATTGATGCTTCTATTGAGAAGGTCTCCGCTGTCCAAGAAGAGACTAATATTTTGCAGGAGTCTATGGAAGAAGAAATCAATGACATTGTGAGCTCATTGGATAAAAAAGACGAGGAGGAGAGCGAAGAACAAAAGGAGGAAGAGCGGATTAGCTACCCATGCCCACCTTCTAATGAGAGTAACTCTTCAACTCATACATTGTTTAATTTCCCTTTGTGCTTACCGAAGGATGGTTTCTATGATGATTGCTATGACCCCGTTGATTCTTTTGAAATATCCCTTTTTGATGATGCTTGCTATACTTGTGGCCAAGATGCCAATATGAATTATGCTTATGGAGAAGAACTTGCTATAGTCCCTTATGTTAAACATGAGATAGTTGCTATTGCACCCACACATGATAGTCCTAGTATCTTTTTGAATTCTCCAAACTACACTATATTGGAGAAGTTTGCACTTATTAAGGATTATATTGATGGGTTGCCTTTTTTCATTACACATGATGATTGTGATGAATATAATATGCATGTGCTTGCTGTTCCTACTTGCAATTATTATGAGATAAGAACTACATCTCCGCCTCTCTATGTTTCCAACATGATAAAATTGCAAGAAACTACTTATACTATGCGTTGACCTTTACTTGATGTGCATGAATTGTTCTTGTATGACATGCCTATGCATAGGAAGAGAGTTGGACTTTGTTTTTGCATGACACATATCACTTTGTGCTCACTACTATATGCCAAATCATTTCTAATTAAAATTGGCTTTGATATACCTTGGGATCCGGGTGGATCCATTACTTGAGCACTATATGCCTAGCTTAATGGCTTTAAAGAAAGCGCTGCCAAGGAGACAACCCGAAAGTTTTAGAGAGTCATTTATTTCTATTGTGTGCTTTTATAAAGTTTAAAAACAAAAAATAAATAAAGAGGGGAACCTAAAACTTTTTCAAAAAAAAGTGAAAGTAAGAAGGACGAGCACCGCTGAAATGGGGGAGCTCCTTGAACTTTTTTCATGCCCATGGAAACTTTGCAAATCTTGAATTACAGAAACTTTTCAATAAAAATAATTATCCCCTTGTACAATTCCATTGTATTATAAAAATAATGTGCTAAGAGTTTCCTTTAGGATGATTAAACAGCTTGTTGGTTTGTGCGGTGCAAAAATAGAAACTTTGGCTATAGTGCGCGATTTTACATTTTTTGCTGGAACGTCGAAAGGATCTGAAACTTTTTGAAAAGTCTTGCTATACAAATTGTTGATTTTTCCTAAATTTTCCAGAATTTTTAGAGTTACAGAAGTATGGTTAATGTTCAGATTACTACAGGCTGTCCTGTTTTCACAGATTGCTGTTATAGCTTCATATTTGCATATGTTTGAATTCTTGTTGATGCCTCCTTGACTTGGGGCCATAGAATTGTGACAACATACAATAGGTAATGTTTGTTCATAATTATACAATAATGTTAGGGCAGTATATGATGAGATTTCATTGATCATATGCACTAACCCCGCCACTAAAAGTTCGGTTAAGTTTTGTGTGGATGAAATGTTCGAGGATCGAGGAGGTCTCGATGTGAGAAGAAGGAGGAGAGGCAAGATCTCAATCTTGGGTATGCCCAAGGCACCCCAAGTAAATATTCAAGGAGACTCAAGCGTCGAAGCTTGGGGATGCCCCGGAAGGCATCCCATCTTTCTTCAACAAGTATCGGTATGTTTTGTCGTTTCATTCACATGATATGCGTAAACTCTTGGAGCGTCGTGTGCTTTTTATTTTTCATTTAATAAATGCACCATGCTGGTATGAGATAGTCCTTGGTTGATTTATAGAATGCTCTTTGCACTTCTCTTATATCTTTTGAGTATGGCTTTATAGAATGCTTCATGTGCTTCACGTATATCATTTGAAGTTTGGATTGCCTGTTTCTCCTCACATAGAAAACCGTCATTTGTAGAATGCTCTTTTGCTTCACTTATATTTGTTAGAGCGGGGGTGTAACTTTTGAGGAAAGAATTAAAACTCTCTTGCTTCATTTATATCTATTTAAAGAGTTGACAGGAATTGGTCATTCACATGGTTAGTCATAAAATCCTACATAAACTTTTAGATCGCTGAATATAATATGTTTGATTCCTTGCAATAGTTTTGCGATATAGAGATGCTAATATGTGGGAGGTACTAGTGAATGATTGTGGTCTAGTAAAAATATTGGTGTTAAGGTTTGTGATTCCCGAAGCATGCACGTACGGTCTCCTAACTATGTAACCAAATTGGCGGGCATTGTATTTTGATTGTTTATCTTTGCGTGAAGGTCAGGGGCGCGCGATGGTTAACTCCTACCAACCTCCCCCCTAGGAGCATGCATCGTAGTATTTTTGCTTTGAGGGCTAATAGATTTTTTGCAATAAGTATGTGAGTTCTTTATGACTAATGTTGAGTCCATGGATTATACACACTCTCACCCTTCCACCATTGCTAGCCTCACTTGTACGGCGCAACTTTCGCCGGTACCATACACCCACCATATACCTTCCTCAAAACAGCCACCATACCTACCTATTATGGCATTTCCATAGCCATTCCGAGATATATTTCCATGTAACTCCACCGTTCCGTTTATTATGACACACACCATCATTGTCATATTGCCTTGCATGATCGTAAGATAGCTAGCATGATGTTTCCATGGCTTGTCCATTTTTTTATGTCATTGCTACGCTAGATCATTGCACATCCCGGTACACCACCGGAGGCATTCATATAGAGTCATATTTTTGTTCTAGTATCGAGTTGTAATATCGAGTTGTAAGTAAATAGAAGTGTGATGATCATCATTATTAGAGCATTGTCCCTTGAGAAAAAAAATAAAGGCCAAAAAAAAAGAGGAAAGGCCAAAAAAAAGAAAGGCCAAAAAAAAGGAAGGCCCAAAAAAAAGAAAAAAAAGAAAAGAAAAAAGGGACAATGCTACTATCTTTTTTACACACTTGTGCTTCAAAGTAGCACCTTGATCTTCATGATAGAGAGTCTCCTATGTTGTCACTTCCATATACTAGTGGGAATTTTCATTATAGAACTTGGCTTGTATATTCCAACGATGGGCATCCTCAAATGCCCTACGTCTTCATGAGCAAGCAAGTTGATGCACACCCACTAGTTTTGTTTTGAGCTTTCATACACTGCTCTAGTGCATCCGTTACATGGCAATCCCTACTCACTCACATTGATATCTATTGATGGGCATCTCCATAGCTCATTGATACGCCTAGTCGATGTGAGACTTTCTCCCTACTTTTGTCTACTACCACCTTTTATTCCACCCATAGTGCTATATCCATGGCTCACGCTCATGTATTGCGTGAAGAGTTGAAAAAGTTCGAAAAATTAAAGTATGAAAACAATTGCTTGGCTGACACCGGGATGGGCATGAGGGGTACCTTGTGTTAAGACAAGGGAAGCACAATGGACTATATGATTTTGTAGGGATAACGTTCTTTAGCATTGATATTTTCAAAGACTTGATTGTTTGTTGGGATGCCCGAGTATTAAATTCTTCTATGTCAAATGATAGACTGTTGATTTGAATCACTTGTGTCGTAATATTCATGCCATGATTAGATTACATGATCAAGATTATGCTAGGTAGCATTCCACATCAAAAATTATCTTTTTTATCATTTACCTACTCGAGGACGAGCAAGAATTAAGCTTGGGAATGCTGATACGTCTACGTCGTATCTATAATTTTTTATTGTTCCATGCCAATATTCTAAAACTTTCATATACTTTTGGCAAATTTTTATACTATTTTTTGGGACCAACATGTTGATCCAGTGCCCAATGCCAGTTCCTGTTTGTTGCATGTTTTTTGTTTTGCAGAATATCCATATCAAACGGAGTCCAAACGGAATAAAAACGGATGGAGATTTTTTTGGAATATATGTGAATTTTGGGAAGCGGAACCAACATGTGACGATGCCCGAGTGGGCCACAAGGCAGGGGGCGCGCCCTGGGCCCTCGTGGCCACACCGTAAGGTGGTTGATGCCCTTCTTTCGCCGCAAGAAAACTAATATCTGGATTAAAATCGTGTCATAAAATCAGCCCAATCGGAGTTACGGATCTCCGCGAATATAAGAAATGGTGAAAGGCCAGAATCTGGGAACGCAGAAACAGAGAGAGACAGAGAGACAGATCCAATCTCGGAGGGGCTCTCGCCCCTCCGCCGCCATGGAGGCCATGGACCAGAGGGGAAACCCTTCTCCCATCTAGGGAGAAGGTCAAGGAACAAGAAGGAGGAGGGGGGCTGTCAGAGATATTACTACCAGATATAAACCGGCCGGGAGGGTCCGGTTTATATCATCAAAATTATATTATCAGAAGCCCAGCGGAGTATGAAGAAAAGGTTGTAGCCCAAGAGGCTTAGAGCTCATATGTTAGGGCCCATAATTTGTAAACCGTCATACTATGTAACTTGGGATGTAAGATACAAAGAACAGAGACCGGGGCGGACACGTTTATGAGCCGGCCTCGGGATTCTGTAAACCGGACCGGGCGTCACCTCTTATATAAAGGGATGACTCGGCGATGGTTCAGGACAAGAAACAACAACTCGAGACACAGGCAAAGCAGATTCGCTCCCTGGTCATCGAAGCCCAAGCAATACCACACCAAACTAGACGTAGGTTTTTACCTTCATCGAAGGGGCCGAACTAGTATAAAATCCTTGCGTCCTTCGTCCGCTTTAGCCCCTTTGAGCTAACCCGTAGCGATGGCCTCACGACTAAGTCCTTTTGCTAGGACATCTGCCGTGCTAAGTCCACGACAGTTGGCGCCCACCATGGGGCTATCGCACGATGGTTTCGAGTTCTTGAAGGGCAGCTTTGAAGGGCTCAAGGGCTACGCAGTGGGCTGGATGACTAAGAGTCGTCGCGGTCGGATCTACATCGACAATGTAGGCTGGGGCCCCAAGGCCAATTCAATCGAATACGGGTACCGGGTCCCCTTCTGCGGCATCCACGTCTTCATCGGCAAGATCAGCGAACCGGGCCCTGAGCCGGACACCTTCGCCAACATCGTTGAGTCGGCTCAGCGTGCGAGACCTGCCCGGATTCAGCCCGCCATGAAGCATGTCTTCGTTGGAGCAGTGCATGGAGTACAAGCCGAGGACGGATCGGACTCTGGCGGCGAGACTGTTGTTTATTCCGGCGACGAATCTTCTTCCGGAGAGACCGAATCTCTGTATCTGCTGCAGGATGGCCGGTCTGAGGGTTGTTCCGATGGTGATAGTATTCCGGACCCCCTCGATCCGCCAAACAGGGTTGCTGTCTTCATGGCCGGATCACAATCCATGCAGCAGCCCTCGACGGCAGGGGCATTGACATCAGAGGCAATGGGGGTTAGAGCTGGAGATCCTCCCCCGTCGCCTTATGACGCTCTATCCATCTTGGTCGACACTTTGACAGCGCTTGCAACAGCAGAAGTAGCCCAGGCCGACAAGGAGCAGCACGATGTAGAAGTCGCTCAGGTGAAGAGCCGGATTGAGCAAGCCAAGTTGGACCTAGACGCTGAGGAAGCTAGGATGGCTACAAGGCAGGCAGAGCTGGATGCTCAAGCTTATCGGCTCAGGTTAGATCAGACCGCTTCACAAGAGGTAATTATGAGAAGACAACGATCTCGCTTGCCGCCGGTTTATGAGGCAAGGAACCTCTTTAGCACGCCAGGCGCAGGAACCAGTAACCAGCCAAAGGTAAACCAGAGAGGAGCACCAGGAACAGGCGCGTTGGTTCAGCCACTAGCCGCAGAGCCAAATCACCAAGTTGTGCCAACCCAGCATGTGCCCACCCCTCTTGGTCATTATTCTAATCCGTTGGACAACATAGTTGCTGCCGCTTCGCGACTGGCCGCCCTTCCCATTGAAAGTACGTCCCCGATAGCAGTGGAGGCACGACGGGCCAAGGAGTTGCTTGACACAGCGCTAACTCAACAGCAAGCTTATTCATATAGCCGGGAGAGGATTCATTCAACCCCCCGCCCGAGCCGAAGTTATACAAGGCGTCTGGATGAACCGGCCATATCAAGCAGCGCACGGAGACGTCATCGGCCGAGGCAGGATAATCCGGCAGGAGAGGAAGCACATGCGCAAGAGGTGGTGGATCAGGCCAGACATACTGCCCAGTACGAAGCCCGTCAAGCGACGCCGGTTCATCCCACCGCCACAGTTGAACCGGGGGTCATGTCCAGTTCCCTGGGCGTACAGTGTCTCATCCCCGCTTTACGGAACGTGAAACTACCCAACGATTTCAAAGGTCCGCGCAAGGTGCCCAACTACACGGCGAATCTTGCTCCAGAGGCATGGGTTGAGAGTTATGAGATGGCAATGGAGATGCTCGACGTGGACGAAGCAGCATGTGCTAAATACTTCACAATGATGCTCGAGGGTACGACCCGGGCATGGCTAAAGGGTTTGCCACCTAATTCCATCGGATCATGGGGTGAATTGCGGCGTCGGTTTATCAATAATTTCAAGGACACATGCAAGCAGCCGATGTCTGTTGTCGATTTAGCTGCCTGCGTTCAAGGAGAGCAAGAGTCCACAAGCAGTTGGGTGCATCGAGTGTCCGAAATCTTGCACTCCTCCAATAGCATCAACCCAAGTACAACAATAGTAACCTTGGAAGGCAATTGCCGGTTTGAACCTTTGAGGCAGAATTTGGGACGGCTCAAACATGATTGCAACGACATGGGAACACTCATGGGCGCTTTGGTGAAATACGGAGATTCTGATAACACCAAATATCCAGACGCAGATGGAGACAAGTCAGGGAAGGCGAGCAAGAACGGTAAACCACCGCAGGCCAATCCGGCGGGTCAAGGATACAATGGCAAGCATAAAGCAGAAGGCAGCTCAGACTTTGTGGCCAATACCAATGTTCAGGACAATGGGCAGCGCCGCAAGGGTAGAGCGCCCCCACGCAACGGGAGGCCACCTATTAATCTAGAGCGCCAGTTGAACGTGCCCTGCCCAAAGCACCGTACAACGGAAAACCCGGCTACGCATCTCTGGAAAGACTGTTTCATTATGCAAGAATTTATGAAACAGACTAAGTATGATCACGGGACCCCCGGCGGATCAGGCCCCGGTTTTCAAGGTCCAGGCTATCAAGGTGGCGGATCCGGCTCAGGATACCACGGCGGTAACAGTAACCACAATGGCAACAATCAGCATCAGCATAACCAGCAGCATGGTCAGGGCGGATACAACAACCAAGGGAACCAACAGCGTCAGCAGCAGCAGCAATCCGGATATGAGAATAATCCGAAGGAGCTGAGCAGTGGGCAGTATCACGTCTTCACCACGAGTTTATGCAAACGGGATCAGAAGGTTCTGAAGAGGGCAGTGCATTCTGTTGAGCCGGCGATACCACATTTTTTGCGTTGGTATGAGCAACCCATTGTGTGGAGCAGAGAGTATCACCCACCCCGGGTTGATAATCCGGGTCAGTTGGCTCTAGTAGTGGCACCACAGGTGGGTGGTTACAAGTTCACCAAAGTGCTTATGGATGGAGGCAGCAGCATCAACATCCTATATTATGAGACTTTTCGGCGCATGGGGTTGACAGATAAGAAACTCCGACAGTCCAACACAGTGTTCCATGGGGTGGTGCCCGGTAAATTGGCTTACCCAGTTGGAAAGATTGACTTAGAGGTCACCTTTGGAGATGAGCATGACTCCAGGTCAGAGACGGTAACTTTTGAGGTGGTAAAGATCAGAAGCCCATACCATGCTTTGTTTGGGCGGTCGGTTTATGCCAAGTTCATGGCTAGACAGTGTTATGTTTATCTACAGCTCAAGATGCCAGGCCACAAGGGAACTATCACGGTTCATGGGAGCCGCAAAATCGCATTGGAGTGCGAGGAAGGCGATGCAGCTTATGCTGAGGCAGTTTGTGCAACTGAGGAGCTGAAATTCTATAAGGATAATGTTGATCCGACGGATATGTCCCCGCTGAAGAAGCCAACCACAGAGCATGATCCGGCGTTGAAATTCAAATCGGCTGAGGAGACTAAGCAAGTGGATTTTGTTCCTGGCGATTCATCCAAGCAGTTCACTATCAGTGCTAACCTGGATCCAGAATAGGAAATCACGCTCATCAAGTTCATCCCTGAGAACCGGGATATCTTTGCATGGAAGCCTTCTGACATGCCATGTATACCAAGGGAACTTGCTGAGCACAATCTTAATATTGATCCTAAGTTTAAACCGGTCAAGCAATATCTGCGCCGCTTCAATGAGGAGAGGCGCAAGGCTATTGGAGAAGAAGTGGCTAGGCTCTTGGCTGCAGGCTTTATAGTTGAGGTATTTCACCCAGAGTGGTTGGCTAATCCGGTGCTGGTGCTTAAGAAAAATGGAACTTGGAGAATGTGTGTTGATTACACAGATTTGAACATGGCTTGCCCAACTGATCCTTTTGCTCTCCCCCGTATTGATCAAATTATTGATGCTACGGCAGATGTGAGAGGCTAAGTTTTTTGGATGCATACTCGGGTTATCATCAGATCAAGATGGCGGTTAAAGACCAGGAGAAGATAGCCTTTATAACTCCATTTGGAGCCTTCTGCTATGTATCTGTGCCATTTGGGCTTAAGAGCGCCCAGGCAACCTACCAGCGTTGTGTGCAGAACTGCCTACAAGGGCAGATTGGGCGGAATGTTCATGCATATGTTGATGACATTGTGGTGAAATCCAGGGAGGAGGAAACGCTGATAGATGATTTGAAGGAAACTTTTGATAATCTCCATGCCTATAAAATGATGCTTAATCCGTAGAAGTGTGTTTTTGGTGTTCCGACAGGCAAGCTCTTGGGGTTATTAGTGTCAAACAGAGGGATTGAAGCTAATCCGGAGAAGATCAAGGCGATCACGTCCCTGGCTAAACCGGCGTGCATCAACGATGTCCAACGCCTGGCGGGCCGTATTGCAGCACTGAGCCGGTTTATCAGCCGTTTGGGGGAGAAGGCAATCCCGCTTTATCAGATGATGAAGAAGACAGACCTGTTCATCTGGAGTGATGCTGCTGATGCTGCGTTCGAGGATTTGAAGAGGCAATTGGCAGAGCCGCCGGTCCTTGCGGCCCCGGTTGACAATGAGCCGCTGCTGTTATACGTGGCTGCCAACGCCCGTGCGGTAAGCGTTGCCATTGTGGTAGAGCACAAGGAGGCAGGCAAAGAATATCCGGTTCAACGGCCGGTTTACTACATCAGTGAGGTGCTCATTGAGTTGAAACAGAGATATCCGCATTGGAAGAAACTGGTATATGGAGTCTTCATGGCAAACCGGAAGTTGAAGCACTATTTTCAGGGCCACCCAATCACCGTTGTCAGTTCAGCTCCGTTAGGGGATATAATCCAAAATAGAGAAGCCACTGGTAGGGTTGCAAAATGGGCCATTGAGCTTAGCCCGCACGGATTAAAGTATGTGCCCCGTACTGCTATAAAGTCCCAAGCACTGGTGGATTTCATCAAAGATTGGACAGAGTTGCAAGCACCTGAGGAGAAGCCGGATCATACATACTGGACTATTCATTTTGATGATTCAAGGCAATTGGAGGGCTCGGGGGCTGGAGTCGTGTTAACTTCCCCACGAGGTGATAAGTTCTGCTATGTCCTCCGTTTAATGTTCCCTTGTACTAACAACGCTGTTGAGTATGAAGCTCTCCTCCATGGTTTGCGGATGGCCAAGGAGATGAACTTGAGCCGGGTTAAATGCTTTGGCGATTCAGATCTGGTAGCACAACAAGTATCTGGCAAGTGGGACTCCAAGGATCCGCTTATGGCAGCATATCGACGAGAGGTGGACGCTGTCGCTCGACACTTCAAAGGATATCAGGTGGATCATATAGACCGGCGAAAGAATGAAGCAGCCGATGCGCTAAGCCGGCTGAGTTCCCAGCGTAAACCGGTTCCACCTAATACTTTCTTGGATGAATTGCATAATCCATCGGTGCAGATACCTTCAGAGGAGGACTTGGCTGTTCCTGATCCGAAATCACAGTTGGTTGCAGCACTTCATGTCATTCCGGATTGGACACTCCCTTACTTGGCATACATGAACCGAGGTGAGTTACCAGAGGACGAAGTCGAGGCCCGGCAGATAATCCGGCGGTCTAAATCTATGACTATTGTCAATGGAGAACTTCATCATCGCAGCGTTTCTGGAGCGTTTCAGTGGTGTGTATCATCAGAAGAAGGCTGTGATATTCTTCGAGAGATTCATGAAGGGGATTGTGGTCATCACGCCGGTTCAAAATCCTTGGTGGCTAAAGCTTTTCTCCATGGGTTCTACTGGTTGACGGCTCACACGGACGCAGAGGACTTGGTCAGAAAATGTGATGCTTGCCAGAAATTCTCACGACGTGCTCATGTACCGGCGCAGGAGCCGAGGATGATCCCGATTACTTGGCCGTTTGCGACTTGGGGGCTCGATATGGTTGGACCCTTCAAGAGATCCCAAGACCAGAAAACCCACCTGTTGGTGGCAGTGGACATGTTTACAAAGTGGGTTGAAGCAGAGCCTGTCAGTAAGTGCGATGCAGCAACAACGGTTCAGTTCATCAGAAAGGTGATTTTCCGGTTTGGCTTTCCGCACAGTATTATAATTGATAATGGCACCAATCTGTCCAAGGGGGCTATGGAGGAATTCTGTCAACGTGAGCATATTCGTCTTGATGTATCATCAGTAGCTCACCCTCAATCTAATGGCCAAGCTGAAAGAGCCAATCAAGAGATCTTGAGAGGCATCAAACCCCGGCTTATGGTTCCTTTGCAGAGAACACCGGGTTGTTGGGTAGAGGAATTGCCTTCTGTCTTATGGAGCATCAACACTACACCTAACAGATCCATAGGGTACACGCCTTTCTTCATGGTATATGGAGCTGAAGCGGTCCTCCCTAGTGATATCCGGCACGACTCGCCGCGAGTGGCGGCTTATGTTGAAGCGGATAATGAACAAGCAAGACAAGACGGCTTGGACCGGCTGGACGAGGAACGGGACACGGCAGCAGCGCGTTCGGCGATTTACCAGCAAGACCCACGCCGGTACCATAGTCGCCGGGTTAAAACCAGGACGTTTCAAGAAGGAGATCTGGTGCTCCGGCTCATCCAGGACCAGACAGATATGCACAAGTTATCCCCACCCTGGGAAGGACCCTTTGCGGTCAGCAAGAACCTGCACAACAGATCATACTACCTCGTCGACGTTCGAGAACATAAGGACTCACGTACGGCGGAGGAGGAGACCAAGCGGCCGTGGAACATCGCTCTTCTTCGACCTTACTATACTTGAGCCATCTGCTCTGCTTTATGTACAATGTATATATTATGATTAATAAAATAAACCGGCGCCCCCGTTAAACCGGGGAATCAGCCATCCTTTTCACAAGAGTATCACATGGGGGCTTCCCTGCAAGGAAGTTTTCCATGGCCTCTTAAACCAACGCCCTTGATAAAATCTAGGAATTAGCCGTCCTCTCTGTACAAAAAAGAATCACATGGGGGCTTCCGTGCAAGGAAGTTTTCCATGGCCTCTTAAACCGGCGCCCTTGATAAAATCAAGGAACCAGCCGTCCTTTATGTACAAAAAAGAATCACATGGGGGCTTCCGCGGGCAAGGAAGTTTTCCATGGCCTCTTAAACTGGTGGCCATATGAAGCCCATCATAAGAGCACTGCTCTGGTTTCTTCGGCAATTTTCACATGATGATGAAGGGGCAAAAGAGGGTTTCATGCCTAGCACGACTCAAACATATGCCCCGACGAGCAATGCTCACACGCTACCTGGGGGCTCCTGATGTAAGTTCATCAGCAAGTTGAAAACTCTTGTAGTGAACACGGCTTGGAAGCCCGGTGTATACACCTAAAACCCCGGATTAACCTGCCTGCATCAAGTAAATCGCGCCGTCCAGGTAAACCTGGTATGACCCGTAGAACGTATCACAAGTCAATCCTTCGGGACCCTGAACTTGGTCACGTTAAATTGACGATCATCAAGTGGTTACACAAGACAAAATCTTTATGAGATTTTGAACATTGGTAGCATTTGACATTGATGATTTGGTTAAAGATTGCGGATCATCTTAACAGGCTTTGCTAAAATGGTTAATGACAGTAGCCTGGCAGCTCATAAAAAGCCTTGAATTTGGAGCCCGGCAGCTCGTAAAAAGCCTCGACTACATGGTCTTATTTGCCCAAAAACTTTATTTTTCATTTTTATGTTTTCTCAAATCTTTATCTTCAAGGTCATTGGTTTTTCAACCAAGTCCATTGATTCAAGACGGGATAACTACAAAGTTGTCACTACAGAGCTATAGTCTGGGTCATGAACACCAGTACTAGTTAAACCGGCGCTCATTTTAACCCAGATCGGCCTTCATGATAAACCGACAAAGAGCCAAGTAAGTCATCAACACTCATGCCTTGGATTGATCCTGCCGGGTTAAGGTTTATATATACATTTAGTCGCAGGTACGGCGCGTGTTTCTATTTTTACAAAGTTCAAGTTATTTACTTAGATCATGTGTCAGGGTAGTATAACCCGTCTAGTGGTAAACCGCCAGGACATCTTTTAGCTTTGTTCATGCAGACACAGGTAATATAAACTGTCAAAGCGTTGCAAGCAGGAGATAATTTAGAATTGCCAAACAAAGTAATGCCATGAAGGATAAGAGTGGGACAAAGACAGTATCTGAACTATGCTATTACAAGGCACTGGCAGGCCCAAAAGAATATCAGTTTCTTCCAAAGTATTCGACACATAAGATTAAACCGGAGCCGGTTTAGGATTCTTCTTCGGCTCGCTGTGAAGACTGAGGGTCAGCTTGCTCCGGATCTTCGACGACTTCTGGCAGCTGCAGGAAATCAGGGGTGCTCCAGTCAATCTTGGCAAGGGCGCGGAAATATACTTCATCGTTTATAAGTTCTGACAGTTCAATGTCAGGAGCGAAGGTATGCTTACGAACGGGTGGAATCAGATTTTCGATGTCATAAGACGGCTGCTCCACCCACACATTCTCTAGATCATAACCCGGATGATACCTTGTTAAGTCCGCTTCATCAGCAAGCTTACTGGCAAGAGGGCGCATGTCTTTGGTCAAAACGCGAAGATCTTCAGCGGAGAAGGCTGACCCGTCTTCTTTCATACTGGGATAACCATTCATGGCCTCCGCCGGATCAAAATCGGGTACCCATGCCTTGGCCCGGGTTAATGCCATGAGGGAACCAGCTCTTGCAGAAGATTTCTTCACTGCAACAATTCGGGTAGGCAAGATGGATAATTTCTCCAGAGTACCTTGGATGGTGGTTGGCGCCGGTTTATTATGTGAAATAGCACTGATGGCCCTCTGAGCACCAGCATAGAGTTGTTCCACCAAGGTGTAAGCAGCCTTCAGCTTCCTCCGTACATCATCCCCAAGATGAGTCACGTGCCTCCCTGTGTACAAGTGATGAGTTAAGCCGGAGCAGTATAAGATAGCAAGGATAAAGCATATGAAAACAAGTGCTTACCAAAGATGGAAGATGTCATATCGTCTATATGCTGCCTTAACCCGGATAATTCCTCTGTCACCGGATTAAGAGCAGCCTCAGCATCCTTGGCTCTTTTCTCTAAAGCAGCCTTTTGTACCTCCCAAGTGGACCGCTCCGCTTCAAAATCTTTCTTGAGCTTCTCCATAATGGCTAAAGCAAGGGTCAGTTCATCCTTGACTTTAGTTGAAGCAGTTTCTTGGAAGGCCAGGCTATTCCGGAGTTCAGTTATCTCCGAAGCCCTCCGGTTCAAGTCAGTCTGCAGAATAGAAAATATCAGATATTCATGAAGACAGTTCAATTGCAATTCTCAAGCAACTTTTTCAAACAAGTCCCAAGCACATAACAAGTTATGTCCTTGACACTTGGGGGCTAATGTAAGGTCATTCTCAAACATAGTAGAAGTCCCGATTCACCCGCAGTGGGATAAACCGGCCCTTGGGGGCTACAGGTGCAAATCAAGCTATTCCAGTTAATCTACCAAAGTCCCGATTTACCCTGAAGGCTAAACCGACACTTGGGGGCTACAATGGACTAAAGGTACAACTACAAGTTACAAGCAGAATTGAAAGGCAAAGGGAAAAAAGTTACCTCATATTTTTCCTTCATCAAGTTTACCAAACCGGCCTCGTGGTCGCGGCTGGTGAAGAGCCGGTTTAGATACCCAGAATGAAGCTCCTGGGCGCTAAGTGGAGCATAGCTAGACAGATAAGTGCTCCACTTACCCTTGTCCTTCTGAAGAATTTCCTCCTTAGCAGTGTGTCTGGCCAAGATGACAGGCTCCGCGGGAGCGGTAAAACTTATTCCAGTAATCTCAACATCATCTGGCGAGGAAGCAGTTGGCCTGGGGGGGATCAGCAGCAGCAGCAGGATTGGTCTGCACCGGACTGACAGGAGCCGGACTAGCCCGAGGGGGACTAACCCGGACAGGGCTGGCCGGTTCAGCAGCATTTTCCATGGCTTCACCCCCCGGAGCAGCAAGATCTTCTTGGTCCCTAGGGGAAGGATCATCATAGGGAGCTTCGACGTTTTCTTCCAGAGGATTGGCAGCTTCAGGGTCTTTCGCCGGTTCAGCGGTGGTGTTTTCGACCGCCGGTTTATTCAACTTTGCCTTCTTGCTAGGCTTGAGCATACTGAAAGATTAAAGGAATGATGAAAATCACAAGACAAAAAGGAAAGATAAACTGGACATACTAAAAGATGGCTTACCCAGGAACGGTCTTGAGCACCGGGACTTGGGTGGCAGTTGACTCGCCGGAAGAAGATAGAGGAGTTTCCTGATAGTTTGGATCACACAGTTTAAGAGGTTTGCGAATAAGACCTGCTTTTGGATGAAGAATGGTTGGAGTAAGCAAAACCTCTGAGTGGCGTCTTCGAGCCAGTGTGTGGGGTAATCCGGATAATTCAACCACACGACCACTGTGGCGTGTGGTCCGGCGAGCCTCATGCTGCTGTTTTTTCAAAAGGAAATTGGGATCCAATTGAGCATAAGGGTGAGAAAATGGATATTTCCGGGCTACACAACGAACTTAGGGTGGCAACGGTTCTGAATCATAGGAGAGAGAGATTACCTCGACTTCATCTGCTTTACTCCCTTCCGCCGGATCCTGGGAAAGGACATTGTTACTATGAATACAGACAAACGAAAATTAAAAGACATAAGAGCCAAGCAGTACCTCAGAAGCCCGATCATCTTCTTCGACGTTCGAACCGGAAGCAGCGGCAGGTCTTTTCCTATGTTTCTTTACGGCTAAGCTCTTCTTGCGAGTTGGCTTCGCCGGTTTGTCCTGGGCTTTCTTCTTCCAGAAGGGGTCATTGGCCTCTGTAAAGGAATACAAATATGCTGAAGACAAGTAATATGGACGGATTAAAACAAAGAGAAAGGGACAGAAGAATCTTACCGACGGCGATTTATTTTTCACGTAGAAAGGGGCTAAACCGGTTCGACTGCACTCCTCCAGAGGAATATTCAACATCTTCTTAGCAGACTCAGTAACTTCATTGTCGGGAAGCACCATATCTGTGTGACGTTGAGGGTCCTTCGGATTACCAGTATACTCACACATCAAGCCCGAGCGTCGGCTTAACGGAAGAATGCTCCAAGAGAGCTAGCATCGGACAAAGTCAACCCCGGTTGAACCGTTGGCAACAAAGGCCCTGAGTTTTGAAAGTTGGGGGGCATACCGAGCCCGGTCTTGGGCACTCAGACGCTGCAGAAAGGGGTGATCCGTTGTCAGACGATAAGGGCGGTAACCCGGCAGTGGATTTTCCCCCTCTGGGGAAGTGTCGAGGAAGTAGAACCAAGTCTGATTCCATTCCTTGGGGTGGCTATGAAGAGTGGCGTGAGGAAAGCTGACGTCTTTTCTCTTCTGGATGCTCATTCCGCCAAGTTCAGTATTGGGCCCGTCATGGAATTCAGTCCGGCGATTCAGATGGAAGAAGTCCCGGAATAACTCCACGGATGGCTCCTCTTGCAGATAGGCTTCCGAGAAGACTTGGAAATTGCAGATGTTTGATATGGATTGGGACCTATGTCTTGTGGATGGAGTTGAAAGTCGGCTAAAACGTCGCGGAAAAACTTCGAACCGGGAGGGCTAAAGCCGCGGGCCAGTTGATCAAAAAAGACGATGGTTTCTCCTTCCTTAGGCTGAGGAGGGCACTCTTTCCCAGGGGCCCGCCAGTGCAGAACCTCTTTCGGACCTAAAACGCCAATTGAGGCCACCTTTTCTAAATCGTCCTCGGTAATCCGGGACGGGACCCAGTTGCAGGCAACAAACTGCTTCGCCGTGGAAGTCATCTTTTTCAAAGGGGGAATGCTGAAAAATACAAATACAATGCCGGTTTACGATCCATGCAAATATAAGTCGGCATGTTCTATGAAGGCAATGATCTAATTGGCGGTTTAAACAGGGGACTAATGGTATCTACTGATCCGGGATAACTATGAATATGACAGCTACCGGATTATGAAGTTTTGAAAGGAGTAAGCTAAACCGCCAAAATACAGGCAGGTGAAATACAGATCTACAAGTAAACCGTCGACACAAGCATGTGAGATGCAGATTCAAGGTTGAACCGTCGGCGTGGGTAAACAGGATGCCGATCGAAAGTGTGAAAAACAACTTTAACACGAGCAGCAACAAAATATGGATCTACAGCAGGCGGAAAACTCAAAGATAATTAAGATTATATTCGTCAGGGGCGGCGAAGGTTCTATACAGATCCAATCTAACTAGGAGTATTGGGGGAGCTAAGTTTGTAAAAATAGAGCGGAGTTATGCATGCAAAGGCCGATCTAAAAAGTTTTACGTCTATAACTAAGGACTGCCTATGGTGATGAACTGCGAAGAACAAGGGTTCGTGGGCGAGCTTCTGAGGAACCCTAGAACTGAGATCTATAGGGAAGAAGGAATGAACATACCTGAGGCAGCAGAAGCAGAAGGATGGCGGCGAAACTCTGGACCCGCTCAGGTTGATGTAGCGGTCGTGCTTGGTGAAGACGATGAGCTCGAAGAACGGCGGCGGAGCTTGGGCGCTGGAGGTCAAAGGAAGAAGAAAGCGAAGGGGGATAAAGAGATGGCCCTCGACCCTATTTATAGGCCGAGAAGATAAAACGGCAAGCGCGGGAATCGAGGAGACCAAAAATCGGATCTAGATCGAGCTGTCGCCTCGATCTTCGGAGCCTTAATAAATAAAGGTAAAAGAACAGGTACATGCATTAAATGTGCAGATGACGTCACGACGGTTTAAAGCGACTCGAGGAGATGACGTCATGTCGGTTTACCAAGCATATTGAGGCTGCAGAAAGGAAAAATTGTACAAGACTTTGGAGATTGACATGAACAAATTCAAATCAATCTGGGGCCTAATGTCAGAGATATTACTACCAGATATAAACCGGCTGGGAGGGTTCGGTTTATATCATCCAAAATTATATTACCAGAAGCCCATCGGAGTATGAAGTAAAGGTTGTAGCCCAAGAGGCTTAGAGCTCATATGTTAGGGCCCGTAATTTGTAAACCGTCATACTATGTAACTTGGGATGTAAGATACAAAGAACAGAGACCGGGGCGGACACGTTTATGAGCCGGCCTCGGGACTCTGTAAACCGGACCGGGCGTCACCTCTTATATAAAGGGACGACCCAGCGACGGTTCAGGACAAGAAACAACAGCTCGAGACACAGGCAAAGCGGATTCGCTCCCTGGTCATCGAAGCCCAAGCAATACCACACCAAACTAGACGTAGGTTTTTACCTTCATCGAAGGGGCCGAACTAGTATAAAATCCTTGCGTCCTTCGTCCGCTTTAACCCCTTTGAGCTAACCCGTAGAGATGGCCTCATGACTAAGTCCTTTTGCTAGGACATCTGCCGTGCTAAATCCACGACAGGGGCTCTCTCCCCCTCTCTCCCGGTGGCACCATAACGCCACCGGGGCCATCATCGTGTGACGGTGATCTACACCAACACCTCTGTCATCTTCACCAACATCTCCATCACCTTCCGCCATCTATCTACAGCGGTCCACTCTTCCGCAACCCGCTGTACCCTCTACTTGAACATGGCGCTTTATGCTTCATATTATTATCCAATGATGTGTTGCCATCCTATGATGTCTAAGTAGATTATCGTTGTCCTATCGGTGATTGGTGAATTGCTATGATTGGTTCAAATTGCTTGTGGTTATGTTGCTATCCTTTGGTGCCCATCATATGAGCATGCTTGTGGATCACACCATAGGGTTAGTTGTATGTTGATAGGACTACGTATTGGAGGGCAAGAGTGACAAAAGCTTCAACCTAGCGTAGAAATTGATTCATACGGGATTGAAGAGGGACCAATATATCATAATGCTACGGTTGGGTTTTACCTTAATGAACATTAGTAGTTGTGAATGCTTGCTAATAGTTCCAATCATAAGTGCATAGAATTCCAAGTAAGGGATGGCATGCTAGCAGTGGCCTCTCCCACATAAAACTTGCTATCGGTCTCGTAACGTAGTCAATTGCTTAGGGGCAATTTCGCAACTCCTACCACCACTTTTCCACACTCGCTATATTAACTCTATTGCGTCTTTGTCTTAACAGCCCCTAGTTTATACTTACGTGCTCTTTATATTCTTGCAAACCTATCCCACAAAAACTACAAAGTACTTCTAGTTTCATACTTGTTCTAGGTAAAGTAAATGTTAAGCGCGTGTAGAGTTGTATCGGTGGTCGATAGAACTTGAGGGAATATTTGTCCTACCTTTAGCTCCTCGTTGGGTTCGACACTCTTACTTATTGAAAGAGGCTACAACTGATCCCCTACACTTGTGGGTTATCACTTTGGAATCGGTTTCTCACTAAGAAGACCCAAATCGTCGACTGTCCGGACGCTGAAGCCTTAGCGGCATTCAAGCACAGTGTCCGGGACGAATGGCTAGCCACACACCTTGGACAGGAAAAGCCGAGGACAACGGCAGCCCTAACTACACTCATGACTCGCTTTTGCGCAGGTGAGGATAGCTGGTTGGCACGTAGCAGCACCAGCGACCCTGGAACATCTGAAGTCAGGGACGACAATGGAAAGCCATGATGTAACAAAAACAAACGTCGAAACAACGCTGGAAGCCCAGATGATACATCGGTAAACGCCATATTCAGTGGCTCCAGACCCGGTCAATGGAAGAAGCCATTTAAAGGCAACAAAGATGGTCCATCTAGTCTGGACAAAATATTAGATAGGCCCTGCCAAATACATGACACCCCAGAGAAACCTGCAAACTATACCAACCGTAATTGCTGTGTCTTCAAGTAGGCCGACAAGCTCAATGCCAAACACAAGGGGAAGGAGCCTCAGAGAAAAGATGAGGACGAACCTCGCCAGCTGAATACAGGGGAACAGAAGAAATTTCCACCGGAGGTCAAAATGGTGAACATGATATATGCCACTCATATCCCAAAGAGGGAGCGCAAGCGCGCACTCCGAGATGTCTACGCTGTTGAGCCTGTTGCCCCCATATTCAACCCATGGTCGGCCTGTCCGATCACTTTCGATCGCAGGAATCATCCGACTAGTATTCATCATGGGGGTTCGGCTGCCCTAGTGCTCGACCCAATAATCGATGGATACCATCTCACCCGAGTCCTCATGGACGGCGACAGCAGTCTTAATCTGATATATCAGGACACTTTCCGCAAGATGGGGATAAACCCGTCAAGAATCAAGCCAAGCAGCATGACCTTTAAAGGAGTGATACCGGGCGTAGAAGCCCACTGCACGGACTCTTTAACATTGGAGGTCGTATTCGGCTCTCCTGATAACTTTCAAAGCGAAGAGTTAATCTTCGAAATAGCTCCATTCCAAAGCGGGTATCACACTCTACTCGGCAGAACGGCCTTCGCCCGCTTTAATGCAGTCCCGCATTATGCTTATCTAAAGCTTAAAATGCCTGGACCACGTGGCGTCATCACGGTCAATGGAAATATGGAGCGCTCTGTCCGTACGGAGGAGGACACTGTGGCCCTAGCAGCCGAAGTCCAAAGCGGCCTATTCAAGACGGATAATCTGTCAGTTGTGGACATACCTAAACATGTCCGGCACACGCCTCAGTGCGGCGGCTCAGATGAACCTGAGCTAGATTAGCACCTACGCCCCATCGACTTCCCCATAAGGTGATAGCACATGTACCTCGAGTGAATAATTATGCCTTAAAAATCCCTTGGGCAGCGCTGGGGGCACACTACATATAGTCCATAGTTCGGCTTGACCCTATTCAGACTCTAAACCTATCTTTTTAGGTTCATTGAACGAACTAGTCTTGTCATGGCCACACTGGATTTCTTTTTCTTTTCCAGGTTTTCTTTTTCTTTTTATAGACAACCATCATACTCCCACCCCTTCAAGGACACATTATAGAGGAGGAAACGGCGCAGACGTGCAGCAGGATCCCGGGCTAAGGTTTCTTTTTAGATTAAGACCCTGTGTAAACCTTTTTCACTTTCTTATTATATACTTTTCTGGCATGTAAAATGTCCAAGAAAGCCATCGGCATTATCTGTAAGCTTACAGATCGCCGTATTATAAAGGGATATTAATAGAGCAGCTTGATTCGCATTATGTTCGGAGTTCTTTCACTCACCATAAATGTTCTCTCCCCACGGCAGATTGCCATATGTGCCTTGTTAATAAGGGTCCATTACCAGGGGCTGTATACAGCCCGGTATATGTCAAAAAGACCGAACACCTATAGGGAGTGTTCGGCGTCCTGGATGTTTGCATTATATGCATCAGTTCCGAACCATGTCTTGGGTCAATAGTTGGGTTGCCCGGCTCCTATGCTTACCCCTACGTTCCCGATTGTTCGGCCAGGGTGTAAAGGGAGAACTACTGTGATTGTACTTCTGGCTCGCCCGGTCAAGTACCTCAGTAGAGAAAGCCGAAAACTGACCGTCATGATAGGCGAGAACCTGGTCCACAATCCGTTGACTTAGTTTTATACTACGATCGATAGAGATCTACCCCGTGTTATACGAAGGGTTAGTTTTTTCGCCCAGCTAGGTGCAATTGGATACCTTAAGTAAGGAATATCGTATCCGCACCAGGGGCTAGTACCTAGCCCCACATGTCAAACTCCTACGACTAAGTGAAAGCAATAACGCCGCATAGTATGATTGCCTAGTTCGCTCCGTATACAGCTCCTATACAGACCAAGACGTTGGATAAAGAGTGCACATGCATATGACCGAACACCCAAGTACTATGTACATGGGGGCTGAAGCCGACGACTGGAAACTTTCAGATTTAAATAAACAGTCACACAGGATGTAAAAGACGCTTATATTATAATAGCGCAAAAGTCATATACATCGGATTCATAAGCCTAAGTCTTTACATCCGGATACAATTACTCGAAGATAACATCCTTCGAGCACTGGCCTTCTACAAGGCGGGCGCACTCAATGACGTCCTCGAAGTACTTCTCCGGCTTGAGGTGCTCCTTGCCGGCGGCAAGACCAGCAGTGGCAATGTGCCCCGCATTCATCTTTGCCTTCACACGAGCGAAGGCCATTCGAGCACCTTCTATGCAGTCTGAACGCGTCAATGCGTCGACCCATGGACTCGCATCAACGAGCCGCTTCACCAATCCAAAGTAACTACTTGGGATTGGATCAGCGGGCCATAGCCGGACTATTAAGTCCTTCATGGTCGAACCCACCATGTTGTGCAGCTTAACCAGCCACTTCATCTGTTCGTTGAGGGGCACCACATGTTTTGGCGCATAGAGCTGCGACCAAAACAACTTCTCCGTGTCGTGCCCCTCCTGGGCTCGGAAGTACTGGGCAGCGTCAGCACTGTTCCTCGGAAGATCAGCAAACATGCCTGGAGAACTCCATAACCGTCTTAGCCCAAGATACTTCTTCCCTCCGAAGATGCTATGTAAGAGAAATGTCTTACTAGATGCTATCGGTCGTGCCTGCTTGATTTCTTCACAGGTGCTGCGCGCCTCGCCTCGCGCATCCTGGGTAGTCTTCACTGCCGTAGTAAGCTCGGATGCCTGTTCCGAAGCCTTCTTCTCCAATGCCTCACATTTGAGAATGGCATCGTTGAGCTCGACCTCGACTTCGGACACCCGATCCCGGTGCTTCTCGCAATCAGCCTTTTCGGCCTCCAAATCGGCAGCCGCTTTCTCAGCGGCTACCTTATTCGCCTCGGCCTCTGATAACCCACAAGTGTAGGGGATCGCAACAGTTTTAGAGGGTAAAGTATTCAACCCAAATTTGTTGATTCGACACAAGGGGAGCCAAAGAATACTCTTAAGTATTAGCAGCTGAGTTTTCAATTCAACCACACCTGGAAACTTAGTATCCGCAGCAAGATAGTTTAGTAGCAAAGTAATATGATAGTGGCGGTAGCAACAATAAAAGTAATGATAGTGTTTTTGTAGTTTTTGTGATAGTAGAAGTGGAAAAGTAAATAAGCAACAAGCAATATAGGAAAAGCTCGTAGGCATTGGATCGGTGATGGGAAATTACGTCGGATGCAAATCATCATGTAGAAGTTATAACCTAGGGTGACACAGAACTAGCTCCAGTTCATCAATGCAATGTTGGCATGTATTCCGAATATATTCATACGTGCTTATGGAAAAGAACTTGCATGACATCTTTTGTCCCACCCTCCCGTGGCAGCGGGGTCCTATTGGAAACTAAGGGATATTAAGGCCTCCTTTTAATGGAGTACCGGACCAAAGCATTAACACATAGTGAATACATGAACTCCTCAAACTATGGTCATTACCGGGAGTGGTGCCGATTATTGTCACTTCGGGGTTGCCGGATCATAACACATAGTAGGTGACTATAGACTTGCAAGATAGGATCAAGAACAAACATATATTCATGAAAACATAACCGGTTCAGATCTGAAATCATGGCACTTGGGCCCTAGTGACAAGCATTAAGCATAGCAAAGTCATAACAACATCAATCTCAGAACATAGTGGATACTAGGGATCAAACCCTAACAAAACTAACTCGATTACATGATAGATCCCATCCAACCCATCACCGTCCAGCAAGCCTACGATGGAATTACTCACACACGATGGTGAGCATCATGGAATTGGTGATGGAGGAAGGTTGATGATGACGATGGCGGCGATCTCCACTCTCCGCAGCCCCGAACGAACTCCAGATCAGCCCTCCCGAGAGAGATTAGGGCTTGGCGGTGGCTCCATCTCGTGAAATGTGATAATTCCTTCTCCCTGAAACGAAAGATATAGGACATGGGGGTACGTCGGTGGAGCATCGGGGGGCCCTCGAGGCAGGGGGCGTGCCCTGGGAAGGGGGGCGCGCCCCCCACCCTCGAGGATAGGCTGTGGGCCCCCCAGTGAGTATCTTCTTGCAGATATTTTTTATATTTTCTGAAAGAATTCTCCGTTGATTTTCAGGCGATTCCGAGAACTTTTTATTTTTGCACAAAAACAACACCATGGTAATTCTGCTGAAAACAACATCAGTCCGGGTTAGTTCCATTCAAATCATGCAAGTTAGAGTCCAAAACAAGGGCAAAAGGGTTTGGAAAAGTAGATATGTTGGAGACGTATCAACTCCCCCAAGCTTAAACCTTTGCTTGTCCTCAAGCATTTCAGTTGATAAACGGAAAGTGATAAAGAATAACTTTGACAAACTCTGTTTGCTCTTGTTGTTATAAATATGTAAGCTAGCATTCAGGTTTTCAACAAGATCATGAACTAACCACATTCACAATAACTTTGAGGTCTCAAGACTACTCACATCAATGGCATAATCAACTAGTGAGCAATAATAATAAACCTCGGATGACAACACTTCTCAAAATAATCATGATATGATATAACAGGATGGTATCTCGCTAGCCCGTTCTGAGACCGCAAAACATAAATGCAGAGCACCTTTAAAGATCAAGGACTGACTAGACATTGTAATTCATGGTAAAAGAGATCCAATCATGAACATACTCAATGCAAATTAATAGTAATACATGCAACGACAGAGGTGCTCTCCTACTGGTGCTTTTTGATAAGAGGATGATGACTCTGCATAAAAGTAAATAGATAGGCCCTTCGCAGAGGGAAGCAGGGATTTGTACAGGTGCCAGAGCTCGATTTTTAAATAGATATTGAATAACATTTTGAGCAGTATACTTTCATTGTCAACATAACAACCAAGAATCTCGATATCTCCCATGCTACGCACATTATAGGCGGTTCCCAAACAGAATGGTAAAGTTTATACTCCCCCAACCACCAACAAGCACACTCCACGGCCAGCCGAATCCACGGGTTACCGTCCAAACAAGCAACAACCCTGGGGGAGTTTTGTTTAATTATTATGTTTTTGAGCATGGGACTGGGCATCCCGGTTACCAGCCATTTTCTCATGAATGATGAGCGGAGTCCACTCATCGTGAGAATAACCCAACTAGCATGGAAGATATAGACAACCCTAGTTGATACATGAGCTGTTCGAGCATACAAAACAGAATTTCATTTGAAGGTTTAGAGTTTGGCACATACAAATTTACTTGGAACGGCAGGTAAATACCGCATATAGGAAGGTATGGTGGACTCGTATGGAATAACTTTGGGGTTTATGGAAGTGGATGCACAAGCAGTATTCCCGCTTAGTACATATGAAGGCTAGAAACAGACTGGGAAGCGACCAGCTAGAGAGCAACAACGGTGATGAACATGCATTAAAATTAATCAACAATGAATGCAAGCATGAGTAGGATATAAATCACCATGAACATAAATATCGTGAAGGCTATGTTGATTTGTTTCAACTACATGCGTGAACATGTGCCAAGTCAAGTCACTTAAATCGTTCAAAGGAGGATACCACCCATCATACCACATCACAACCATTTTAATATCATGTTGGTACGCAAGATAGACCATTATAAACTCTCAGCTAATTAAGCATGGCGTAAGCAGCTATGATCTCTAATTGTCATTGCAAACATGTTTCATTCATAGCAAGCTGAATGAAGAACGACGAGCAATCATATTTACAAAAACAAGAGAGGTCGAGTTCATACCAGCTTTTCTCATCTCAATTAGTTCATCATATATCATCCTTATTGCCTTTCACTCGCACGACCGAACAGTGTGAATAATAATAATAGTGCACGTGCATTGGACTAAGCTGGAATCTGCAGACATGTAATACAAGAGAGAAGACAAGGTAATATGGCTCAAGGTTAAATCAACAATAAAGCATATAAGAGCCACTAAGCATTTTCAATCATGGTCTTCTACTCCTAACCCCCAAAGAAAAGAAAAGAAACTATTTACGCGGGAAAGCTCCCAACAAGAAAAAGAAGAACGGGAAATCTTTTTGGGTTTTCATTTTTTGGTTACTACTACACGCAAAGAAAGTAAACTAGCTAGAAGCTACACTAATATTTTTTTTGTTTTTTTGGGTTTTTCTAGCACACACGAAAAAGACTAAGGAAAAGAAATTTAAGCTAAGCATGGATGGTACAGTGAAAGAGTGTGAGCACCAACAACTAGAATAAGTGTGAACATGAATGTAAGTCGGTGAGAAACACGTACTCCCCCAAGATTAGGCTTTTGGCCTAAGTTGGTATATGGCCAGTACTGGCCTGAAGGATATCCAAAGTTGTAGTTGGGGTCGTACTGAGATGCAGCAGATGCTGCCTGCTGAGCTGCAGCTCGAAGGTGGGTTGCCTCCGTCATGTTGTAATAGGCATTTGCCTCCTCCATAGTTATAGTGTATCTTCCTTTTTCCTGAAAGTTAAACAAAGTAGGGGCAGGAAGAACAATAGGGATGGCATGCTGCCGGTTAAAGATTAGTCGATATTTGAGGGTTTGATTATCCCACTCTATAAACCGATGACTCGCCATAGCATTACAGTCTAAATAAGCAGGAGGTAAAGGTTCATCATACGTGTGCACATACACACCAAGATAGCGGGCTATGCGAGTAGCATAGATCCCTCCAAATAAATCTCCATGCAAACCATTATGGTGTAGTCTACGTGCAACAATAGCTCCCAGATTATATTGCCTATCACCTAGTACAGCACTCCTGAGAACACTAAGATCAGAGACACACATGTGACAAGCCTCATCTTTACCATTTATGCATCTACCGATAAAGAGAGCAAAGTAATGAATAGCAGGAAAATGTATGCTCCCCGTGGTAGCTTGTGTAATGTCCCTGGATTCCCCCGCTGTAATACTAGCTAGGAATTCTCTAAATTCAGATTTGCAAGGATCACTCATACTGCCCCACTGTGGGAGCTTGCAGGCAACATTAAAATCCTCTAAGTCCATGGTGTAAGATTTATCATAAAGGTCAAACAGGACAGTGTGAGAATTACGTGAAGATGAAAATTTAAACCTTCTCACAAAGCTATCAGTTAAGCCACGGTATTGGAGACACTTATCTTGCATGAAGTCCTCGAGGTCAGCGTTACGCACATATGTGTAAAATTCATTTTTTATGCCCGCTTGACTCATAAGTTCATCTGACGGCCATTCACAAGGCTGCACATCAGCATCCCTCGGTGGTTCATCATCCGGCTCACGAAACGCGAGCCTCGGTTCTTGCTTCCTTGAAGGACCACCTTGGAAGTTTCTCCTAGACATTTTTCTGAAATTTTCTGAAATTTTTAGTAACTTACAATAAAAGTTAACCAAACTCAACAAGATTGATAGCAACAAATCCTATAAGTGCCTAGAGACTACATCATGCATTAGAACTACTTGGGACCAAGAAAATTTGACATGCAAGCTCAAGAACAAGGTCACCACAGCAGCATAAATTTGCAACAAATAAATCACTAGAACAAAAAATAATTGGACCAATGGAGGAGTCACATACCAAGGAACAATCTCCCCCCCTAACAGTTTGGTGAATGGTGCTTTGAGCAAGGAGATCGAAAATGGCAGCAAAATGAGCTAGAACTCGGGTTTGAGCTGGTTGGGGATTTTTTTGGGAGGAAGAAGAAGAGCATGGGTGAAAGGATAAGTGGAGGGGAGGCCACGTGGGGCCCTCGAGGGTGGGGGGCGTGCCCTGGGCAGGGGGGCGCGCCCTATGCCCTCGAGGCCACGTGCTGGCTCCCCTTGTTGTGTGTTCAGTGCCATAATTTCTTAAATATTCTAGAAAAAATCATATTTCATTTTCATGGCATTTGGAGAACTTTTATTTTCGGGATATTTTTTATTGCACGGATAAGTCTGGAAACAGACAGACAATGCTAATTTTCTTTTATTTAACCTAATTAACATAAAGTACAAGGAGGGTACATAAGGTTGTGCTATCTGGATTCACCTATCCCATGTTCATCAAAAGGAATCCATTAACAAGGTTGATCAGGTGTTGTTAATAAACTCTTTCCGAGTAGCATGAAACCTGAGAATTTTCGAATAACACTATGTTACCTCAATGGGGATATGTATGTCCCCAACAATAAGTATGTCATATGCCTTCTTGATAGTAGGAATAGGAAAGTCAAAACCTTCAATAGTAATTGTTGAAGTTTTTCCAATATAGTTGATACTATGGACCCGAGGTTGTTTCCTCGGAAAGTGTACCGTATGCTCATTACCATTGACATGAAAAGTGACACTGCCTTTGTTGCAATCAATAACAGCCCCTGCAGTATTCAAAAAGGTCTTCCAAGAATAATAGACATACTATCATCCTCGGGGATATCAAGTATAACAAATTCCGTTAGAATAGTAACATTTGCAACTACAACAAGCACATCCTCACAAATACCGACATGTATAGCAGTTGATTTATCAGCCATTTGCAAAGATATTTCAGTAGGTGTCAACTTACTCAAGTCAAGTCTACGATATAAAGAGAGGGGCATAGCACTAACACCGGCTCCAAGACCACACAAAGCAGTTTTAACATAGTTTCTCTTAATGGAGCAAGGTATAGTAGGTACTCCTGGATCTCCTAATTTCTTAGGCATTCCACCCTCAAAAGTGTAATTGGCAAGCATGGTGGAAATTTCTACTTCAGGTATCTTTCTTTTGTTGGTAATAATATCTTTCATGTACTTGGCATAAGGATTTGTTTTAAGCACATCAGTCAAACGCATACGCAAAAAGATAGGTCTAATCATTTCAGCGAAGCGCTCAAAGTCCTCATCATCCTTTTTCTTGGATGGTTTTGGAGGAAAAGGAATGGGTTTCTGAACCCATGGTTCTCTTTCCCTACCGTGCTTCCTAGCAACAAAGTCTCTCTTATCATAACGTTGATTCTTTGATTGTGGGTTATCAAGATCAACAACAGGTTCAATCTCTACATCATTATCATTGCTAGGTTGAGCATCATCATGAACATCATCATTAATATTATCACTAGGTTCATGTTCATTACCAGATTGTGTCTCAGCATCAGAAATAGATATATCATTGGGATTCTCAGGTGGGTGAGCTACAGGTTCACTAGAAGCATGCAAGGTTCTATCATTTTTCTTTTTCTTCTTCTTAGAAGAACTAGGTGCATCTAAATTAGCTCTCTGAGAATCTTGCTCAATTCTCTTAGGGTGGCCTTCAGGATACAGAGGTTCCTGAGTCATTTTACCACCTCTAGTTGCAACTCTAACAGCATAGTCATTATTCTTACTATTTAATTCATTGAGCAAATCATTCTGAGCCTTAAGTACTTGTTCTACTTGAGTGGTGACCATAGAAGCATGTTTACTAATGGGTTTCAGTTCACCTTTAGCATTAGACAGATAATCACTCAAGCGTTCAATCATATGAGCATTGTGTTGTAGTTGTCTACCAACATAAGCATTGAAGTTTTCTTGTTTCACAATAAAATTGTCAAACTCATCTAAGCATTGGCTAGCAGACTTATAACGAGGAATATTACTTTCATCAAATCTATAAAGAGAATTTACCTTTAGTACCTGTGTCGGGTTATCAAGACCATGTATTTCTTCAATAGGCGGTAAATTCTTAACATCTTCAGCTTTAATACCTTTTTCTTTCATGGATTTCTTTGCCTCTTGCATATCTTCAGGACTGAGAAATAGAACACCTCTTTTCTTCGGAGTTGGCTTAGGGGCTGGTTCATGAAGTGTCCAATTATTTTCATTGGCTAGTATATTATTCAATAGTAATTCAGCTTGTTCCACTGTTTTTTCCCTGAAACACAACTAGCACAACTATCCAGGTGGTCTCTAGAAGCATCGGTTAGTCCATTATAAAAGACATCAAGTATATCATGCATCTCAAGAGGATGATCAGGCAAAGCATTAACTAACTGGAGAAGCCTCCCCCAAGCTTGTGGGAGACTCTCTTCTTTAGTTTGAGCAAAGTTATATATTTCCCGTAAGGAAGCTTGTTTATTATGAGCGGGAAAATATTTAGCAGAAAAGTAATACATCATATCCTGGGGACTACGCACACAACCAGGATCAAGAGAATTAAACCAAGTCTTAGCATCACCCTTTAACAAGAACGGAAACAACTTAAGGATATAATAGTAGTGAATCTTTTCATCATTGGTAAACAGGTTGGCTATATCATTCAACTTGGTAAGATGTGCCACAACAGTTTCAGACTCATAGCCATGGAAAGGATTAGATTCAACCAAAGTAATTAACTCAGAATCAACAGAGAATTCATAATCCTTATCATCAGTGACACAAATAGGTGAAGTAGCAAAAGCAGGGTCATGTTTCATTCTAGCATTCAAGGACTTTTCTTTCAGCTTAGCTAATAATTTCTTAAGATCATATCTATCATTGCAAGCAAGAAAGTCTCTAGCAGTTTCTTCATCCATAACATAACCCTCAGGCACAACATGCAATTCATATCTATTGGGAGTAGTTTCATCATCACTTTCATAAATATCATCAACATTTGCACTCTCCCTAACCTTAGCAATTTGTTCATCTTGAAATTCACCTAGTGGCACAGTATCAGGCATAGAGAAAGTTTCATCATACATAGCAGAAGTAGCATCATCAAGAACATACGACATATCAGATTCAATAGGAGGAGTAGGTGTCGCAAGTTTACTCATAACAGAAGGAGAATCAAGTGCAGAGCTAGATGGCAGTTCCTTACCTCCCCTCGTAGTTGAGGGTAAGATCTTGGTTTTTGAGTCCTTCAAACTCTTCATAGTGATAAGCAGACATAAATCCCAATTGACTTAAACAATAGAGCTATGCTCCCCGGCAACGGCGCTAGAAAATAGTCTTGATAACCCACAAGTGTAGGGGATCACAACAGTTTTCGAGGGTAAAGTATTCAACCCAAATTTGTTGATTCGACACAAGGGGAGCCAAAGAATACTCTTAAGTATTAGCAGCTGTGTTGTCAATTCAACCACACCTGGAAACTTAGTATCTGCAGCAAGATGGTTTAGTAGCAAAGTAATATGATAGTGGCAGTAGCAGCAATAAAAGTAACGATAGTGTTTTTGTAGTTTTTGTGATAGTAGCAGTGGAAAAGTAAATAAGCAACAAGTAATATAGGAAAAGCTCGTAGGCATTGGATTGGTGATGGGAAATTACGTCGGATGCAATTCATCATGTAGAAGTTATAACCTAGGGTGACACAGAACTAGCTCCAGTTCATCAATGCAATGTAGGCATGTATTCTGAATATAGCCATACGTGCTTATGGAAAAGAACTTGCATGACATCTTTTGTCCCACCCTCCCATGGCAGCGGGGTCCTATTGGAAACTAAGGGTTATTAAGGCCTCCTTTTAATAGAGTACCGGACCAAAGCATTAACACATAGTGAATACATGAACTCCTCAAACTATGGTCATCACGGGGAGTGGTCCCGATTATTGTCACTTCGGGGTTGCCGGATCATAACACATAGTAGGTGACTATAGACTTGCAAGATAGGATCAAGAACACACATATATTCATGAAAACATAATAGGTTCAGATCTGAAATCATGGCACTCAGGCCCTAGTGACAAGCATTAAGCATAGCAAAGTCATAGCAACATCAATCTCAGAACATAGTGGATACTAGGGATCAAACCCTAACAAAACTAACTCGATTACATGATAGATCCCATCCAACCCATCACCGTCCAGCAAGCCTGCGATGGAATTACTCACACACGGCGGTGAGCATCATGGAATTGGTGATGGAGGAAGGTTGATGATGATGGCGACGATCTCCACTCTCCGGAGCCCCGAACGGACTCCAGATCAGCCCTCCCGAGAGAGATTAGGGCTTGGCGGTGGCTCCGTCTCATGAAACACGATAATTCCTTCTCCCTTATTTTTTTCTCCCCGAAACGGAAGATATAGGACCTGGGGGTACGTCGGTGGAGTATCGAGGGGCCCTCGAGGTAGGGGGCGCGCCCTGGGAAGGGGGGCGCGCCCCCCACCCTCGAGGACAGGCCGCGGGCCCCCCGGTGAGTATCTTCTTGCATATATTTTTTATATTTTATGAAATAATTCTCCGTTGATTTTCAAGCAATTCCGAGAACTTTTTATTTCTGCACAAAAACAACAACATGGTAATTCTGTTGAAAACAGCGTCAGTCCGGGTTAGTTCCATTCAAATCATGCAAGTTAGAGTCCAAAACAAGGGCACAAGGGTTTGGAAAAGTAGATACGTTGGAGACGTATCAGCCTCCTTCTTGGCCTTGGCAACCTCGCCCTTGAGGGCCTCGAGCTCAGTGGCGCCAACAGTATTATACATAATACCATATCCGAGTTTATAAACATACTCGATCAATCTTAATTAGTCTTATTGACATCTTAAAATCCGCATACCTCGCATTTCATCTAAACGCTGATTGACGCGGTCAAGGTCCGTGTTGGCCAACAAGAGCTTCCGGTTTAGTTCGGCAACCTCCGCATGTCGCGCAGTTGCCACAACTAGTGAAGCCTGCACAACAGTTCAGCTCCGTAAGTATGCTATACTATGGATACTTGCTATACTATGGATACTTCATCCGATTCTCTCCAGAATCACACAAAGCATCAGGGGCTACTGGCTGTGTATGTGCGTAAAAAAGAATAAAGTTCTATAAAGAACATTACATTGCTCACCTCAAAGCCCGTTAATAGGATGTTGAAGGCTTTATTCAGTCCGCCTTTGACGGACTGAATCTTCTTCATCACCACAGCCATTATGGTGCGGTGCTCCTCCATGATGGAAGCAGTTTATAGTGCCCCCTCCATAGAGTCCGGCACTTCCGGATTGGCTCCGGGCACTGTCGTGTCCGCCCCTACCTGGGGGGGGGGGTTTGGTCTTCGGACCCCGGAGCCGCACTAGGTTCCAGGTCAATGTTCGGGAGGGCCCCGGATTGTTCGGGCCCCCCATCTTTGGTCTCCATGGGGGTTGTCTCCCCATGGTTGGCGGCGGTCGAGGTATTACCCTCAATCGCCCCGTCACCTGCCCCGCCCTCATCTCCTTGGGTGGAGGACACCCGCTGGGAGGACACTTCGGTGTCCCCGCCGATCATGGGCGATGGAGCTCGGACCGGCGGGTCACTCTCCGTCTCTCCTGGCGCTAGAGAGTTCCCCTCCGATGAGGAGGCATCAGGGTGTCCACCGGGAGGGCTATAGGTTAGCAGGTGAGAAATACTAAGTAAATGCTAAACAAACAAAGGTGCAGCAGTTAATTCGGACAAACTTCCGATTCGGGCAGGGGTTTCTCCCTAGGCTTCATCATGAAGCTATCTTCAGACGAATCCGAACTAGCAGCGAGGTTTAGTTTCCTCCGGGTGCGGCCGTGCCTGCATCAGCAGCGGCCCCCCTCTTCGTCCCCCTGCCTTGCGCAGGGGGCTCCTCTTCTTCTTCTACTTCCTCCTCATCATCTTCCTCCACCTCGTCGGAGGAAAGGATGTTGATCTCCTCGGACTTCTTGTTCGTAGGGCGCGGGCTGTCTCCGCCCCCCTTGCCCTTCTTCTTGGGCTTCTTGACCGTCGCCTTGTACAACGCCGGGACCAACATCACCGTCAGTTGAGGCTATTCTGGGTCTTCGGGCAAAGGCACCGGACACTTAATCCGGGTGCCTTCTTCATCCAGCCCTGTATATCACGCAAAAACTCCAATTCTTGTTATCATTAAATAATGGAAGAAATATGTGTTCGGCGAAGTTTTCCATTACCTCTGGGGCGGAGCGCGTGGTGCTAAAGCCCGCGTCCTCGGTTTCTGCCGGCCACTCCTTCTGGCTCTTAAAGAGATGCTTCCTGATCTCTTTGTGCGTAAAGCCTAAGAGATGCTTCAGCGGCTTGTCTCCTGCCGGATCAAACTCCCATAGGGAGGAGTCCCGGCTTTGGCAAGGGAGAATAAGTCGAGTCAGCATTACCTGGACCACGTACGAGAGCTGGTGCCCTTTGGAAATCATGCCGGATACACGGCTCTGGAGTGTCGTCACTTCAGTTTGAGACTCCCAGTCCAGACACTTTTTAGTCCAGGAGGTCAACCTCTCTGGGAGTCCGGATCTGAAAGCAGGCTCCGCCGCCCATTTGGCGTCACGGGGTTCGGAGATGTAGAACCACTCCTGCTGCCAGACCTTATTCGTCTCTACGAATGACCCTTTGGTCCAAGTCGCATTTGGGATCTTACTAATCATAGCGCCTCTGCACTCCTCGTGCTGCAGATCCACCACCTTCGGCTTCACGTTGAAGGTTTTAAGCAATAGGCCGGAGTGTGGAGGGATGCGGAGGAAAGCTTCACATGCCACTATGAAAGCGGATATGTGAAGGATTGAGTTCGGGACTAGATCATGGAAATCTAGCCCGTAGAAGAACAACAGACCCCGAACAAAGGGGTGGAGTGGAAACCCTAGCCCCCTAACAAAATGCGAAGTGAACACTACTCTCTCACCCGCCTCTGGGACAGGAATCACGTGACCCTTGGCAGGGACCCGCGCTCCTGAGATCCTCCTAGGTTTTTTCAGTCACCGTGGAGGCCTCCCACTTACCTCTGGCGCCAGATCCATCCATTGTTGGGAAGGAAGTGGTGGTTGAGGGACAAAGAGCAATGGGCGCAAGAGATGAGGATGCTGGGGCTAGGGAAGTAGGAGAACTCGAGCTTGAGGAAAGCGTGGGGCTGATGAAAAGGATTGGTATCCTTTTATAATGCTGTGAATATAGAACGTCCCCCCACTTTAGCCGCAAAGCTCGCCGGTTCCCAAAGTGGTCATGCGTAATGCGCGGCTTCGATGCTCACGTCACATTGATAAGAATCCCACAATAAGTGGGCACGATCTCTATTCTGACAAGACGTGTCCATGAGGATATTCCTCGAGAGGCAAAACTAGGACCAAGTAAAATAGTTTGATATGTTAGTGAGATAGACGCGACGCTTCACCAAAAAGTTGTCAGTAGAGACACACTATTCATTTTCTTCTAAGAGCCTTGCCTTCGAGGCTAAGGGTTGTACTAACCTTGCAGAGCCGAACACAATACACCTTTTTTGCACAAGATATATTCGGAAGAAGGAACCCTCCCTGCAATGCTGAAGACAATACGAAAGCTGAACTCATCGTCATCAAAGTCAGGTTCAGGGGCTACTGAGGGAGTCCTGGATAGAGGGGTCCCTAGGAGGTCATATAACTCTTGGTGGGCCGGACTGGTGGGCCGTGAAGATCATAGTCGAAGATCATCTCTCGTATCCGGATAGGACTCCTGTCATACGTATGATGGCAAGTTTTAGGTTCGGGTGTAATCTTTCCTTCCTCTGCAAGATGGTATGTACAAACCCTAGGCCCCTCCGATGTGTATATAAAATGGAGGGTTTAGTCCGTAGAGGCTAACAGAGAATATCCCTCATACGCTAGACTTTAGGGTTTAGCCAATACGATCTCGTGGTAGATCAACTCTTGTATTCATATTCATCCATATTAATATAGCAGGAAGTAGGGTTTTACCTCGATCGAGAGGGCCTGAACCTGGGTAAACATCGTGTCCCCAACCTCCTGTTACCATCGATGCCCAGACGCATAGTTCGGGACCCCCTACCCAAGATCCGCCAGTTTTGACAATGACCCTCGTCAACAAGCGTTTTGATGAAACGCAAGGTATGCGGATTTTCAAAGAATTAAAATGTTAAGACATTGTATGTCTTAGCGTAAGCTTATTTGTGTTATATGATTTGTGTAACAGTTGACGCAGCTTCGGTCGAGGCCCTTAAGGGCGAGCTTGCGAGGGCATGTAAGAGGCCAAGGCGAGCAAGGCAGCCACTGACAAAACGGCTGCCGACCTGGAGGCCGAAAAGGTCGTGCGTCATCGGCACAAGTCGCGGGTGGCCGAAGTCGAGGTCGAGCTGCGAGATGCCATTCGGATGTGCGAGGCATTGGTGCGGACGACTTCAGAACAAGCATCCGAACTCAACACGGCAGTTAATGCTGCCAAGGAGGCACGGAGTGATTCAAATAGTGCTCATGAGGAGATCAAGCAGACACGACAGATAGCAGCTGGTAAGACTTTTCTCTTGCAGAGCATCTTCGGAGGTCGGAGGTATCTTGGACTGACACGATTATGGAGTTCTCCAGGCGTGTTTGCCGATCTTCCAAGGAGCGTCTCCGACGCCGCCGAATACTTCCGAGCCCAGGAGGGGAACATCACGGAGAAGCTGTTCTAGTCGCAGTTTCTTGCGCCAAATCATTCTGTGCCCCTCAATGACGAGATGAAGCAGCTGGTCGAGCTGCACAATATGGCGGGTACAACCATGAATGACTTGATAGTCCGGCTATGGCCCGCTCATCCAATCCCAACTAGCTACTTTGGTTTGGTGAAGTGACTCGTCGACGCGAGTCCGTGGGTCGACGCTGTAAAGCGTTCGGCCTGCATAGAAGGTGCTCGAATGGCCTTCGCCCATGTCAAGGTGCGCTGGGTGAAGATGAAGGCCACGGAGATAGCAACTACTGGCCCGCCCGAGGGCAAGGATCACCGGAAGCCGGAAAGGTACTTCAGTGATGTCTTAGAAGGAGCCCACCTTGTAGAGGGCCAGTACTCAAAGGATGTAATCTTTCAATGATTGTACTCGGGATTGTAAGGACTATGCCTATGTACGGACTTTTTGCGCGCTTGTATTATAACCGACTTTTTCCTCCTGTGCGGCTATTTATTTAAATTTGTAAGTTTCCAGTCGTCGGCTTCAGCCCCCATGTAAATATTACTGGGGTGTTCGGCAATGCATGTGAACACTCTTTATCCAACGCCTTGGTCCATAAAGGAGGTGTCCGCGGAGCGAACCAGGCAATCAGACTATGCGGCTTTATTGCTTTCACTTAACATAGGAGCTTGACTAGTGGGGCTAAGTACTAGCCCCTCGTGCGTGTAGGGCTTTCCAAACTATGGTGCCCGTTTTACATGGCTGAGCGAAGACCAGCCCCTCGTATAACACAGTGTGGATCTCTATCGATCGTAGTATAACACTAAGTCACCGAATCGCTTGATCGGCACTCGCTTCATCATGACAGTCAGTTTTCGGCTTTCTCTACTGAGGTACTTAACCGGAAAAGCCAGAAGTACAATCACAGTAGTTCTCCTTTTACTACCTTTGCTGAACAATGCGGAACGTAAGGTGGTAAGCACAGGAGCCGGGAAACCCAACTACTGACCCAAGACATGATTCAGAGCCGACGCATAAAATGCAATATCCGTGATGCCGAACAGTTCCCTATAGGTGTTCACACTTTTTTGGAGGTGTGACAGGCCGAATACAGCCCCTGGTGTTAAGTCCAGGTACCAAGGCACATGTGGCAATCTGACGTGGGGACAGAACACAGGTGGTAATAAGATAAACTCCAAGCAAATTGGAACGAAACTCCTTCTTTTATATCCCGTTTAATACGGCAAGCCGTGTGAAAGTGCAATCTCGCCCTTAATCATATTTTGATGATTGATGACAACATGCATATATGGGACTAATCATGTTTATCAAGTATATCTCAGGATTATGTTTCAAGGGCATGTGTGGATCATGAATATAGACAAATCTATATCACTCCAGAATGGATATACAAGATAATAGCTTCTAGCTGGACTTTCAGTTTGGTTCTGAGTATAGGGATCCCGCACTATTAAGAGGGGATCGGTGGATATTGTGAAAGGCTTGCTCAAAACATACAAAGTATCATCTCACATCATCTCTACTCTATCCATATCAATTATAATATCCTGTGCACCTAGAGGTATAAGCAACTAAGCCTTTGTGCTCAGTTATCACCGGACGTCCGGCACTCTACGGACGTCCGGACCTTCACAGCCTACCGGACGACCGGTACCTTCCGGACGTCCGGTCCCTCGGCGCCTAACGGATGTCCGACACACTCCGGATGTCCGGTATTCCTCAACAGAAGCTAAATAGCGGTCTTCCGGTCTCCTCCGGACGACCGGCTCCTTCCGGACGTCCGAGCCGGACATCCGGTCCCTCAGCGCCTAACGGACGTCCGGTACACTCCGGATGTCCGGCACACCTTCACAGAAACAAAATAGCGGATGTCCGAAACCCTCCGGATATCCGATCACCGGACGTCCGGCACACTCCGGATGTCCGACAACTTTGCACACAGTGTGCTACGTGGCCCCGTTTGGTGAACCGTCAGGCTCCGGACGTCCGGCCTTCGTCGAACATCCGGTGCTACCTGTGCCACCGGACGTCTGGTGATGACCGGACGTCCAACACTTGCAATGTGTTTTTCTTCACAACGGTCTGCTCTCTACTATGACTATATATTGTATTCTTCTTCCACAAGATAGGGTTGACCATTCACACTCTTTCTTGTTACTATGACCATTCACTTTGAGCTTACTCAAGAACACATTCACACTCTTTCTCACTTTGATACACCAAATCTTAGATCCTAAAAGGATTTGAAGGCATTTGTGAGAAGTTGTCCAATCAAGTGATAGATCCACTCCCTCCTCTTCTTTGCACCAAAGGAATTTGTGACTTGAGCAAGTCTTGAGCTTTTCCCATCGTTCTTGTTACTCTTGGAGGTTGGAGACTCCTAGGCCGTAGGAGTCATTCAGAGAGGAATCAAACATTGTGATTACCCCCGGAAGGTTTGTGAGGGTTTGGAGGTCACCTAAAGACCTACCACTAGTGGTTGGGAATCGCCTTCGTGGTGATATCTCAAAGAGAGAATAGGGTGAGCCTTCGTGCCGTTGGTGTGCCTTCGTGGTAACTCCCACCTCTCTAAACGGTGACGTAGCTTCCCTCCAAGGAAGTGAACATCGGCATACATCCTCGCCTCTCGACGTTTCGGTTATTCCTAACCTTAACATTCTACTTGTGGTTACTTGTCTCTAAGTTCTTACTTGTATCTTACTGTGTTACCATACTTACCTACTAGTGTTATTAGCTTAGCTTGATAAGCATCTTACTTGCAATTGTTAGGCTCACTTTCCTATTCCGCACTATTGCCTAAAATTGCTAAGTAACAATTAAAATTTGTAATTGTACCTATTCACCCCCCTCTAGTTCCATCTCGATCCTTTCAATTGGTATCAGAGCCTCGTTCTCTATTCTTGTGGCTTAAGCGCCCTAGAGCGAGATGAACCCCGATGGGACTCCCCTTGTTGTAGATCCAAAAGACCAGGTCTCGACTTCTTCGGGAGTCAAGACCTTCACCTCTGAGGATCTAGAACGGGCCCTTGCTAAGCAAAAGGAGAAGCATGATGCTTATCTTGAGGCCTTGGTCAAAATAAGTTTAGCCGCACTAACCACGGATTCCACGCTACCCCCTAGTCCGGGAGGTGTGGGTTCAAGGCAAACTGCGCCTATTCCTTCACTTGACCAACAACCTCCCAATAGGGGTCACTCTAGTTTTCCATGGCTCTATGCGAAACCTAAAGATGAAAAACCAAATTATAGGCATGGGGGTGAGCCTCCCGTGCTTGATAAAAGGCTGATTTTTCTATGTGGAGAGTTGCTATGCAGGATCATCTTAGGTACGCAAATGATGAGATGTTGGACATCTTGGAGGATGGCTACAACCCTGTTGATCCAAAGAACCTCACTCCAAGAGAAATATATAACATGCATCTCAACGACACCCCAATCATGTTGTTAAGGAAAGGAATGAGTGAAAAGCAAAGGAGACCTTTCATACACATCACCAGTGCCAAGGACTTGTGAGATAGCATTGTGAGATCAAAAATCGGCACCTCCACCCTCCGGCTTGCACAATATGAGATTGCCAAAGGTCAATTGCAAAACTTCTGTATGGAGAAAGGTGGAACCCCCAACCAGCTCCATGAGCGTCTGATGACGCTTACCTCTGACATTGAGTCGTGTGACTATTACAAGACACAAGATGGATTCAACTTGACGAAGCGGTTCCTTGTGGACAAGTTGCTACATGCTCTTGCTCCGTATCATCATCAAATGGTGTGGGACATAAAGCAACACCATGGATTCAAGGAAATGACTCCATATGACATCATATCCACCTTTCAAATATTTGAAGAATCCAAGGCAAATGCTACAAGACATCTTGCTATGCATGGAAATTCATCTCCCGTGACCAACTTAGCCGTGAAGGTTAAACAAGTATGTGAAGAAGAAGAAAGTGAGGAAGAAGATGATGAAGAAGGTGATGAAAGTGACTCTGAAGAGGGACCCTCATATGAAGACATTGCTCTCTTTGTGAAGAAGTTTAGCGCGGGAAAATTCAAAGGAAGATTTCAAAAGAAGAAGGTCCGAAGTTGCTACAACTGTGGCGAGACGAATCACTTCTCCAATGAGTGCCCATATGAGAAGAGAGAAGATAAGCCCAGATTTCCCAAGAACTTTGTAAAGAAGAAAATGCCAAACCCTGTGAACTCCAAGCTTAAGAAGAGAGATGGAAGGGCCATGATTGCCCAAGAAGATTCCGATCCCGATGATGTTGGAGGTGTTGCCGGTATTGCTCAAGATCCTCAAAACACCTTGAGACTAGTCAACAAAAGTGGTGAGGTTGTCACCTACAACTACATGAAAGACTACAAGGGCAACGCTCACAAGTGTTTGATGGCCAACGCCATCGTTGAGGACCATGAGCAACAAACCTCTTCAGACAAAGTTAAGGTAACCTCTCATTCGGATCCTCCTCTTTTCTCTCCGCCAACTCCTAATGATGAATACCTTGATGCGGAGGATAATCATGCGGATAATGATGAGAATGATCCTATGTATGCTAAACTAGAAAAATTTATGTGTTCCCTCAAAGGAAAGAAACTCACTATGTTTCGTATGCTTATGGAGATGGTGAGTAAGCACACCGTCAACATTAAGGAACTCGAAACCCTCGTCACCGAGGAAAAGGAAAAATATGAAATCCTTGAGCGGAAAGTCCTATATGAGGAAGCAAAAAATGATGAACTATGCATAAAAATTGGTACAAACCTTGATGAACATGCCAAGAAACTTGTTTCCTTTGAAAAGGTTGAAAGATTTGTCAAGGAGTTGATGAATGATAAGAGCAAACTTGTGAGGTTTCATGCTACTCCCTCTAAGGAGTGTGAGCTCCTATCTGTGTCTCTTAAGACTAAGGAAGATGAGCTCACCCTTCTTACAAAGAGCTTTGAGACACTCAAACTTACTTATCTTGAAACTCTAGCCAAGGCTTACTCCTCTCCTGTTATAAATGTTGATGCCTGTACTACTAACGCAAGTTGTGATCTAGCATCTATTTGTGAGGAGAATCGATTTCTAAAAGCACAGCTTGAGAAAGGACTCATGACGTGTGCTCAAGGACAAAAGAACCTTAATGAAGTATTGAGCCGACACAATGAAGTTTTCGCAAAGGAAGGACTTGGGTACGACCCAAGCACAAGCAAGACGAAACCCTCCACTCAAAAGTGCACCACTCCTCTCAAGGAGACATTTGTACGTGAAGGGCAGAGGAAGAAAGAGAAGAGTCAAGTTAACAAGGTTGTGAGTGGGAAGGCCACTAGGGACCTACCCACTCCCATCAAACCTAAGGGTTTCATGCCTCCATCCTATGTGCTTCATAAAACAAAGGATGGAGAGTTTTATGCTAAATTTGTTGGTCATCATAATGCATTTCGTTTTTATGCTATTTGGGTTCCTAAGACCCTTGTGACTAATGTGAGAGGTCCCATTGCAAAATGGGTGCCTCTAACCAAGTCGTGAATTGTGTGTAGGTTGCCTTCTCCGGTGGATTCAAATGGGTGATCGATAGTGGATGCACCAACCATATGACCGGAGACTGCAAATTGCTCTACGATTTCATGGAAGCCATTCAACCATTTATGAGCATTGTGTTTGGTGGAGGAACAAAAGGACAGGTACTTGGATTGGGTAAGGTGGCTATCACAAATGACATGTCACTTGCAAATGTCATGCTTGTCCAATCTCTTAAATTTCACTTACTTTCCGTTCATCAATTGGCTTCTGTTGGTTATGATACACTATTTGGACTAACGTATGTGAAAGTCTTTAAGAGAGATACTCTTGAAGTGGACTTTGTTGGAAAGTTGGATGGCAACCTTTACACAGTTGATTTCTCGAAAGAGAGTACCTTCCATGCAACTTGTCTAATGGCCAAAGCCGACAAGGGATGGCTATGGCATCGCCGGCTAGCCCATGTCGGCATGAGAAATCTTCAAGACCTCTTAAAGGGGAATCACATCCTTGGATTAACTAATATTTATTTTGAGAAAGATCGTGTGTGTAGTGCATGCATAGCTGGGAAGCAACATCAATCAAAGCACCCACCCAAGAATATTGTGTCTACGTCAAGGCCATTGGAGCTCCTTCATGTGGATCTCTTTGGGCCTCCTTCATGGGATAGTCTTGGTGGGAAAAAGTATGGTCTTGTCATTGTTGATGATTACTCAAGATACACATAGGTTTTCTTCCTCAAGTCCAAAGACGAGACAAAGTTCACCTTCATTGATTTTGCCAAACAAGCTCAACGCAAGTTTGACAAAGAAATCTTGGCAATAAGAACTGACAATGGCTCCGAGTTCAAGAACTACACCTTCGAAGAGTTTCTCAGTGACGAGGGGATTGAGCATCAATACTCCGCCCCTACACTCCTCGACAAAATGGTGTAGCCGAAAGAAAGAACCGTACTCTTGTGGAGATGGCAAGGTCTATGTTGGATGAGTACAAGTCACCATATAGCTTTCGGGCCGAGGCCGTCAACACTGCATGTCATGCCTCAAACCGTCTCTTCCTTCGCACAATCTTGGAAAAGACCCCATATGAGCTCCTAACCGGAAATAAACCAAATGTCAAGTACTTCCGTGTGTTTGGATGTAAGTGCTTCTTACTCAACAAGAAATAATGGTTAGGAAAATTTCAATCTAAAGCTATTGAGGTTATATTTGTTGGTTATGGATCAAACTCCCACGCCTATAGGGTCTACAACAAATCCATTGGATGTGTTGTAGAAACTTGTGACGTGGTGGTTGATGAATTTAATGGCTCTCATGGAGAGCAAGTTGATCTAAGTGATGTAGGTGATGAACATTCTTCTCAAGATATCTTGAACATGGGTGTTGGTGCTTTTCTTCCAATGGAACAAGAACCTCATGATCATATGGAAGACGACACACGACTCTCTATATATCCAACCATTACAACACCCACACCACCACAAGATCAAAATCCTCAACCAATGCCCACAACTCAAGTACCAGATGAAAATCAAGTCCTTCACCATGATCATCGTCAAGAACCAGATCTTCAACAAGAACAAGAGCTAGAAAGTGCAATCATTGATGATGAACCTCAACAAATGCAACATGAAGAAGAAGATCTTCCACCACACATAAATGATCCATATGTTGAGGACGTGGATGATGGACATGAAGTTGAACCTCGTGAAACTCTCACCTTCATCATGCCTCGAGTGGCCGGTCGTGTTGATGTTGACAAAATTCTCACTGGCATATCCGAAGGTAGAGTCACTCGTAAACATTTGACAAACTTTTGTGCTCACTTCCCGTTTGTGTCTAGTATTGAGCCTGTCAAGGTACAATACGCATTGATGGACAATGATTGGCTCGTTTCTATGCAAGAAGAGTTGAACACTTTTGAACGCAACCAAGTATGGTCTCTCGTGGAGAGACCAGCTACAGAACACAATGTCATTGGAACAAAATGGATTTTCAAGAACAAGCAAGATGAGAATGGTGTAATCATTCGAAACAAGGCAAGGTTAGTGGCACAAGGGTACTCACAAGTTGAAGGTTTGGACTTTGGTGAGACCTTTGCCCCTATTGCTCAGCTCGAATCCATTCGCATCTTACTTACTTATGCTGCTTTCAATGGTTTTACATTACATCAAATGGATGTGAAGAGTGCTTTCCTTAATGGTCCTCTACAAGAAGAAGTATATGTATCACAACCACCTGGGTTCGTTGATCCCGATCACAAAAACTATGTGTATAAACTTCATAAGGCTTTGTATGGCCTCGAACAAGCACCCCGTGCTTGGTATGATCATCTTAAGAAGTTTTTACTCGATGATGGTTTTGTGAGAGGGGCGATCGATCCCACTCTTTTTACTAAGAGACACAAGGGTGACTTGATCTTATGCCAAATATATGTAGATGATATAATCTTTGGTTCTCCTAACATTCATTTGTGCAAGAAGTTTGCGGCTTCAATGACCAAATATTTTGAAATGTCACTCAATGCAGATTTGAAATTCTTCCTCGGATTTCAAATTCAACAATTTCAAGAAGGAATTTTCTTGTCTCAAGCAAAATACCTCAAGGACATCCTAGCAAAGTTTGGCATGTCTGATGCTAGTCCATGCAAGACACCCATGCTAACCAAAATTGTCCTCACTGAAGACACAAACGGTATTCCTTTTGACCCATCTATTTATCACTCTATGATTGGTTCATTGCTTTATCTTTGTGCATCTAGACCAAACATCATGTTTAGTGTATGCATGTGTGCTAGATTTCAAGCTTCCCCTAGGGAAAGCCATCATAAGGCGGTTAAGCATATTCTCAGATACCTTGTTCACACCCAAAAGTTGGGTCTATGGTACCCCAAGGATGCTAAGTTTGATCTCATTGGGTACACGGATGCTGACTGGGATGGTGACAAAGTGGACCGCAATTCTACCTCCGGTGCATGCCAATTTCTTGGACGCTTGTTGGTCAGTTGGTCCTCCAAGAAACAAAATTGTATTGCCATCTCCAGCTGTGAAGCAGAATACATTGCAGCTGCCAGTTGTGGAACTCAATTACTATGGATGAGGCAAACTTTGAAGGATTACGGTATCACCTATCGACATGTGCCTCTTCTATGTGATAATGAAAGTGCCATCAACATTGCTGAGAATCCCAAAGATCATCTTCGCACCAAGCACATTGACATTAGGTATCATTTCTTGAGAGATCATGTGGAAAAGGGTGACATTGATGTTGCCCACATTGGTACAGATATGCAACTTACAAACATCTTCACAAAGCCATTGGATGAAGCTAGGTTTTGTCGACTTAGGCATGAACTTGGTATCCCGGAGCTTGACAATATTATGTGAAATCTAGTACCCATTCATGCATGAACTTAATATCTCGTCTTGATGTAGGCATATATTTAGGGGGAGACACTCAACTCATGAGTACTCTCAACCCTATACAATGCATTAAAAGAACAAACAATCTCAAAGCTTACCATGTCATATGGTGCTTTAATATGATGGATTAGTGACTATGCACCCAAGTCAACATTCTTGATGTATCGTATCACATATGCTCAAACATGGTGGCATCAGTCACCACTCGTAGAGTAAAAATAGAAACCAAGCAAGTTGTCTCATAGAGTCGGAGATTCATGTAAGTGTCATCATCTCACTACAAAATGCCCTAAGCCCGAAATCCTGAGATCCTCCAGTCGTCCGGTACTTTCCGGATGTCCGGTGGTCCGAGTGTCCGGTACGCTCCGGACGTCCGTAAAACCCCTTCTGTCAACTTCATGCCGGACGTCCAGTACGATCGGATTACCGCTAATTGTTATAAGACCGGACGTCCGGAAACCACCGGACGCTCGGGATATACCTGGCCCATATATATAAGGCGGGGCGCGTGGAAGGCAGTTTTTACCCTAAATCTCTCGCCTTCTCTAGCCCGCCGTCCCCATCACCTGGCCGCCGCCGGGCCCCCATCACCAGGCCGCCGCCGGGGGCCCCTCGCCCGTCTCTTGGTCGGCCGCCTCCTGGTCCCCTCGCTGCCTCCCCTCGCCGTCGTCCCCTCGTCGTCGCTCCCTCGCCGTCATCCCCTCGTCGTCGCCCCTCGCCTTCGCCCCTCTCTACGGTGCCTCTACTTCTCGTTCGTCCACTCCAAGGTAGCCCCTTCTTCTTCTCCTCCTCTCATCCCTCGGGTTTGCCCTCGATCTATGAGAGTAGGGTGTTGATTTTGGGTGTTTATCCTTCTTCTAGATCGGGATGCCGAAGGTCAAACACTTCGCACGCAAGGAGGCCACAAGTGGGGTCGCTCGCCCATCTCGTCGTGGAGGCTCCGATGACATCCAAGAACATGCTCGCCCTAAGAAGTGCGCCGCCCAGCCTCGCAACCCCACAAGCGACTCCTCACCGGAGGAATCCTACTTTGAGGATGAACTAGAAGCTATGGAGAGGAAGGAATTTGGTTCTTCTCACACAGCTGCACCCAAGCCCGGGTCTCGGAGACCCACGTTTAAGCCCCCTCCTCCACCGGTGCAACCTCAAGGTGATGCTCGTCACATCTCCCTTGAGCCTCCTCTCTCTCACGGTCGAAAAGTTAAGCGGTTCCATACCATTCCCATCGCATCATATCTTACACTTCGTCGTGATGTAGACCAATTTACGGTTGCTAGCGACTCCACGGACGATCGTTTTCGCACCAATGTCCAGTCAGATATTTTCAGCACTGTCATTTTACCTAAGGGTCTGTCTTTACATTTGTGCATCAATCTTGAGCATATTCGTTCTCATCCGGCGAAGTATCCGCGAGCCATTGAACTCATTGAGACATCTGGTCTTGCTGCTCCTTTTTCCTTTCAGCATGATTTGAACAATGCTGCCATCCATCAATTTTATGCCACATGTCACTTTCACCCCAACAACACTGTCACTTGGGTGACCTCCGACACAGTGCTTACAGCCTCATACTCCCAATTTGTCGCTGCTCTGGGTTTTCCTGATAGTGGGTTCAAAATACACAACGATGATCCCCACCATAAGCCCAAAGGCATAAATGTTTGCATGGATCTCCTCAAACCCATCAGTGAGATGACTAAGGAGGAGAAAGAGAAAGATCTAAACCAAGTGTCAATCTGGCGCTCTCCCTTCTACATCATTTTTCAGTGTGTCATTCGCACCATCTACCCTAAGATGGGAGACAAAGGGTCGTGCAATAGCTATTGCATCGACCTCATGCATCGTCTCTATACGACACCCAAAGGGAAGATAAATGTTCCGCATTTTCTGTGGCATGAGATCCGTCTCGCTTCTTATCAATTCAAGCGGGCCTTTCCTCATGCCCCCTATCTTCAGGCGTTTATTGAGAGTGTGGCGCCATTTCCCATTGTTCGCACTTATTTACATGAGCAGTGGGTTATTTCATCCCACATGGCGGATGACTGGGTTAGGCCCTCTTCTTCCTCTACTCATCCTCGCCGAGCTGCTGCTTATGTTCCTCCCACTGCTCCTTCCGGATCTTCATCTCTTGGATGCATTGCTCGCTCTCTTGGGAAAGCTCACTCTGCCATGATGAAGGCTATTACCTTTCAGTGCTCCCAGAATCACGATGTAGTCGGTCGCATGGTTACTTCCAAGAATGCTCTGAAGGCTCGTCTAAGAGACTCCGGAGTATTTGATGTCAGTGATGATGAACGTCTTCCAGATGATCCGCCTTTTGACTTTGGTTTTCCCTCGGGTCCAGAGTGGTCTGAATTCCTTAACAAGGCTGGTGGCAGTGATACTCACGATGATGATGATGATGATGCTGTATGATGATCTGACACCTTTTTGGGTAGTAGCTGCCAAAGGGGGAGTAGGCACTTCTCTAGGCAATTATCTATTTATGTAATGATGTGAGATTTGTATCGAACCTATGATGTGAACCTGTTATGATGTGCTATGAGTTGAACCTTTATCTATCTATGGAAATATTGAGTTAAATCATGGGTATGAGATTGGTTTATGATATCTTGTGTATGAGTTTGTTATGAGATCTTGTGAATGAGATTGTTATGATATCATATTGAGGGCGAGCTCCTCTCTTCTTGTTTATTATTGTTCATGCACCTATTTAGGGGGAGCTCCACAACATCATTTCGATATTTGAAAGTCTTTACTACAGTCTTTGAGAAGTGCATGCATGTTGTCATCAACTACCAAAAAGGGGGAGATTGAAAGTGCAATCTTGCCCTTAATCATATTTTGATGATTGATGACAACATGCATATATGGGACTAATAATGTTTATCAAGTATATCTCAAGATTATGTTTCAAGGGCGTGTGTGGATCATGAATACAGACAAATCTATATCACTCAATAATGGATATACAAGATAATAGCTTCTAGCTTGACTTTCAGTTTGGTTCTGAGTATAGGGATCCCACACTATTAAGAGGGGATTGGTGGATATTGTGAACGGCTTGCTCGAAACATACAAAGTATCCTCTCACATCATCTCTACTCTATCCATATCAATTATAATATTCTGTGCACCTAGAGGTATGAGCAACTAAGCCTTTGTGCTCAGTTATCACCGGACGTCCGGCACTCTACGGACGTCCGGACCTTCACAGCGTGCTGGACGTCCGGTCCCTCAGTGCCTAACGGACGTCCGACACACTCCGGATGTCCGGTATTCCTCAACAGAAGCTAAATAGCGGTCTTCCGGTCTCCTCCGGACGACCGATCACCGGACGATCGGCTCCTTCCAGACGTCCGGTCCCTCAGCGCCTAACGGACGTCCGGCACACTCCGGATGTCCGGCGCACCTTCACAGAAAGAAAATAGCGGATGTCCAAAACCCTCTGGACGTCCGGTCACCGGACGTCCGACACACTCCGGACGTCCGAAAACTGTGCACACTGTGTGCTATGTGGCCCCGTCTGGTGAACCGCCAGGTTCCGGACGTCCGGCCTTCGTCGGACATTCGATGCTACCTGTGCCACCGGACGTCCAGTGATGACCGGACGTCCGACACTAGCAGTATGTTTTTCTTCACAACGGTCTGCTCTCTACTATGACTATATATTGTCTTCTTCTTCCACAAGATAGGGTTGACCATTCACTTTGAGCTTACTCAAGAACACATTCACACACTCTCTCTCACTTTGATACACCAAATCTTAGATCCTAAAAGGATTTGAAGGCATTTGTGAGAAGTTGTCCTATCAAGTGATAGATCCACTCCCTCCTCTTCTTTGCACCAAAGGAATTTGTGACTTGAGCAAGTCTTGAGCTTTTCCCATCGTTCTTGTTACTCTTGGAGGTTGGAGACTCCTAGGCGGTAGGAGTCCTTCGGAGAGGAATCAAACATTGTGATTACCCCCCGAAAAGTTTGTGAGGGTTTGGAGGCACCTAAAGACCTACCACTAGTGGTTGGGAATCGCCTTCGTGGTGATATCTCAAAGAGAGAATAGGGTGAGCCTTCGTGGCGTTGGTGTGCCTTCGTGGTAACTCCCACCTCTCTAAACGGTGACATAGCTTCCCTCCAAGGAAGGGAACATCGGCATACATCCTCGTCTCTCGAAGTTTCGGTTATTCCTAACCTTAACTTTCTACTAGTGGTTACTTGTCTCTAAGTTCTTACTTGTATCTTACTGTGTTACCATACTTACCTACTAGTGTTATTAGCGTAGCTTGATAAGCATCTTACTTGCATTTGTTAGGCTCACTTTCCTATTCCGCACTATTGCCTAAAATTGCTAAGTAACAATTAAAATTTGTAATTGTACCTATTCACCCCGCCTCTAGGTCCATCTCGATCCTTTTACCGTGTGGTTACAGATAATGCCGATAACATCCTTATGCATTTTACATGCCAAGAAGTTAAAAATAAAAGAGAGAAAAAAGGTTTACACAAAGCCTGAATCTAACAAGAAATCTCAACACGGGGCCCTGCTGCACGTCTGCGCCTTTTTCTCCTTGGTAATATGTCCTTGAATAGGAGAAATATGATGGCCGCCTGTAAAAAAACAAAACATGATTCTGGAAAAGAGTGTCCTGCACAGCCGTAAACAATGTAGGTTCTTGTAAATGAACCTGGAAAAGAAAATGCATTTTAGAGTCCGAATAGGGTCAAGTCAAACTATGGACCGTTTGTATGCAATGTGCCCCCATCGCCGCCCAAGGTATTTTAAGGGTATAATTGTGTACGCGAGGTACGTGTGCTACCACCTTATGGGGCAGTCGACAGGGGCATAACTGCTAATCGAGCTCAGGTTCCTCTGAGTCACCGCATTGTAGTGCGGACCGGGCACATTTTACCGTGTGTGTGGTCTTGACGACCGATGAATTGTTCGGCTTAAATAAGCCGTTTTGGACCTCGGCTTCTATGGCTGTAGTGTCTTCCTCCGTACGGAGGGGGCGCTCCATGTTTCCGTTGACCGTGATGATGCCGCGTGTTCCAGGCATTTTGAGATTTAAGTAAGCATAATGCGGGACCACATTAAAGCGGGCGAAGGCCGTTCTTCCGAGTAGTGCATGATAGCCACTTCGAAAAGGAGCGATGTCAAAGAGTAACTCTTCGCTTCTGAAGTTATCAGGAGAGACGAACACGACTTCCAATGTTAATGAGCCCGTGCAGCGGGCTTCTATGCCCGATATTACTCCTTTAAAGGTAGTGCTGCCGGGCTTAATTCTTGATGGGTCTATCCCCATCTTGTGGACAGTGTCTTGGTATATCACATTGAGACTGCTGCCGCCGTCCATAAGGACTCGAGTAAGATGGTATCCGTCGATTATATGATCGAGCACTAATGGCGCCGATCCTCCGTGATGGATACTAGTTGGATGATGCCTACGATCAAAGGTGATCGAACAAGCCGACCATGGGTTGAACTTGGGGGTGACAGGCTCGACGGCGTAAACATCCCTGAGTGCGGGCTTGCGTTCCCTCTTGGGGATATGGGTGACGTAGATCATGTTCACGGTTTTTACCTCCGGTGGAAATTTCTTCTGTCCCCCCGTGTTCGGCTGGCGAGGTTCATCCTCGTCTTCGCTTTGAGGTCCTTTCCCCTTGTGTTCGGCGTTTAGCTTGCCGGCCTGCTTAAAGACCCAATAGTTTCGGTTGGTATGATTTGTAGATTTATCAGGGGTGCCGTGAATCTGGCAAGGCCTCTCTAGTATTTTGTCCAAGCTAGATTGACTATCTCTGTTGCCTTTGAATGGCTTCTTCCGTTGACCGATCCCGGAGCCACTAAATCCGGCGTTCACTGTTGTGTCATCAGTGCTTCCAGTATTGTTTCGACGCTTGTTTTTATTGCGTCGTGGCTTCCCATTGCCATCCCTGACTTCAGAGGTGCCAGGGTCACTGGTGCTGTTGCTGCTACGAGCCAACCAGCTGACCTCGCTCGCGCAAAAGCGGGTTATGAGTGTGGTTAGGGATGCCATTGTCCTCGACTTTTCTTGACCGAGGTGTCTAGCCAGCCACTCATCCCGGACAGTGTCTTTGAATGCCGCTAAGGCCTCAGTGTCCCGGCAGTCAACAATTTGGTTCTTTTTAGTTAAGAACATATTCCAAAGCTTGCGGGCTGACTCCCCGGGTTGCTGGATTATATGACTTAGATCATCAGCATCCGGGGGCCGGACATAAGTCCCCTAAAAGTTGGCCCGAAAAGCATCCTCAAGTTCTTCCCAGCTTCCTATGGAGTTCTCTGGGAGGCTGTTTAACCAGTGCCGAGCTGGCCCTTTCAGCTAGAGAGGTAAGTATTTGATGGCATGGAGGTCATCTCCATGAGCCATGTGGATGTGAAGAATAAAGTCTTTTATCCATACAGCGGGGTCCGTCGTTCCATCATACTCCTCAATGTTTACGGGTTTAAACCCTTCTGGAAATTCGTGATCCATCACCTCATCGGTGAAGCACAGAGGGTGTGCGACACCCCTGTATATTGCGATATCGTGGTAATTCAGACGGTGTCTGTGTTCGGTGTTGGTTCCAAACTTGATTGCGACCGGCGTGTTTGGCTTGATAGCCGCCGTTTCGTGTGGGGGCACGTTCCCTTGACCCGTATATTGATCTGCCCTGGCCAACTTTTTTATTCAGGTCCTGCCGTAGATCGTATGTACGGCCTCGAGCCGATGTATCCTTTCCTTTATGGTGAGGAGGTGTAGGGTATTGTGCGGCGTTGCTGGCCACTTTGTCTCGTCCACGGGTTGGTCGGTCCGGTTGATTGGACTGATGATGCTTCAGCTGAATTGGCGCAAGGGCCTCGTCATCGAATTGGGGCAGCAGCTTGTGCTTAGGGCAGCTCTTTGTTTGGCGCTTATAGCCGTATCTTTCTTCGGCGTCTAGCATTTTGTTCCATCTGTCGTTGAGCGTATCCTGTTCGGCTCTAAGCCGATGCTGGTGCTTCTTCAGGCTCCTTGCTGTGGCAATGAGCTGTTGTTGAAAACGTTTCTGTTCGAGTGGTTCTTCTAGGATGATGAAATCTTCGCCCCCAGGCTGATGTCCTCTTCGGAGACAGGTTGGTAATTGTTGTCTTCGGCATTGCTGTGATCGACCAGCAGTTCGGGACTGTGTTCGCCATCTTCCCATTCGTCCTGCTCCACCGCTAGCTCCACGGGGGTCATTGGCTTGCTCCGGATCATCATCGTCATCAGTGACGGTGTTACTCTCTTTCCCTTTACGGGATCAACATCGACGCTTCTGACGCCGGCGTTTGGGAGGTTCATCGACAGGCTTATCCTGTTCTGGATTTGTATCGCCGTCGCCTTCCTTCTTGTTGGGCGTATCCAGCATGTATACATCATATGCAGAAGTAGCCGTCCATCGCCCGGTTGTGGGCGGGTTTGTATTTAGATCGGCTTCGGCATCGTGGTCCATCCTATCGATTTCTTCGGAGCATAATCTAGTAGATCAGTTAAATCTTTGACCGTGGCTACCAAGTGGGTGGTCGGTGGGAAGCAAAATTCCCTGTCCTCATCCCCCAGTTCGAACTGGCATAGTTCGGTTGGGAATTCTATGCTAGGAAGAGAGATTTTAGTAAGTCCAGTGATTCGTCTAAGGGCGAGTGCTGGACATATGTTCGGACATCTGCGGGACTGAATCCGGTGACCACCGCTCGATCAAGCCCAAAAAGCATAGATCCCGAGAGTTCGGAACTCGTGATCAGGGCCGAGTCGGGTGCTCCAGCGACGGGACGTGTCCTGCTCAATGCTGGATCTGTGAGTGGCTCGAGCGCTGCTGAGTTTGATGTTTCTGTGGCGGGGTTGATCTTCCCGTCCACGGATGTGGTGATCTGCTCCGGATCTACGGCCAGAGTTGTTACGGGTGTTCAAGCTTCCAAATCCGATCTGATGACCAGGGGCGTAGCTGTCGACCTGCTCGAGGTGGCCTTCCGTGGTGGCACAAAGCACGAAGCCAGTGAAGACGAAAAGCTAGATGGGGATAAAAATTCCCTTTGCGGTGGCACTGCCATTGATGACAAAGTGAGCCATTAATCCTTCTGCCGACGACAAAGTGGAACTCTTAATGAAAGTACCAATGTCGGTGTCAAAACCGGCGGATCTCAGTTAGGGGGTCCGAACTACACGTCTGAGGATCGATGGTAACAGGAGACTAGGGACACGATATTTACCCAGGTTCAGGCCCTCTCGATCGAGGTAATACTCTACTTCCTTCTTGATTGATCTTGATGAATATTAGATTACAAGAGTTGATCCACCTCAAGATCGTAATGGATAAACCCTAGGAGTCTAGCCTATGTAATTGTGATTGTTGTGTCTCTTTGGACTAAACCCTCCGGTTTATATATGCACCGGAGGGGCCTAGGGTTGTACATGGCCATCCTGCAGAGGAAGGAAAGTATTACACCCGGACTCTAAACTTGCTATTTTACACATACGGGAGTCCTAACCGGATACGGGAGATAGTCTTCAGTAATAATCTTCACGGCCCACCAGTCCGACCCATAACAAGCGATCCGGCCACGTGAGTACCCCTTAGTCCAGGACTCCCTCACATCACAAAGGAGAAAACGGCGCAGACGTGCAGCAGGGCCCCCCGTCGAAATTTCTTTTTCAATGTTAGAATCAGGCTCTGTGTAAACCTTTTTCTCTCTCTTTTAGTTTCTTTTCTTCTGTTGGCATGTAAAATGTCCAAAGATGTTATAGGCATTATCTATAGCCACACGGCTTGCCGTATTAAATGGGATATAGAAGAAGCAGTTCGGTTCCAATTCGCTTGGAGTTCATTTTATTACCACATGTGTTCTCTCCCCATGTTAGATTGCCACACGCGCCTTAATACCTAGACTTAACACCAGGGGATATATTTGGCCTAACACACCTCCAAGTCCGAACACCTATAGGGAACTGTTTGGCGTCCCGGATATTGCATTATATGCATCATCTGTGAATCATGTCTTGAGTCTAAAGTTGGGTTTCCCGGCTCTTGTGCTTACCACCTTACGTTCTGCATTGATCGGCTAAGTAGTAAAGGGAGACCTAATGCGATTGTACTTTTGGTTCATCCGGTCAAGTATCTCAGTAGACAAATCCGAAAACTGACTGTCATGATGAGGCGAGAGCTGGTCTGAGATTCGGTGACCTAGTGTTATACTACGATCGATATTGATCTACTCTGTGTTATACGAGGGGCTGGTCTTCGCCCAGCCATGTAAAGTAGGCACCATAGTTCGGAAAGTCGCTTACGCACTATGGGCTAGTACTTAGCCCCGAAAGTCAAGCTCCTATGGTTAAGTGGAAGTATATAAGCCACATAGTATGATTGCCTGGTTCGCTCCGCAGAGAGCTCCTTCATGGACCAAGACATTGGATAAAGAGTGTTCACGTGCATTACTAAACACCCGTGTAGTATCTACACGGGGGCTGAAGCCGAGGACTAGAAACTTTCAGATATAAACAAACGGCCGCACAGGAAGAAAAGTCGCTTACAATACAAAAGCACGCAATTTTATGTACATCGGTTCATAAACTTAGTCTTTACAATTCGAATACAGTTACTCAAAGATTACATCCTTTGAGCACCGACCCTCTACAATGTGGGCTCCTTCTAGGACATCATAGAAGTACCTTTCCGGCTTCCGATGATCCTTGCCCTCTGGCGGGCCAGCAGTCGCTATCTCAGCGGCCTTTATCTTCGCCCAGTGCATCTTAACACGGGCAAAGGCCATTCGTGCACCTTCTATGCAAGCCGAACGCTTAACAGCGTCGACCTGCGGACTCGCGTTAACGAGTCGCTTCACCAACCCAAAGTAGCTACTTGGGATTGGATCAGCGGGCCATAGCCGGACTATGAAGTCCTTCATGGCCGTACCACCATATTATGCAGCTCGACCAACTACTTCATCTGGTCGTTCAGGGGCAATGGATGTTCTGGTGCAAGGAATTGCGACCAGAACAACTTCTCTGTGTTGTTCCCCTCATGGGCTCGGAAGAATTGGGGGGTGTTGGCGATGCTCCTCGGGAGATCCGCAAATGCGCCTGGAGAACTCCATAATCGCGTCAGCGTAAGATACCTCCGACCTCCGAAGATACTCTGCAAGAGAAAGGTTTTACAAACTCCTATCTGCCGCGCTTGCTTGATCTCCTCGTGAGCGCTGCGCGACTCACTCCGCGCCTCCTTGGCAGCATTGACTGCCGTGTTGAGTTCGGATGCGTGCTCTGAACTCTTCTGCTCCAGTACCTCACACTTGCGAATGACATCTCGCAATTCTTCTTCGACTTCGGCCACCCGCGACTCATGCTGTTGATGCACGGCCTGTTCGGCCTTCAGGTCAGCAACCACTTTGACAGCAGCCGCTTTACTCGCCTTGGCCTCTTCCTTGGCCTTTGCGAGCTCGCCCTTAAGGGCCTCGACCTCAGCTGTGTCAACTGTTACATAAATCATACCACACAATGAGCTTACACTCACACAGATCAAACATATAGTGTTTTGAAATTTCAATTTTTCAAAAATCCACATACCTCGAAGTGTGTGTGTGTGTGTGTGTGTGTGTGTATAACGGAAAAGTTCTTTTTAGAACATTACGTCGCATACCTCGAAGCCTGTCAGTAGGTTATTGAAGGCTTCATTCAGTCCGCCCTTGATGGACTGAATCTTCTCCATAACTGCACCCATCATGGTACGGTGTTCCACTACGATGGAAGCACCTCGCAGTGCTTCCTCTAGAGTGTTCGGTGCCTCCGGATTGACGGCGGGCGCTGTTGGAGCAGTTGCTCCTTTCCCCATCAAGGGGGGCTGACTTCCCGATTCTGGAGCCGCACTGGGCCCCGAAACGGTGTTTGGCGGGGGCCTAGATTGCTTGGTCCCCCATCGTCAGTCGCCATGGGCATTGCTCCCCCTTAGCTGGCGGCGGCCGAGGGTTTGGCCTCGGGCGCCTTCTTGTCCGCCCCGCCCCCACCTACTCGTGCAGGGGAAGTTCGTTGAGAGGACACCTTGGTGTCCCCTAAGATGGGAAACGAGCCCCGAGGAGGCGTGTCGCTCTCCACCATCCCCACTGATGGAGAATTCCCCGATGACAGTGAAGCCTCGGGGAGTGCGTGTGGAGGGCTGTATAAAGACAGAATAAAATTACTTAAACACTGAACACTATTTTTGAACCAAACATAAGCGGCGACCGTGTGAGTACTTACGATTTGGCCAGGACTTGATCCCAGGCTATACTCGGTAGCTGTGTTCGGACGTTGAGTTCGAGCTGTCTGGAATGTTCAGCTTCTTCCTGGGCACCGCCTCGGCCGCGTCTGCGGGGGCAGCCCTCTTCCTCCCCTTTGCATTGACGGGGGAGTCGCTTTCTTCTTCTTCTTCCTCCTCCTCCTCTTCTTCATCGTGGGAGGAGTGGGCATCGGTTTCCCTGGACACTGTGTCCGTGGGATCCTTAGGGCGGAGGCTGCTCTTGAATTCCTTGCCCTTCTTCTTGGCATTCTTCTCCGGCGCCTTGTATGGCACCGAAACCAGCATCGTCATCAATTGAGGCATCTCTGGGTCTTCGGGCAGCGGAGCCGGACACTTGATTCGCTCCGCTTTCCTTGTCTAGGCCTGAATGGAACGTAACAGTTCTAACTCCTGTTATAATTGAAATATGGACTAGGTATGTGTTCGGCAGAAATTCTGAGTACCTCTGAAGCCGAGAACATGTTGATGAAGCCCTTTTCCTTGGTCTCCACCCCTTTTGGGCCTTAAGGAGCTGCTTCCAGATACCTTCGTGTGTGGTGCCAAAGAGGCGCTTCAGGGTCCGGGGTTCTTCCAGATGGAACTCCCATAAGTGAGAGTACCGACATTGGTAGGGCAGAATGCGACGGAAGAGCTTCACCTGAATCACGTTAGTGAGGAGGGTGCCCTTCGCCATCATGCTAGAGATGCTATTTTGGAGGGCTTACACTTCCGTCTGAGACCCCCAATCCGGGCTCTTGGAGGTCCATGAGGTTAGCATCTAGGGGGTCCAGATCTGAATGCGGTCGCCGCCGCCCACTTGGCATCGCAGGGTTTGGTGATATAGAACCACTCCTGCTGCCAGATCTTGTTCGTCTCCACAAAAGCCCCCTTGGGCCAAGTGGCATTCGGGAGCTTACTCACCATGGCTCCCCCGCAGTCCGCAAGTTGCCCGTCGACCACCTTCGGCTTCAGATTGAAGATCTTGAGCCATAAGTCGAAGTGTGGGGGGGGGATGCGGAGGAATGCCTCACATACAACTATGAAAGCTGATATGTGGAGGATAGAGTTCATCCGTGACATGAAGTAGGAGATTATCAAGATTATCTTATCAAAGGCCCAGCGGAACATGAAGTAGGAGATTTCAGCCCAAGAGGTTTAGAGCCCAAGTTTTGATTTGTAAACCGTCATACTATGTACTTGGGATGTAAGATAGAAAGAGTAGAGACCGAGGCGGACACGTTTATGAGCCGGCCTCGGGACTCTGTAAACCGGACCGGGCGTCACCCCTTATATAAAGGGATGACCCGACGACGGTTCAAGACAGAGAGCAACAACTTGAGACACAGGAAAAGCGGATTCGCTCCCTGGTCATCAAAGCCCTAGCAATACTACACCAAACTAGACGTAGGCTATTACCTTCATCGAAGGGGCCAAACTAGTATAAAATCCCTGTGTCCTTTGTCCGCTTTAACCCCTTTAAGCTAACCCGTAGCAATGGCCTCACGACTAAGTCCTTTTGCAAGGTCATCTGTCGTGCTAAATCCACGACAGTTGGCGCCCATCGTGAGGCTATCGCACGATGGTTTCGAGTTCTTGAAGGGTAGCTTTGAAGGACTCAAGGGCTACGCAGTGGGACGGATTACTAAGAGTCGTCGCGGCAAGATCTACATCAACGATGCAGGGTGGGGCCCCGAGGCCGATTCAATTGAATACGGGTACCGGGTCCCCTTCGGCAGTATCCATGTCTTCATCGGCAAGATCGGCGAACCGGGCCCTGAGCCGGACATCTTCCCCAATATCGTCGAGCCGGCTCAGCGTGCGAGACCAGCCCGGGTTCAGCCGGCCATGAAGCATGTCTTCGTTGGAGCAGTGCATGCAGTACAAACCGAGGACGGATCGGAATCTAGCGGCGAGACTGTTGTCTATTCCGGCGATGAATCTTCTTCCGAAGAGATAGAATCTTTGTATCTGCTGCAGGACGGTCGATCGGAGGGCTGTTCCGATGGTGACAGTATTCCGGACCCCCTCAATCCGCCAAACCGGGTCGCTGTCTTTATGGCCGGATCACAATCTATGCAGCAGCCCTCAACAACAACGGCGTTAGCATCAGGCACGATGGGAGCTAGAGCCGGAGATCCTCCCCCATGGACATCTGACGCTTTATCCACTTTGGTCGACAGTTTGACGGCGTTATTGATAGCAGAGGTAAGCCAGGCCAACAAAGAGCAGCATGATGCGGAGGTCGCTCAGGTGAAAAGCCGTATTGAACAAGCCATGTTGGACCTGGCTGCTGAGAAAGCTAGTGTGATGCCCGAAGACCGACGTCCCAGAAGATTCCAGAAGATTCCAGATGTTCCGGGTTCTCCCGTGTGTTTTATTTTGCTTGTGTTATATATTTTTGCATTGCATCATGTCATCATGCCATCATGTCATATTTATTTTGCATCTCAACCAAATAAATCGTGTGGACCTTCGGTCCATTTAAATCGAGGGAAGGATGACTTCTCTTTATAACATATAAAAGCCTCTCAATATTCAGGGAGCTATATTATAAATATTCCATTTGTTGGAATTAACCCGACACACTTGCATATATTCTCCATGCCTCTTAATTCAAGTGTCACCGTCAAAAACCTTCCCTATATTTCTTTTCTCGTTTATCGAGGTTCCTCCAAAATCCTCATCATTTTGGACACTTCCGAAACCATGTCATAGTTCAATCCATTTGAATTAAATTCAACGGGTTTGAATTTATATTCTTTTGATCATGCCACTTATAATTTTCTTGGATCAAACTCATTTTTATGAGTTCGGGAAAATTAACCCCGTTCAGTATTTTTTTCCTAAGCCTCTCTTTTCTTTCCCTCTTTCTTATTTTCTGTTAAAGATTTTAAAAGAAGAAGAGCAGCCTGGCCTCTTGGGCCTCCAACCCACAGCCTCCCTCTCCTCCTTTTGGCCCAGGCCTCTAGGCCATCCAGCCGCCGGCCTCTGGGCCTCAGCCCCCCCCAGCCGGCCCAACAGCATCAGGCCCAAACCTTCCTCCAGCCCATTCCCTTCCTTGTTTGCCGGTGGTTCTTTCAAGATTACTCTTCCTTGTTTTCGTATTAATTCATTTGTTCTTTTCACAATCCTACCGGTGGTTCGTTGAAGATTTATCCAAGTTTGTGCGAGACCTCTCTTTAATTCCTTGCAATGAGAATAAGTAGTATGCCAAATCCTTTGGTTGTCATCAATTTAACTTGATGAAGGATAAGCATACAGTAAATCTTATTCTTATTCCTTCAAGGTGATTAATCCCTTCCTTCGGAGCTTGTTCATCATATCATATTCTCGGTTCTAAGTTGTTCATCTTGTTTTCCGGAGCTTCAAGTTATTTCAATTATATCATTTCAAAGCTCCATCTAATTCTTCGCAGGCCTTGAGTCTTATTCTTTTCATCTTTCACTTCTCATGCTTTCATTACCGGAGTTTTTCATGGTGGTTCATCATCAATTAATTCATCCTCGAAGTTTTCATCAAGATTCTTGTTGGAGCTCAAGCATTCTTCATCATGCATTCCAAGTGCAATTCTTTCTACCTTATTGGTTGAGATGGTGTTATGTCATTCTTGACAATTCCTTCATGTTTTATGATTCACGAGTTATCAAGAATGAGATAATTAAACCATCATTTTCTTTGTTCAGGAGATCTTTCCAACCTTTCAATTTATTTGTTGGAGTAATCTTGGGTTGTATTTCACCTAAAAGCTTTCCCTAAGGATTGTTGCTAATTATGGCGCTTATAAATGACCCAAGTTCTTCATTTATCATTCCGGTGAAATAAGTTTTTCATCTCCTTGTTGATCTCAATCCAATCAATTGTTTTCATCAGTGGCTGGTTGTCACCTCATAATTTTGAAATGTTTTCCATAAGCCCACATCAAGCTTATTCGTTTCGTTGTTGATTTTTTCCAACAACTCCATTCAACTCTTCTTCGTAAGGACGCTCTTTCAAATGAAATTTTGAGAGAAGTTGTCATATTCTTCTCCATTCATTTCTTTCGTTGATTTATATTCTATTCTTCCATTCCGGAGGCATTGTGATATTGCTCTCTTTGACCATCATCTAGTTTTCTTTTCAAGATCATATTCTTCCCTTGCTTGTCTATTTAACCGGAGTGGTGTGTCCTCCATTCTAGTTCTCTCATCTTATCTAAGTTTGCCTCTCTTTTTAACCGGAGTGCTATCTGAATTCTTTCTTACCCCTTGTGTCATTCTTTCAATTGTTCCGGAGGCTATGTGTTGTTGATTTCGTCAAGTATCATCCCAACTTGGCTAGTTCTTGTTAATTCCTTCCATTTTCAGACGGAGTGCTGTCCAAAATCTATCATTCTTATTCCTTGGCTATACCATTGCGGTTTCATATTCTTTTGGTCCGTGAGCTCTTGTTTCATGTCTATCAACCTACAAGGTTCTCATAGTGTTCCTTGTTCCTCCTTTTACCGGAGTGCTCTTAACTTCGTTCATATCCGTTGTTTTCTTTCCTTCAATTTGTTCAACCTCTCAGGTTCTTTGGTTTCACTCGTCTGTCAAAGAAGCAACTTTGTTTTACCTCTTCCTCTTCCGTTTTTACCCGGTGATATCTCTAGGATCTCGGGTCGAGATCCTCTGTTAGTGTGGGAGAGTTGTGACGCCCGAAGACCGACGTCCGAGAAGATTCCAGAAGATTCCAGATGTTTCGGGTTCTCCCGTGTGTTTTATTTTGCTTGTGTTATTTATTTTTGCATTGCATCATGTCATCATGCCATCATGTCATATTTATTTTGCATCTCAACCAAATAAATCGTGTGGACCTTCGGTCCATTTAAATCGAGGGAAGGATGACTTCTCTTTATAACATATAAAAGCCTCTCAATATTTAGGGAGCTATATTATAAATATTCCATTTGTTGGAATTAACCCGACACACTTGCATATATTCTCCATGCCTCTTAATTCAAGTGTCACCGTCAAAAACCTTCCCTATATTTCTTTTCTCGTTTATCGAGGTTCCTCCAAAATCCTCATCATTTTGGACACTTCCGAAACCATGTCATAGTTCAATCCATTTGAATTAAATTCAACGGGTTTGAATTTATATTCTTTTGATCATGCCACTTATAATTTTCTTGGATCAAACTCATTTTTATGAGTTCGGGAAAATTAACCCCGTTCAGTATTTTTTTCCCTAAGCCTCTCTTTTCTTTCCCTCTTTCTTCTTTTCTGTTAAAGATTTTAAAAGAAGAAGAGCAGCCTGGCCTCTTGGGCCTCCAACCCACAGCCTCCCTCTCCTCCTTTTGGCCCAGGCCTCTAGGCCATCCAGCCGCCGGCCTCTGGGCCTCAGCCCCCCCAGCCGGCCCAACAGCATCAGGCCCAAACCTTCCTCCAGCCCATTCCCTTCGCAACCCTAGGGCGCTCGCACCCGACCGCATCCCATCGCTCGTTCCTCCCTCATCCGCATCAGCGCCGCAACCCTCGTCCCGATTCCCTCGAACCCCCCCTCGCTCTCTCAGCCTCGCTCTCTCCAGCCCCGATCCCACCGCGCCTGGCGCCCCGCGGGCCACCGCCGTCACCCGTTCCCTGCGGGAACCAGCCGACGCGCCAGCCAAGCCGAGCCTCGCCGCGCCTTCATCCCTCCAGGGTGCAGGTCGCCCGTCCTCCAGCGCCGCTCTCGGGGGCCTCTGCCTCGGGCCCTCCTCCCTCCGTTGATCTCCAGCCAGGCCGCCGCCCTGTGCGTCCTCAAGCCGGCCGGATCCCGCGTCCCCTCCGGCCTCGAGCAGCGACCGCTGCTCCTCCCTGCGCCCTCCCGTCGCCCGGTCACCGCCGGCCTCCCCTCCGTCCTCGCCGCGCCTCCTCCATGCCTGGAGCCTCGCGCATGCCGGCCAGGAGCCCCAGACCGCCGCGCCTCTGCCTTCTCACCAGCGCCCCGGCGCACCTCTGCTCTGCCGCGGGCCAGCGCCGCCATGGAGCCGAGCTCAGCTGCTGCCATGGATGGCCCCTCCTCGTGCGACGACCATCGGCCAAGCCTGCTTCCTTCTCTTTTGTGATGCACACGTTGTTGTTTCGTTGCGTGAGAGACCACCGCCATGTATTGCTGCTGTTTTTCTTTTCTCTAAGTGCCAGATTGACATGTACAACTACGAGACCGGCATGTTCGACAAGTACCCCTACCGATGGCATGAACCTCTACGGATACGAGTACCACTACGCTCGACGCCGCAAGTACCACGACTACACGATGCGTCAATGTTCCTCTCCGGTGTCCCGAGGACCGAGCACCCCTACCGATGCGTCAAGTACCTCTACGGAACGAACGTGTACGACTACCTTCGGTGAAGAAACGAGTACACCTACTTCCTCTCCGAACGGAACGTCTACTTCCACTACCGTCGCCCCGTGTACGACTACGAACGAGAACAACTACTTCCTCTACGGCCGTGTACCACTACTTCCTCTACGTCCCTCGACGATCTCGAACCGCCCCGTGAACGTTCGTTCCGAAGGTATAACCCTGAGACGATGACCCGTGACATGCATGTGTTGTATGAAATGTTTCCCTTGTGTGCTCCGTGCCCGTATCGCCTTTTGTCATGCTCCTCGGTTGCCTCGTCGCCGACCCGTGGGAACCCGGTGACGGGATCACCCCATTTTTCTTCTTGTTTCGCTCGCTCACGCCATCTATCTTTTGCACCGGTCTCTCAACGGGTTACCGGAACCGAGATGTTGCCGTTGCATCATTTTCGGATCGTTGCCGTGGCACCCTTTTCCTTCCACCACGGTGACAATGCTTCATATGTCTTCATGTTCTCCTTTAATATAAAATTGCATAAACTTGATCATGTCATCCGCATCATGTTAACAACATTAAAATGTGTGAATTGTTGTTGCTTAAAAATTACTAAACATGCTCATGGGGATTTTCCGGATAGGTTGTTGTTATTTTCCGGCCTCATTTAAACATGCCTAAATAGTGTAGTTTTATTATGCTTCACCTCTTGCCATGTTAACAAACATGTAATCTTGTCTTGTAAATAACGAGAGTCAACTAAATAAATAAAATGTGGTGTTTCGTCAATATGCAACTCGTTGCATATTGAGCTCCACTTAACTTGTAGTACTTGTTTGAGCACTTTGCCATTGCCATGCATCATTAAACTGGACATGCATCATACTTGGATGTGCATCGTATGCCATGTTTATGCTTGTGTGTTTACCGTGTTGTTTGCTTCTTTCCGGTTGCTTCTCTTGTTAGCTTCGGTTTCGTTCCGGAGTTGTGAGGTTTCGCTCGACTGTTGCTCCGTCTACTTCATGGATCCGTTCTTCTCCCTTGTGGAATCCCAGGCAAGATGATCATACCCTTGGATACCTTTACTACCATTGCCATGCTTAGTTGTCTCGATGCTATCGTTACATGTCGCGCTACCCATCTTTATGTCAGCCTCTCCTTGTTGCCATGAAACCTTTAACCTTTTGAAACCTTCCTAGCAAAACCACTGTTTGGCTATGTTACCCGCTTGCTCAGCCCCTCTTATAGCGTTGTTAGTTGCAGGTGAAGATGAAGTTCGTTCCAGGAGGGAACTTGTTGTTGGATATATCACAATATCTATAATTATTATTAACACACCTATATACTGGGCATGGGTGGAAGGCTTGGCCTTTTGCTCAGTGTTTTGTTCCACTCATGCCACCTTAGGCGCCGATAAGCCGGCATTATGTTCCTTGATTTTGCGTTCCTTACACGATGGGTGGATGGGGACCCCTTGACAGTTCGACTTTGAATAAAACTCCTCCAGCAAGGCCCAACATTGGTTTTAATTTGCCTCATAATAACAACTTAATTAATTAATTTAAATTTGCATAGGGGGTCGCACCCTCGGGTTCTTAATTCTACATAGCAGGGGGGGCCAGTGCTGATGGTGTTGGTCCCAAACGGGGGTTATGCGGGGCCACCACGGGGAAACTCGAGGTTTGGTTTTACCTGTAGGATCGCGCATCCGGACGTGGCCTGAGACGAGATACGCGCGGCTACTATCAGGGTGTCGCCACGCCGGGAGGTCTTGCTGGACTTGTTTTACCATTGTCGAAATGTCTTGTGCTACCGGGATGCCGAGCCTGATCGGATTTCCCTAAGATAAGGGGTGATGATATTATATTTATCACTTCAGCTAATCGTAAGAGCTTGTGATGGGCTAAGTTGGGACACCCCTGCAGGGTTATAATCTTTCGAAAGCCGTGCCCGCGGTTATGTGGCAGATTGGAATTTGTTAATGTCCGGTTGTAGAAAACTTGACAGAGGATCCGAAGTAAAACACACAACTGTGTGAGTAACCGTGACTGTCTCTTTTCATTTTGAGAAGAGAACGCGGTGGGGTTATGTTTGACTCGTATGTAGTTCAGGATCTTTAGCGATCACTACTTTTGCGACCGTTTGCATAGATGCTCATCTTATTCTGGTACTCGTAAGTTAGCCACCATATTATGCATAGCCACTGCTGCAACCTCACCACTTTACCTCTTCCTACCCATAAAGCTTTGCTAGTCTTGATACCCATGGTTATGGGATTGCTGAGTCCTCGTGGCTCACAGATACTACAACACCAGATGCAGGTTCAGCCGAGTATGAAGCAGGAGCTGGTTCAGAACTTCCAGGAGTTCCATGAAGAGAGTGGCCGTTTGCTTGTGTCGTTTCGACGATCAGTAGTGGTTTCTACTAGGATTCGATCCTGACATGTGGCTTTATGTTGTTTTGGTATCTTTCTTTTGGATCTTCGCCCGTAGTCGGGTTGTGATGTTTTGGATGATGAATTGCTTATGTATTGCATTGTGTGAAGTGGCGAGTGTAAGCCAACTATTTCTTTTGGCAGTTTCATCCCTCTTTTACATGAGTCGTGCAAAGATACCAAACTTGAGATCATTCTAGAATGGGCTTATACCTTTAAGTCGTGCCTCGACACGTAGGAGGTATAGTCCCATCCTGGGCATTACAGCTAGGATGGCTACAAAGCAGGCAGAGCTTGAAGCTCAGGCCTATCGACTCATGTTGGATCAGATCGTTTCACACGAGGTAATGATGAGAAAGCAACGATCTCGCTTGTCACCGGTTTATGAGGCAAAGAATCTCTTCAGCACGCCAGGAGCAGGAACCAGTAACCAGCCAGAGGTGAACCGGGGAGGAGCACCGGGCATGGGCGCGTCAGTTCAGCCACCGGCCATAGAGCCAAACCGCCAAGTCATGCCGGCCCAACATGTGCCAACCCCTCCTGGTCATTACTCCAATCCGTTGGGCAACATAGTTGCAGCCGCTTCACGACTGGCGGCCCTTCCCATTGAAGGGACGCCCCCCATAGCAGTGGAAGCACGACGGGCCAGGGAGTTGTTGGACACGACGCTAACTCAACAGCAAGCTTATTCCTATAGCCGGGAGAGGATCCATTCGACTCCACGCCCGAGCCGGAGTTATACTAGGCGTCTGGATGAACCGACCGTATCGAGCAGTGCACGGAGACGTAATCAGCCAAGGCAGGATAATCCGGCAGGAGGAGAGGCGTACACTCAAGACGTGGTGGATCAGGCCAGGCAGTGTCGGGAGGCCGAGGTAACAGCGCAGTACGAAGCCCGTCAGGCGACGCTGGTTCGTCCCACCACCACAGTTGAACCAGGGGTCATGTCCAGTTCCCTGGGCGTGCCTTGTCTTATCCCCACTTTACGGAACGTGAAACTGACCAAGGATTTTAAAGGACCGCGCAAGGTGCCCAACTACACGGCGGATCTGGCTCTAGAGGCATGGGTTGAAAGTTACGAGATGGCAATGGAGATGCTGGATGTGGATGATGTAGCATGTGCTAAGTATTTCACGATGATGCTCGAGGGCACGGCTCGTACTTGGTTGAAGGGTTTACCGCCTAACTTCACCGGATCTTGGGCCGAATTGCGGCGCCGGTTTATCAATAACTTCAAGGACACATGCAAGCAGCCAATGTCTATTGTCGATTTAGCTGCTTGCGTTCAAGGAGAGCAGGAATCTACAAGCAGTTGGGTGCGTCGAGTGTCAGAAATCTTGCAATCCTCCAATAACATCAACCCGAGTACATCAGTGGTAACATTGGAGGGCAATTGCCGGTTTGAACCCTTGCGGTTAAAGTTGGGACGGCTTAAACGTGATTTTAATAACTTGGAGATGCTCATGGGCGCTCTAGTGAATATGGAGACTCTGATAACACCAAACATCCAGATGTTGATGGTGACAAGTTAGGGTAGGCAAGCAAGAATGGTAAGCCGCCGCAGCCCAATCCGGCGAATCAAGGTTACAATGGTAAGTGCAAGGCGGATGGTACTTCGGACTTTGTGGCCAACACCAATGATCAGGAGGATGGACAACATCGCAAGGGTAGACCGCCCCCGCGTAATGGCAGGCTGCCTATTAATCTGGAACGCCAGTTGAACGTGCCTTGCCGGAAGCACGGTAAACCCGAAAAGCCAGCCACACATCTCTGGAAAGACTGCTTTATTATGCAGGAATTCATGAACCGGACTAGGTATGATCACGGCCCCCCCGGTGGATCAGGCCCTGGCTTCCAAGGTCCGGGTTATCAAGGTGGTGGATCCGGTTCAGGATACCAAGGTAATAACAGAAATCAGAATGGGCACAATCAGCATAACTAGCAGCATGGTCAGGGTGGATATAACAATCAGGGAAATCAACAGCGTCAGCAGCAGCAGCAATCCGGATATCAGAATAATCCGAAGGAGCTGAACAGTGGGCAGTATCATGTCTTCACCACGAGCTTATGCAAGCGTGATCAGAAAGTTCTAAAGAGGGCAGTACATTCTGTTGAACCGGCGGTGCCGCGTTTCCTGCGTTGGTCGCAACAGCCCATTGTGTGGAGCAGGGAGGATCATCCGCCCCGGGTTGACAATCCGGGTCAGCTGGCTCTAGTGGTAGCACCTCAGGGGGGTGGCTACAAGTTCACCAAAGTGCTTATGGATGGAGGCAGCAGCATCAACATTCTGTATTATGAGACCTTCCGGGGTATGGGGCTGACAGATAAAAAGCTTCGACAGTCCAATACGGTGTTTCATGGGTTGGTGCCCGGTAAATCGGCCTATCCAGTTGGCAAGATCGATCTAGAAGTTACCTTTGGAGATGAGCATGACTCTAGGTCAGAGACCGTAACCTTTGAGGTGGTAAAGATCAAGAGCCCATACCACGCCTTGTTTGGGCGGCCGGTTTACGCCAAATTCATGGCTAGGCCGTGTTATGTTGATACGTCCAAAACGTATCTATAATTTCTGCTTGCTCCATGCCTCTTTTGGGTGATATTTCTATGATATTTATACACTTCCATACACTTTTGATCATATTTGGACTAACCTATTAACTCAGTGCACCCCAGTGCCAGTTTCTGTTTTTTGCTGTTTTTGTATTTCAGGTTTTCCCATTACGAGAACTGCCCGAAAAATCCCGGAAAAATTATATAAAAAATCAGCGTTCCGGAAGCTTCCTTGCAGCCAAAGTAGGGCCAGAGGGGGGCCACAGGGGCTCCAGGCGGCCTGCCCACGCGGCCCCCCTCCTTGCCGCGCCGGGGGGGCGCCTGGGCCCCCCTTAGCTCCCCTGGCGACCCCCTTTGGCATATATTTACACCGCGTCGCAGAAACCCTGATTCCGGACCCTTTTTCTCCAGACGCAATTCCGATCTCCGCCGCCATCGCCATCAAGCTTCGGGGGACCAGAATTCCTGTGCCGGCACCCTGCCGGGACGGGGAAGTGCCCCCGGATTCATCTCCATCGACGTTGCTTCCTCCCTCCATGATGCGGGAGTAGTTCCTCCTCGGGGCTGAGGTTTCTACCAGTAGCTATGTGGTCAATTCTCTCTCCCATGATGTGATCTTCGTTGTGATCATAGGCTATGTTAATCTAGGGTGATCCCATGATATTTCCCCTTCCTCTATGTATTGGATTGATGTACTCACTTGTCTTTATCTAGTATAATCCCCGAGACCAAGGTGACAGCGGTCTATTGGACATGGATTAGAAAAATATTTTCATGAGTGATTTCCTCTCTTGTGTGTTGATTGAAGATTGAGAGTCTCTTGGTGCTTGTCTTTGACTATCCTTTAGATATGTTATGGTGATTGTGGGACTCTCTTTGGATGGCCGCGGTGACATTGGGAAATCCTTAGATTGAGAACTACGAACTTTGAGGTGTGCTTTTGTAGCCCTACATAATTCTCGTCCTCTCTTGACCACGGAGGAATGACCTCCGGGTGCGTCTCCATTGCATGTTTTATGGGAAATATCATGTGATTCGATTATGTTAATGTTGTTGGGAGTTGCCACTAGTGAAAGTATGAAGCCTAGGCCTTGTTTCCACCATTGCAATACCATTTGTGCTCACATTTACCACTTGTTTGCTTGCTGCACTTTTTATTACAGATTTATATTACTTTGTTTTGCCATCCATATCACTTGCCGTTTAACATCTCTTCGCCGAACTAGTGCACCTATACATCTAACAAGTGTATTAGGTGTGTTGGGGACACAAGAGACTTCTTGTATCTTAGTTGCAGGGTTGCTTGAGAGAGACCATCTTCAACCTCTACTTCCCTGAGTTTGATAAACCTTAGGTCATCCACTTGAGGGAAATTGCTGCTGTCCTACAAACCTCTGCGCTTGGAGGCCCAACATAGTCTACGAGAGTAGAAGCGTGTTTAGACATCAAGCTATTTCTGGCGCCGTTGCCGGGGAAGTGAGTGCTTGAAGGTATATCTTTAGATCTTGCAATTAAATCTTTTCGTTTCTTGTTTTTAGTTTCACTAGTTATGTTTATGGAAAACCGTGCTATTGGATCGTTGCTTGCGGGAAGACGCCCCACACCTGTGGTGGTTGCTCCTCCCCCTAATGAAATTGTGCCCTATAAAATACCAGCTGGTATTATCGATTATGTTTTGGCTAATCGTTATGCAGGAGACAGACATCCCGGTGAACACTTGCTATATCTGTCACAACTAGGTTCATTATTTAAGCTTGGAGGTGTATCAAGGGAGTTTGTCATGAGGAAATTGTTCGCCGTATCACTTATAGATAAAGCTTCATATTGGTATAAGCTTCTCGATAACTCGCACTTGCTTGATTGGGAAGAGATCTAGTCTCTCTTTTACTCCAAGTTTTATCCTCTTCATGAAGTCCATGAGAATAGGAATTATGTTTATAATTTCTATCCTCATGACGGAGAGAGCATAGCTCAAGCTTGGGGGAGACTGAAAACGTTAATGCTAAAATGTCCTAACCATGGGCTCCCCAAAGATATGATTATTACTAATTTCTATGCGAGGCTCTCTCGACAGGATAAAGATTTGCTCGATGCTTCCTCTATGGGTTCTTTCACAAACAAAAAGATTGATGCTAAATGGGAACTCCTTGAAAGAATTCAACGCAACACTGAAGATTGGGAGATCGACAAAGGTAAAGAGTCAGGTATAATTTATGAGTATGATTGCATTAAGTCCTTTGTTGAAACTACAAGTTTTAATAAGTTTAGTGCTAAGTTTGGGCTTGATTCTCAACTCCTTGTTGATTTCCTCAAATCTTTTGCTTCACATCTTAATATGCCTAAGGAGGATTGGATCAAGCATCATAAACCTTTTAAAAAGATTTGCAAAGAAAATGAAATTGTTCATGATGATTGCAACATGCATGATCTAATTCCTAAAAATGAAGTTTTATATAAGCATGTTAATTTTTGTGGAGTGGATAGACCTTGTGAAAGGCCTATGATTGAAGAAGAGAAGTATTGTAAGCAACATAAGCATGAAAGAACAATCACTTGGGTCAGAGATTTAAATGAAATTGCTAGAGAATTGTGTGACCTTTATCCTTTTACTTCTGAACTTTGCCGTATAGAGGGTCACTTTAATTTCAATGCATGCACTTTCAAAACATAACTGTTAACCAGTTGTGTGATAACATGATCACCTCTGATCTTTATGATGAGCTTATGTTATTTTTGATGTGTGAGGAGTTATCAGAAAAGACTTCTTGGCTAGATGTTAATGCCATAGGAATAAAAAACACTTTGCAAAATTGCCATCTCTATTGTGTTGTTAATTGCCATGAAAATGATTACATAAGTCAGATTAGAAAGGAGGGAACTTTACCAAAGTATAAAAATGTCTCTTATATTTCTGCTAATAAAAAGGAGAGTTCCTCCCAAGTTTCCCCTATTGTTTCTAATGATAAACCAGGATATGTGGAGAAGCTTCATCTCCAACCACCCCCTCCTAAGGTGAAGAAGAAGAAAAAGAAGAGGAGGAGGAAGAGGAGCAAAAAGGAAGAAGAATGGGTATCAACCTGGCCTGAGCATATTCCTCCCATCAACTTTTATCCTAACTGTTGTAAGTTTAAAGAAGAAGGTGAAGTCCATTGCCTTAATTATCATCTTGATGATACGTCCGTAGGTACTATTGAAGACGATTTTGATTATGATATGCATGTTACTTATTGTGATTGGGAAAATGATGATAATGCTGCTTATGATCTTGAAAATCTTTTTGGTACCAACTCTGAAAGTGATGATATGGATAGCTCTAAGCTTGGGGATGATAGGATTGCAAATCCTTTACCCACTAGTGATGTGACAATTGATAATTCTTTTGCTAGTAAGAATAAAGACAACATGTTTACAGATATAGTTGCTAGCAATGATAATGCTCTTCTCTACTATGATGATGTTATAACTCCAATCTATAGTGATTATAAAGGTACCTATGACATAAGGAGAAATTATCCTTATGAAACTTGTCATAATCATGGAGGGAATTACTCCCTTGTTGAGCACCACCCTCCTAATACACAATTAATCTATAGTGTTCAAGTTGTTTATGATAGTCCTACTCCCACTATTACCAATGAGAAAGATTATGCTTATGTGGAGAGTAAGAGTACCTTTTTGCATGTGGATCATGGTAACAATGCTTTATGTGATGCTTATATTGTTGAGTTCATCCATGATGCCACTGAAATTTATAATGAGAGAGGGAGACATGGTTCTAGATATCTTAATAATAAGAAGTTTCCTCTCTTTATGGTGAATATTTTGAAGTTATGCTTGTTTTGCCTTCTTATGCTAGTTGCTTTGTGCTTCAATGAATTATTCTATTGCAATATTCCTATGCATAGGAAGCATGTTAGGCTTAAATGTGTTTGGTATTTGCTTCTTGATGCTCTCTTTTGTTCTTCAACTCTTATTCCTACGAGAGCATCATTAAAGTCTTAAGCCTATCTTTATGGCTATAAAGAAAGCGCTTTTGGGAGGCAGCCCACAATGAATAAAATTTTATTTTGCTTTTGTTGTGTCTTGATGTTGTTACTACAGTAGAATCATCATTGTATCTTTACTTTTCAGCTTTGTGCCAAGTGTAGCCTCTGATTGCAAGAAAGTTCAAAAGTTGTGACGTGCTGTCCAGGAAACAGATTCTGTCCTTGGACAGACAAATTCGTATAAAATCACCAGATCATCTTTTTGGTCTGAATTTTTTCGACAGCGTGCTCTATACAATTGGCTTTCGGGCGTCTGTTCTGAGTTTTTTGATTTGAGTTGCAGAAGTGCCCCGAAAAAATCATTTACTACCTGCTGGTCTGTTTTTCATAGATTCTCTCCTGTTTTGCCTTTCCTTCATTTTGCAAACCTTGAGCTTGCTTTTTCTTTACAAAAACCTTTTGGCAATCTTGAGAAACAGTGGACCTTCAAGAATATTCTTATTTCCAGCAAGGAACAATTATTTTATTAAGGGTACTAACCTCGCTAATCAGATTATGATAAGTTATGTATGAAGGGAGTTTTCAAGTGTGCGAGGGAAGATGATAAAAAGATTCAGGAGTGTCAAACGCTCCAGCTTGGGGATGCCCCCATGCACCCCCAAGAAATATTCAAGGAGACTCAAGCGTCTAAGCTTGGGGATGCCCCCGTGCATCCCCTTCTCCATCAACATTATCAGTTCGTCTTTCGTTCCACTATATTTTTATCACTTCATGTGTTATGTGCTATGCTTGGAGCGTCTTGCTTTTAGTTTCCTTTTTAGTTTTCTTTAGCTTTTCATAACGAGTCGGAACTCATCTTTCTTTGTGTGGGAGAGAAACACGCTCCACTTCTACCTAGAACATAACATAGAATTTTCATGCCTATCTTTTCTGTGTGTGTTCTTTGTCTTTCAATAGCTACTATCATGCTTAGCTCTTAGTTTTCATGCTTATCTTTTTAAAGAGCTTTTGTTCAGTTGGTTGCTTGAACTCTCTTTAGTTATCATGCTTATCTTATTAAGAGAGTTTGCTTCTGTTGCATTGGTTGATATGTCTATGATAAAAATGCTACGTGCATAATGGGGCTTAGTAATTCATGTTTTCTTATGGTTAGTCTCAAATAGCTGGGAGGTTCCCAATGTGTTATTGGAGTACCAACATGATTTGTTTGCCTATGATGTGGTATGGTTTAGTAATATCTTCCTTCAAGAATTTACTTTGATTGACTTGGCGTATGCTCACGCATATTTAAGACTGTAAAGAAAGTCTGTCAAGCCTTGATGATCTTTTATTTCTGAGTAGCGATATAACTTCCATGCCTAATTCAATGTTGCTTTGTCGCTCTGCATGATTATGACCATCATTGCTCTCTTAGTTGGTTGCTCCCAGTCTTTTGCTAACCTTCGCCTGTACTAAGCGGACTGAGTGCTTGTGCATCCAAAATCCTTTAAACCAGTTATGCCATATGAGTCCACCATACCTTCCTATACATGGTATTTACCTGCCATTCCTAACGAAGACTTTCATGTGCCATCTCGAAATTATTCAAAAAAAATGCATTTCTATTTTGTGCCTCTGTTTTAGCTCATGAGGAAGTAGTAGTTAATTCATGATCTTTTTAAGTTGGACAAGCTTCACCCCGGGATTGCATGTATAATGTGCAAACCCATAATACGAGAAGGAACTGGCAATGAGTGCGCCCGGCTCAAAATTAATATAACAAACAAACCCTCCTTCACGCTTTGTTCATGAGAAATCAGAAAACTTTGGCAGTGATAAACAAAAGAGATTAAGAGGATGTGATCGTCCTCATTCGGGAGCCGTTCCTCGAAACTTGTCCATCTCAAAAAGTAATTGAGTTATCTGCTAGCATTCGTTGACGAAACATGCATATTCAAAAAAATAATTATTACCTCTGTTTTTAAAACCAAGAGCTCTGGTACATGTTTTGTCTTTGTTTCCGACCACGGGTTTTCAACCTTGCCAACAAAAGCCACGGTTCGAGAGTCTCCACCTTCTTTTAAAGCACCAACTACTGAGAGCATGATTGTCATTCTGAGTGTAATGTGCATTGTCCCAAAGTAGCATTGTCTTTTGCATGATTATGATATCGTTTATTTAGAAATCATTGTATCTAGTCATCACTTAAACCTTGGAGGTGCCCCTGCATTTATGTTTTGCTTCACTAAAGGGGGCAAGCGAGATATCACTTTATCATATTTGCACACCATGCTCATAACAAATCTATTTGATGTTTCAGTATCATATTGTAAAACTTTCAGTTCTTTGTGATTTTCTCATGAGGCAACTTAATTACTGCAGATTCATTGTCTCAGTAAGCTTTTGTCATATGGCTATGAAAAAGTCCTATATGGTTAATAGCATGTCACCACAGAAATTATTCTTGTTATCATTTACTTACTCGAGGACGAGCATGAATTAAGCTTGGGGATGTTGATACGTCCAAAACGTATCTATAATTTCTGCTTGCTCCATGCCTCTTTTGGGTGATATTGCTATGATATTTATACACTTCCATACACTTTTGATCATATTTGGACTAACCTATTAACTCAGTGCACCCCAGTGCCAGTTTCTGTTTTCTGCTGTTTTTGTATTTCAGGTTTTCCCATTACGAGAACTGCCCGAAAAATCCCGGAAAATTTATATAAAAAATCAGCGTTCCGGAAGCTTCCTTGCGGCCAAAGTAGGGCCAGAGGGGGGCCACAGGGGCTCCAGGCGGCCTGCCCACGCGGCCCCCCTCCTGGCCGCGCCGGGGGGGGGGGGGCGCCTGGGCCCCCCTTAGCTCCCCTGGCGACCCCCTTTGGCATATATTTACACCGCGTCGCAGAAACCCTGATTCCGGACCCTTTTTCTCCAGACGCAATTCCGATCTCCGCCGCCATCGCCATCAAGCTTCGGGGTTCCAGAATTCCTGTGCCGGCACCCTGCCGGGACGGGGAAGTGCCCCCAGATTCATCTCCATCGACGTTGCTTCCTCCCTCCATGATGCGGGAGTAGTTCCTCCTCGGGGCTGAGGTTTCTACCAGTAGCTATGTGGTCAATTCTCTCTCCCATGATGTGATATTCGTTGTGATCATAGGCTATGTTAATCTAGGGTGATCCCATGATATTTCCCCTTCCTCTATGTATTGGATTGATGTACTCACTTGTCTTTATCTAGTATAATCCCCGAGACCAAGGTGACAGCGGTCTATTGGACATGGATTAGAAAAATATTTTCATGAGTGATTTCCTCTCTTGTGTGTTGATTGAAGATTGAGAGTCTCTTGGTGCTTGTCTTTGACTATCCTTTAGATATGTTATGGTGATTGTGGGACTCTCTTTGGATGGCCGCGGTGACATTGGGAAATCCTTAGATTGAGAACTACGAACTTTGAGGTGTGCTTTTGTAGCCCTACATAATTCTCGTCCTCTCTTGACCACGGAGGAATGACCTCCGGGTGCGTCTCCATTGCATGTTTTATGGGAAATATCATGTGATTCGATTATGTTAATGTTGTTGGGAGTTGCCACTAGTGAAAGTATGAAGCCTAGGCCTTGTTTCCACCATTGCAATACCATTTGTGCTCACGTTTACCACTTGTTTGCTTGCTGCACTTTTTATTACAGATTTATATTACTTTGTTTTGCCATCCATATCACTTGCCGTTTAACATCTCTTCGCCGAACTAGTGCACCTATACATCTAACAAGTGTATTAGGTGTGTTGGGGACACAAGAGACTTCTTGTATCTTAGTTGCAGGGTTGCTTGAGAGAGACCATCTTCAACCTCTACTTCCCTGAGTTCGATAAACCTTAGGTCATCCACTTGAGGGAAATTGCTGCTGTCCTACAAACCTCTGCGCTTGGAGGCCCAACATAGTCTACGAGAGTAGAAGCGTGTGTAGACATCATATGTCTATCTACAGCTCAAGATGCCGGGCCACAAAGGAACCATTACGGTTCATGGGAGTCGCAAGATTACATTGGAATGCGAGGAAGGCGACGCAGCTTATGCTGAAACGGTCTGTGCAACCGAGGAGTTGAAGTTATATAAGGACAATGTTGATCCGGCAGATATGTCTTCGCTGAAGAAACCAACTACAGAGCATGATCCGGCTTTGAAGTTCAAATCGGCTGAAGAGACCAAACATGTTGACTTTGTTCCTGGCGATTAATCCAAGCAGTTCACTATCAGTGCTAACCTAGATCCAAAATAGGAAAGCGCGCTCATCGAGTTCATCCGTGAGAACCGGGACATCTTTGCATGGAATCCTTCTGATATGCCAGGTGTACCGAGGGAACTCGCTGAGCACAATCTCAATATGGATCCTAAGTTTAAACCGGTCAAGCAATATCTGCGCCGCTTCAATGAAGAGAGGCACAAGGCTATTGGAGAAGAAGTGGCTAGACTATTAGCTGCAGGCTTTATAGTTGAGGTGTTTCATCCAGAGTGGTTGGCTAATCCGGTGCTCGTACTTAAGAAAAATGGCACTTGGAGAATGTGTGTTGATTACACAGATCTAAACAAAGCTTGCCTAACTGATCCTTTTGTTCTTCCCCTTATTGATCAAATCGTTGATGCTACGGCGGGATGTGAGCGGCTAAGTTTTTGGATGCATACTCAGGTTATCATCAGATCAAGATGGCAGTTAAGGACCAGGAGAAGACGGCCTTCATAACTCCCTTTGGAGCCTTCTGCTATGTATCTATGCCATTTCGGCTTAAGAGTGCCCAGGCAACCTACCTGCGTTGTGTGCAGAACTGCCTTCAGGGACAGATTGGGCAGAATGTTCACGCATATGTGGATGGCATTGTGGTAAAATCCAGGAAGGCGGAGACGCTGATAGCAGATTTGAAAGAAACCTTCGACAATCTGCGGGTCTATAAAATGATGCTTAATCTGGAGAAGTGCGTTTTTGGTATTCCGGCAGGCAAGCTCCTAGGGTTCTTAGTATCAAATAGAGGAATTGAAGCTAATCCAGAGAAGATCAAGGGGATTACATCCCTGGCTAAACCGGCGTGCATCAATGATGTCCAGCGCGTGGCGGGCCGTATTGCAGCACTCAGCCGGTTTATCACCCGTTTGGGGGAGAAAGCTATCCCGCTTTATCAGATGATGAAAAAGACAGACCGCTTCGTCTGGAGTGATGTTGCTGATGCTGCGTTTGACGACCCGAAGAGGCAATTGGCAGAGCCGCCGGTCCTTGCTGCCCAGTTGACAATGAGCCGATGTTGTTATACGTGGCTGCTAATGCCCGTGCAGTAAGCGTTGCCATTGTGGTAGAGCGCAAGGAGGCAGGCAAAGAATATCCGGTTCAGCGGCCGGTTTACTACATCAGTGAGGTGCTCATCGAATCAAAGCAGAGATATCCGCATTGGCAGCAGCAGGTGTATGGAGTCTTCATGGCAAACCGAAAGCTAAAGCACTATTTTCAGGACCATCCAATCACTGTTGTCAGTTCAGCTCCATTGGGGGATATAATCCAGAACAGAGAAGCTACTGGGCGGGTCGCAAAGTGGGCCATTGAACTTAGCCCGCACGGGTTAAAGTATGTGCCCCGTACTGTGATAAAGTCCCAAGCACTGGTGGATTTCATCAACGGTTGGACAGAGTTGCAAGCACTCGAGGAGAAGCCAGATCACACATACTAGGCTATTCACTTTGACGGTTCAAGGCAATTGGAGGTCTCAGGGGCTGGAGTCGTGTTAACTTCCCCACGAGGTGATAAGTTCTGTTATGTCCTCCGTTTAATGTTCCCTTGTACTAACAATGCTGCTGAGTATGAGGCTCTCCTTCATGGTCTGTGGATGTCCAAGGAGATGAAATTGAGCCGGGTTAAGTGTTTTGGCGATTCAGACCTGGTGGCACAACAAGTATCTGGCAAGTGGGACTCCAAGGATCCGCTCATGGCAGCATATCGACGAGAGGTGGACGATGTCGCTGGACACTTCAAGGGTTATCAGGTGGATCATATAGACCGGCGAAAGAATGAAGCGGCCGATGCGTTAAGCCGGTTAGGTTCTCAGTGTAAACCGGTTCCTCCTAATACCTTCTTGGACGAGTTGCATAGTCCGTCGGTGCAGTTACCTTCAGAGGAGGATTTGGCTGTTCCTGATCTGGAGGCACAATTAGTCGCGGCACTTCATGTCATTCTGGATTGGACACTTCCTTACCTGGCATACATGAACCGAGGTGAGTTACCAGAGGACGAAATCTTGGCTCGGCAGACAATCCGGCGGTCTAAGTCCATGACTATTGTCAATGGAGAACTTCATCATTGCATCGTTTCTGGAGCATTTCAGCGATGTGTGTCACCAGAAGAAGGTTGTGATATTCTTAGAGAGATTCACGAAGGGGATTGTGGTCATCACGCCGGTTCAAAATCTTTGGTGGCTAAATCTTTTTGTCATGGGTTCTACTGGTTAACAGCTCATGCTGATGCAGAGGACTTGGTCAGAAAATGTGATGCTTGCCAGAAATTTTCGCGGCGTGCTCATATACCGTCGCAGGAGTTGAGGATGATCCCAATTACTTTGCCATTTGAGACCTGGGGGCTTGATATGGTTGGACCCTTCAAGAGATCCCAAGATAAGAAAACCCACCTTTTGGTGGCAGTGGACAAATTTACCAAATGGGTTGAAGCGGAGCCTGTCAGTAAGTGTGATGCAGCAACAGCGGTTCAGTTCATCAAAAAGGTGATTTTCTGGTTTGGCTTTCCACACAGCATTATAACTGATAATGGCACCAATCTATCCAAGGGGGCTATGGAGGAGTTCTGTCAATGAGAGCACATCCGTCTCAATGTATCATCAGTAGCTCACCCTCAGTCTAATGGCCAAGCTGAAAGAGCCAATAAAGAGATCTTGAGAGGCATCAAACCCCGGCTTATGGTTCCTTTGCACAGACACCGGGTTGTTGGGTGGAGGAGTTGCCTTCTGTACTATGGAGCATCAACACTACACCTAACAGATCCACAGGGTACACGCCTTTCTTCATGGTATATGGAGCTGAAGCGGTCCTCCCTAGTGATATCCGTCATGACTCGCCGCGGGTGACGGCTTACGTTGAAACGGATAATGAACAAGCAAGACAAGACGCGTTGGACCGGCTGGACGAGGAACGGGACACGGCAGCAGCACGATCAGCGATTTATCAGCAAGACCTGCGCCGGTACCACAGTCGCCGGGTTAAAACTAGGACGTTTCAAGAAGGAGATTTGGTGCTCCGGCTCATCCAAGACCAAACGGACATGCACAAGCTGTCCCCGCCTTGGGAGGGACCCTTTGTGGGCAGCAAGAACCTGCACAACGGATCATACTACCTCATCGATGTTCGAGAACATAAGGACTCACGTACGGCGGAGGAGGAGACCAAGCGGCCGTGGAACATCGCTCTTCTTCGACCTTACTATACTTGATCCATAGGCTCTGCTTTATGTACAATGTATATATTATGATCAATATAATAAACCGGCGCCCCCGGTAAATCGGGGTATCAGCCATCTTTATCATAAGAGTATCACATGGGGGCTTCTGCATGCAAGGGAGTTCCTATGGCCTCTTAAACCGGCGCCTTCGATAAATCGAGGTATCAGCCGTCTTTTTGTTCATAAGAGTATCACATGGGGGCTTCCGTGGGCAAGGGAGTTTCTATGGCCTCTTAAACCGGCGGCCACGTCAAGACCATCATAAGAGCACAGCTCTGGTTGCTTCGGCAATTTCCACATGATGATGAGGGACAAAAGAGAGTTTGATGCTTAGCAAAACTCAAACATAGGCCCCGACGAGCAATGCTCAAACGCTACCTGGGGGCTCCTGATGCAAGTCATCAGCGAGTTGAAAACTCTTGTAGTGAACACGGCTTGGAAGCTTGGTGTATACACCTAAAACCCCAGATTAACCTGCCTGCATCAAGTAAGTCATGCCGCCCAGGTAAACCTGGTACGACCCATCGAACATACACACAAGTCAATCCTTAGGGACCCTGAACTTGGTAACGTTAAATTGACGATCGTCAAATCTTTACGAGATTTTGAACATTGCTAGCATTTGACATTGATGATTTGGTTAAGGATTGCGGACCATCTTAACAGGCTTTGCTAAAATGGTTAATGACAGTAGCCTGGCAGCTCATAAAAAGCCTCGAATTTGGAACCTGGCAGCTCGTAAAAAGCCTCGACTACATGGTCTTATTTGCCCAAAAATTTATTTTTCATTTTTTATGTTTTGTCAAATCTTTGTCCTCAAGGTCATTTGTTTTTCAACCAAGTCCATTGATTCAAGAGTGGATGACTACAAAGTTGCCGCTACATCTATATTTACAGAGTTATAGTCTGGGTTATAAACACCAGTACTAATTTACAGTTAAACCGGAGCTCATTGTAACCCGGTTCGGCCTTCATGACGAGCCGACAAATAATCGAGGGAATCATCAGCACTTATACCTTGCATAGTTTCTGTCGGATTAAGGTTTATTAAGATACACTTAATCGCCGGTATGGTACATGCTCATATTTTATACACAGTTCAAGTTATTAACTTAGATCATGTGTTTGGGCAATATGACCCGTCCGGCGGTAAAACTGCCAGGACACTTTAAACTTTGTTTTGTGCATAAATAAGTAGCATAAACCGGCAAAAGCATTGAAAGCAGGATATATTTCAGTGGCTGCCAAATCAAAGCAATATCACAAAAGATAGTGTGGGACAAAGACAATATCTCAACTACCCTATTACAAGGCGCTGAAAGGCCCAAAAGAGTATCAGTCTTTCTCAAACTACGTGACATAAAGTTAAAAAGGAGCTGGTTTAAGACTCTGCATCAGCCCGTCGTGACGGTTGAGGGTCAGCCTGCTCCAGGTCTTCTGCGGCTTCTTCTAGCTGTTGGAAATCAGTGGTGCTCTAGTCATTCTTGGCAAGGGCTCGGAAATAAACTTCGTTATTTATAAGTTCTGACGGTTCAATGTCAGGAGCGAAGGTATGCTTACGGACGGGTGGAATAATATTTTCAATGTCATAGGTTGGATGCTCCACCCGTACTTTGTCCAAATCATAACCCAGATGATATCTTGATAAATCATAACCCAAGCCGCATATCATTGGTTAATGCACGCAGATCATCACTGGAGAAGGCTGATCCGTCCTCCTTCATGCTTGGATAGCAATTCATTGCCTCTACCGGATCAAAGTCAGGAACCCACGCCTTGGCTCGGGTTAAACCCATCAGGGAGCCGGCTCTAGCGGATGACTTCTTTACTTCGACAATACGGGCAGGCAAAATTGATAGTTTCTCCAAAGTACCTTGGATGGTGGTTGGAGCCAGTTTATTGTGGGAGATAGCACTAATGGCCCTTTGCACGCCGGAGTATAGCTGCTCCACCAAAGTGTAAGCAGCCTTCAGTTTCTTCTGCACATCATCCCCAAGATGAGTAACGCGCCTCCCTGCGTACGACTTATGAAATTAAACCGGAGCAGTGCAAGATAGCAAGGATAAGCTTATGTCAACAAGAACTTACCAAAGATGGCAGATGTCATGTCATTTATATGTTGCTTTAACCCGGACAGCTCCTCCGTCATCGGGTTAAGTTTCGCCTCTGCATCACTGGCTCTCTTTTCCAATGCAGCCTTTTCAGCTTCCCAAGTTGACCGCTCCGCTTCAAACTCCTTCTTCAGCTTCTCCATATTAGCTAAAGCAAGGGTAAGCCCTTCCTTAGATTTAACCGGAGTAGTCTCTTGGAAGGTTAGGCTATCCCGGAGTTCAGTTATTTCAGAGGCCCTCCGGTTCAAGTCAGTCTGCCAAGGATAAAATATTCATAAAGCAATTCAGTCAAAGTCCCAAGCGCATAACAAGTTATGCACTTGACACTTGGGGGCTAATGTACATTTTCAGTAAAAGCAGGCAATTTTTCACACAAGTCCCAAGCACATAACAAGTTATATACTTGGCACTTGGGGGGCTAATGTGACATCATTCTAAACATAGGAGAAGTCCCGGTTTACCCGCGATGGAGTAAACCGGCCCTTGGGGGCTACACGTGCAAATCAAAGTTATTCTAGTGGATATACTGAAGTCCCGGTTCACCCTTAAAGGCTAAACCAGCACTTGGAGGCAACGATGGACTGAAGGTACAGCTACAAGGCACAAGTAGAAATGAAAGACAAAGGAAAAGAAGTTACCTCATAGCGTTCCTTCATTAAGTTCACCAGACCGGCCTCATAGTCACGGCTGGTGTATAGCTGGTTTCAAAACCCAGAATGCAACACCTGAGCACTAAGTTGGGCGTAGCTGGACAGGTCGGTGTTCCATTTGCCCTTATCTTTTTGGAGAAACTCCTCCTTGGCAGTGTGCTTGGCCAAAGCGACAGGCTCTCCTGGGGTGGCAAAACCGGTCTCAGTAATCTCAACGTCATCATTTGAAGCAGCAGTTGGCTTGGAAGGATTGACAGCAGCGGGAGTAACTTGAGTAGGACTAGCAGGAGCTGGACTAGCCCGAGCCGGGCTAACCCGGACAGGGTTGGCCGGTTCAGCAGTGTACTCCATGGGGTCATCCCCCGGAGCAGCAAGGTCATCTCGATCCATAGGAGAAGTTTCATCATGTGGAATTTCAACATTTTCTTCCAATGGGTTAGCAAGTTCAGGATCGTCTGCCGGTCCAGAAGTGGTATTATCGACTGTCGGTTTACTCAGTTTTGCCTTTTTGCTAGGCTTGAGCATACTGAGAAAAGATTAAAAGGACAATGAAAATCACAAGTCAAAAATGGAAAGATAAACCAAATAGAGTGAAAGACAGCTTACCCGTGAACAGTCTTGAGCGCAAGAACTTGTGTGGCGGTTGACTCGCCAGAGGATGAGAGAGGAGTTCCCTGATAATTCGGGTCAGACGGGTTAAAAGGTTGACGAATAAGACCCGCTTTGGGATGAAGAGTAGTTGGAGTAAGTAAAACCTCGGAACGACGCCTTCGAACCTGAGTGTGAGTCAGTCCGGTGGATTCAACCACATTGCCGCTGTGGCGAGTGGTGCGGCGAGCTTCATGTTGTTGTTTCTTCGAAAGAAAGTTTGGATCCAATTGAGCATAAGGATGAGAAAACTAAAACTTCCGGACTACCCGACGAACTTTGGGTGGCGGTGGTTCTGAGTCAGAGGAAAGAGAGATTACCTCAACATCGCCCACTTTACTACCTTCAGCCAGATCCTGGGAAAAGTCATTGTTAATAGAAATACACACAAGGGAAAGATTGAAAAGTCATAAGAGCTAGGTGGTACGTCAGAGGCCGGATCATCTTCCTCCGTGTTTGAACCGGACGCAGCGGCATGTTTCTTCTTGTGCTTCTTCACAGCCAGGGTCTTTTTGCGGGATGGCTTCGCCGGTTTGTCCTGGACTTTCCTTTTCCAGAAAGGGTCATTAGCCTATTTAAAGGAATAAAAGCATATTAAGCCAAGCAATATGGATGGATTAAACAAAGTAAAGGGACGGAAGAATCTCTTAGCGACGGTGGTTTATTAGTCACACAGATGGGCGCTAATCTGGTCTGACTGCACTCTTCCAGAGGTATATTCAGCATCTTTTTTGCAGATTCAGTAACTTCATTCTCTAGAAGCACCATCTCTGTATGGCGCAGAGCATCCTTGGGGTTCCCAGTATATTCGCACATTAAGCCGAAGCGCCTGCTTAGCGGGAGTATACTCCAAGAAAGCTAGTAGCAGACGAAGTCAACTCCTGTTAATCCGTTGGCTACGAAGGCCCGGAGCTTTGAAAGCTTGGGGGCATATTGAGCTTGCTCCTGGGCACTTAAGTGCTGTGGGAAAGGGTGGTCCGCTGACAGACGGTGGGGGCGATAACCCGGCATTTGATTTTCCCCTTCTGGTGAAGTGTCAACACAGTAGAACCAAGTTTGATTCCATTCCTTAGGATGGCTATGGAGAGTAGCGTGAGGAAAGCTAACATCTTTCCTCTTCTGAATACTCGTTCCGCCAAGTTCAGTATTTGGGCCATCATGAAACTCAGTCCGACGGTTTAAATGGAAGAAGTCCCGGAATAGCTCCACTGTTGGCTCCTCTTGCAGATAGGCTTCAGAAAAGACTTGGAAGTTGCAAATATTTGATACAGAATTGGGACCTATGTCTTGGGGATGGAGCTGAAAATCTGCCAACACGTCACGGGAAAACTTTGACCCTGGAGGGTAAAAACCCCGGGCCAGGTGATCGAAAAAGACAATAATTTCTCCCTCCTTGGGCTTAGGAGGACACTCTTTTCCAGGAGCCCTCCAGTGAAGAACATCCTTTGGACCTAAAGCGCCAATTGAGGCCATCTTTTCTAAATCGTCCTCGGTGATCCGGGATGGGAGCCAGTTGCAAGCAACAAACTGTTTGGCTGCGGTAGTCATCTTTTCAAAAGGGAAGGCTGAAAATACAATAAAGATCCGGTTTATGATTTACGCAGATTTAAACCGGTATATTCTATGAAGGTACTGATCTAACTGGCGGTTTAAGCAGGGGCCTAATGGTATCTACTGAATTAAACATCCGGAACAGCTAGAAGTATGACGTCTACCGGATTATGAAGGTTAGGGAAAGTTAAACCGCCAAACACAGGCAGGTAAGGCGCAGATCTTAAGTATGGGAAAACAATTTTCACACAAAGAGCAGTAAGATATGGATCTACAGCATATGGAAAATTCAAAGTTAATTCAAAGTATATTCAGCGGAGATAGTGAAGGTCTTTAGCAGATCCAGTCCGGACTAATCATATTGGAAAGAACAGATTGCAATGACGGAGCGGAGTCATGCTAATGGTAGTTGACCTAAAAACTTGAAGATCTACGGCTAAACACTATCTATGGCGAAGAACCGTGAAGAACAGAGATTCATCTATGAATGCGCGGGAAACCCTAGAACTAGATCTACGGGAAGGAAGTAAGTGAGCGTACCTGAGGCAATGGAAGCGGAAAGGCGCTGGCGAATCTCTGGACGCATTCAGGTTGATGCAGCGGTCGGGCTCGACGGGGGCGCAGAACTCGGCGGACGGCGGCAGAGCTCGAGCATCAGAGGACAGAGGAAGAAGAAGCAAGGGGGGGAAAGAGATGCCCTTCGGCCCTATTTATAAGCCGAAGGGATAAAACGGCAGGTACGGGAATCGAGGAGCCCAAAAAGCGGATACGACGATGCCGTCGCCTCGATCTTCGGAGCTTTAATGAGTAAAGGTATTTAACAGGTACAAGTATTAACTGCGCAAGATGGCGTCACGATGGTTTAAAGTGATTTGAGGAGATGACATCATGCCAGTTTACAAAGCATTCTGAAGCAGCAGAATGGAAGATCTGTACAAGACTTTGAAGATTGACATGAACATGTTTAAATCAATCTGGGGCCTAATGTCTGGGATATTACTATTAAGTATAAACCGCCCTCGAGGGGCTGGTTTACGTTATCAAGATTATCTTATCAAAGGCCCAGCGAAACATGAAGTAGGAGATTTCAGCCCAAGAGGTTTAGAGCCCAAGTGTTAGGGCCCATGATTTGTATACCGTCATACTATGTACTTGGGATGTAAGATAGAAAGAGTAGAGACCGAGGCGGACACGTTTATGAGCCGGCCTTGGGACTCTGTAAACCAGACTGGGCGTCACCTCTTATATAAAGGGATGACCTGGTGATGGTTCAAGACAGAGAACAACAGCTTGAGACACAGGAAAAGCGGATTCGCTCCCTGGTCATAAAAGCCCTAGCAATACTACACCAAACTAGACGTAGGCTATTACCTTCATCGAAGGGGCCGAACTAGTATAAAATCCATGTGTCCTTTGTCCACTTTAACCCCTTTAAGCTAACCCGTAGCGATGGCCTCACGACTAAGTCCTTTTGCTAGGACATCTGCCGTGCTAAATCGACGACAGGACCAGATCATGGAAATCCAGCCCATAGAAGAATAGGAGGCCCCGAACAAAGGGGTGGAGAGTAAACCCCATCCCTCGAATAAAGTGAGAGATGAAAACCACCCTCTCACCTGGCTCAGGGATGGGGATCACCTGGTTCTTATCGGGAACCCGGTGTGCTATGTCATTGGCGAGGTATCCCGCGCTTCGAAGATTCTTCACTGTCTTCCCCGTGACCGTGGAAGCCTCCCACTTTCCCTTGTAACCGGTCCCGGCCATTGCTGGGGAAGGAGGCAGTGGTGGAGGAGTTAAGAGTTGCGGGCGCTGAAGCTGTGGGCGCTGGGGAAGAGGAGATTGGGAAGCTAGGGCTTGAGGAGAGCGTGTGGTGAAAGGGGAAGGTTTTGTATACTTTTATAGGCTGTGAATGCCAAACGTCCCCCCACTCCAGACGTAAACCTCGCCGGTTCCCAACGCCATCGTGCGTAAGGCACGGTTGGGTTACCCACGTCATATTGATAAGGATCCCGCGATAAGTAGGCATGATCTCTGCTTCGACAAGACGTGCCAATGGCTCTATGCATCGAAACTTGAAACTGGAGCCAAGAAAACGGTTCGAAATATTAAAGGGTCAAATGTGACGCTTCACTGAAAAGTTCTTAGAAAAGACACAGTGTCCGTTGTTTGATACCTTGCCTTCGAGGCTAAGGGTTGTACTAATCATGCAGAGCCAGACATAGTTCCCTTGTGCAGGGAATAATACTTCAGTGAGTTTGGAAGGAGGAACCCACCTTGCAACGCCGAAGACAGTACGCGAGCCGAACTCATCGTCATCGAAGACTGGTTCAGGGGCTACTGAGGGAGTCCTGTATTAAGGGGTCCTCGGGTGGCCTGATTACTCGTTATGGGCTAGACTGGTGGCCCATGAAGATTATCGTTGAAGACTATCCCCCGTATCCAGATAGGACTCCCATATGTGTAAAATAGCAAGTTTAGAGTCTGGGTGTAATCTTTTCCTTCCTCTGCAAGATGATCATGTACAACCCTAGGTCCCTCCGGTGCATATATAAACTGGAGGGTTTACTCTGTAGTGACAGAATCACCACATCATAGGCGAGACTTCTAGGGTTTAGCCATTACGATCTCGAGGTATATCAACTCTTGTAACCTTAGAATCATCAAGATCAATCAGGCAGGAAGTAGGGTATTACCTCGATCGAGAGGGCCCGAACCTGGGTGAACATCGTGTCCCAGTCTCCTATTACCATCGATCCTCAGACGCACATTTCGGGACCCCTACCCGAGATCTACCGATTTTGACACCGACAATAGCTTCTTCATAGTTCGAAGGTTCACTGTTGTCTAAGAACATGACTTCTAGGACAAGGTTACCGTACCACTCTGGTGTGACACGTGTTCTGGTCGACCTTCGAGGTTCAGTGGTAACTTGATCCTAAGTTTCATGATCATCATCATTAGCTTCTTCTCTAGTTGGTGCAGGCATCACAGGAACAGTTCTCTGATGAGCTACTTTCCAATTCCAGAGAATGTACAATTACCTCATTAAGTTATACTTTCCTCCCACTCGCTTCTTTCGAGAGAAACTCCTTATCTAGAAAGGACTCATTCTTAGCAACAAAGTTATTGCCTTCGGATCTGTGGTAGAAGGTGTAGCTAATAGTTTATTTTGGGTATCCTATGAAGACGCACTTCTCCGATTTGGGTTCGAGCTTATGAGGCTGAAGCCTTTTGACATAAGTGTCACAAGCACAAACTATAAGAAATGACAGCCTTGGTTTGTTGCCAAACCATAGTTCATACAATGTCGTTTCAACGGATTTAGACGGTGCCCTATTTAACGTGAATGCAGCTGTCTCTAATGCATATCCCCAAAATGATAATGGCAAGTCATTAAGAGACATCATAGAATGCACTATATCCAATAGAGTACGGTTACGATGTTCGGACACACCATTACGCTGTGGTGTTCCAGGTGGCATGAGTTGGAAAATTATTCCACATTGTTTTAAATGAAGGCCAAACTCGTAACTCAAATATTCGCCACCGCGATAAGATCATGGAAACTTTATTTTCTTGTCAAGATGATTCTCTACTTCACTCTGAAATTATTTGAACTTTTGAAATGTTTCAGACTTGTGTTTCATCAAGTAGATATACCCATACCTACTCAAATCATCTGTGAAGGTGAGAAAATAACGATACCCGCCGCGTGCTTCAACACTCATCAGACCACATACATTGTTATGTATTATTTCCAATAAGTCATTAGCTCGCTCCATTGTTCCAGAGAACGGAGTTTTAGTCATCTTACCCATTAGGCATGGTTTGCAAGTATCAAATGATTCATAATCAAGTGATTGTCCATCTGCATGGAGTTTCTTCATGCGCTTTACACCAATATGACCTAAACGGCAGTGCCACAAGTATGTTGCACTATAATTATCAACTTTGCTTCATTTGGCATCAATATTATGAATATGTACATCACTACGATCAAGATTTAATAAATCATTTACATTGGGTGTATGACCATAGAAGGTTTTATTCATGTAAACAGAACAATAATTATTCTCTGCCTTAAATGAATAACCGTATTGCAATAAACATGATCCAATCTTGTTCATGCTCAAGCAAACACCAAATAATATTTATTTAGGTTTAACACTAATCCCGAAAGTATAGGGAGTGTGCGATGATGATCATATCAATCTTGGAACCACTTCCAACACACATCGTCACCTCGCCCTTAACTAGTATCCGTTTATTCTGCAACTCCTATTTAGACTTACTAATCTTGGCAGCTGAACTGGTATCAAATACCCAGGGGCTACTACGAGCACTAGTAAGGTACACATCAAACAAATATATGTTTGTTCACTTTGCTATCCTTCTTATCCGCCAAATAATTGAGGCAGTTCCGCTTCAAGTGATCATTACCCTTGCAGTAGAAGCACTCAGTCTCAGGCTTGGGTCTAGCTTTGGGCTTCTTCATGGGAGCAGCAACTTGCTTGCTGTTCTTCTTGAAGTTCCCTTTCTTTCCCTTGCCCTTTTCTTGAAACTGGTGGTCTTATTAACCATCAACACTTGATGTTCTTTCTTGATTTCTACCTCCACAGATTTCAACATCACGAAGAACTTTGGGAATCGTTTTCATCATCCCTTGCATATTTATAGTTCATCATGAAGCTCTAGTAGCATGGTGATAGTAACTGGAGAAATCTGTCAATCACTAACTTATCTGGAAGATTAATTCCTAGTTGGTTTAAGTGATTGTAGTACCCAGACATTCTGAGCACATGCTCACTGGCTGAGCCATTCTCCTCCATCTTGTAGGCAAAGTACTTGTCAGAGGTCTCATACCTCTCAACATGGGTATGAGTCTGAAATACAATTTCAGCTCTTGGAACATCTCATATGTCCTATGGCATTCAAAACGTCTTCTGAACCCCAATTCTAAATCGTAATGCATTGCGCACTAAACTATTAAGTAGTCATCAGATCGAGCTTGCCAAATGTTCATAACGTGTGCATTAGCTTCTACAACATGTCTGTCACTTAGCGGTGCATCAAGGACATAATTCTTCTATGCAGCAATGAGGATACTCCTTAGATCACGGACCCAGTCCGCATTATTGGTACCATCAGCTTTCAACTTAGTTTTCTCTAGGAACATATCAAAAAACAGGGGAGCTACATCACGAGCTATTGATCTACAACATAATATGCAAAGACATTTTTGACTAAGTTCATGATAAATTAAGTTCAATTAATGAAATTACTAATGAACTCCCACTTAAATTAACATCCCTCAGGTTATCTAAGTGATACATGATCCAAATCAACTAACCCATGTCCGATCATCACGTGAGATGGGGTAGTCATCAATGGTGAACATCTCTATGCTGATCATATCTACTACATGACTCATGTTCGACCTTTCGGTCTCCAGTGTTCTGAGGCCATGTTTGTACATGCTAGGCTCGTCAAGTTCAACCCAAGTATTCTACGTGTGTAAAACTGTCTTACACCCGTTGTATGTGAACGTAGAGTCTATCACACTCGATCATCATGTGGTGTCTTGAAGCGACGAACTGTAGCAACGGTGCATACTAGGGGAGAACACTTTTATCTTGAAATTTAGTGAAGGGATCATCTTATAATGCTACTCGCATTCTAAGCAAAATAAGATGCATAAAGGATAAGCATCAAATGTGTCGGTGTACTAAGGTAGGGGTGCCTCAGTACCCCAACTTGTGCACGGGCAGCTGCAGCTTCCCGCGGCAGGGTTTACCGCGTGCTTGCCGGAGACCTTCCTGTTCTCTATCGAACCATTCAAAAACAAAGTATACAAAACAGAAGATCGAGGCCCCGGCAAGAGGAGCTTGCCGGGAAGGCCGTACCAGGCTCAAGATTGCCTCACTAAGCACAAGACCCTGGCAAGAGGAGCTTGCCAGGAAGACTAGAAGATTCTATCGTAGAAGACCCGGCAAGGGTCCGGGGAGCGACAAGCTCCCGGGCCCGGCAAGGTCAAGACCCCGGCAAGGTGCTTGCCGGGAAGGCTATGCTGTGTCTCTGCGCTCCAGCTCATCGGCCCACGCGTCGCCCTGTGGCCTATCCAGGGACGCGTGGCGGATGGTTGTGCAGCCTGGGGGACACGATGGCGCTCCACGGCGGCGGAGTCATCGCCGTGGCAGACGGAGACGCAAGGGCGGGAGCTTTTGGGGTCGACGGCGACGGGCATTTAATGCCCTTGTCCCCCACTGTCAAAGTAGGTATAGACCACTGTTCTGTACTGTAGCTTCACTGTTCCCGCACTGTTACAACTACCACCTCTTTTACGTTTTTACCCCTTTCTCCTACGTTGACACCTGTCGGTGACCCCTTGCACTATAAAAGGAGGCCCATGCACAACGTGGAGGGGGTTCGAAACCTAGATCATTCACACGCTCGGTGTAGCTGCTTCTTCAAGCTCCCGAGCCCTCCAACTTAATACACAACCAAGCAGGAGTAGGGTTTTTCGCGTTCATCGCGGCCCGAACCTGGGTAAAACTGCCCGCGTGCTCGCTACGATCTGCTCTTCGTGCTCCCTCCGCCCTCGTACCGCACAGACAAGGGGCTCCGGTCCCATAGGTGTTCGTGGCGGACAGTTTCCCCCGACATCTTTGGCGCGCCAGGTAGGGGGCGTCGAGGTTGTGCGAACCTGATCCGGCGTCCACGCGGGCGCATCCTTCATCAACGGTAGCTTCATCAGCAACTTCATCAGCAACAACTCCATGGCCCCGAAGAAGAAGGCTTCGGAGGTCGGGGGCCCGTCTGCGTCTCACCCGCCGCCACCAGAGCCAACGGTGGGCGGGGGAGACGCCGTCGGAAGGGTGGTCGCCGGCGAGGACACTCACGGCGCCACCAGATCCAAGAACAGAACAGACGACCGAACCTCGGTCTCCGTGGACGCGCCGCGTCCGTCCCAGCAAACGACAACCCAGCAGCGCCATACCACGGGAGGTGGTATCCGCTTGCTGGGGCAAGGCCAAACTGGAGGCTCGCGGGATGCCCCGGACCCCCGTCCGGGCACAAGCAAAGCGAAGGCGCCGGCGCGGGACCCCGCTCCTTCTAACGTTGTTAGAAGTCCGAGCGTATCCCGCTCCTCGCACCGCTCGCCCGCGTTCCCCTCCACTCCAGCAGAAGCGCTCGCAAGGGCGCAACTGCTCCTCGACTTTCCTCCAGCGGCCGACAAGGCCGAAGAATGGAGGGCCACTATACGAAGCCTGATAGACTTCGCCAACGACGATTCTCCACAGCAGCCAGCGACCTCACGGCCGCGGCAAGCTGAGAAAGCGAAGCCCGACGGCGACAAGACTGCCGGGGGTGCGACAAGCGTGCACTCCCCGCAGCGGAAGCAGAAGACGCCGCCCCGCCGGAACAACGCTGACGACGGCTCCACAGCCTCGTCGGACCCGCGGGCTCGTCGGGACCAGCGCCAGGTCCTCGACGACCGGCAACAAGAAGATGCTCGGACAAGAATCGAGCGTCGCCGAGAAGCTCGGCGACAATCAGACCAGAGAGCTGGGGACGCTGTCGACGCGCACGCGCCCGGTGAGCCTGGCGACTTGCCGTACGCGGCAGGTTGCCCTGCGTTCACCCGCGAGCTGCGGCGCGTCCAGTGGCCCAGCATGAAGAATTTTAAGCCCGACGTACCGGAGAAGTACGACGGCAAGACGCACCCCTCCGAGTTTCTCAGCGTCTACACCATCGCAGTACAAGCTGCCGGGGGGCGCGACGAGAAGATCTTGGCTAATTACTTCCCGCTCGTGCTAAAGCCGAACGTCCGTTCGTGGCTCATGCACTTGCCGGAAGGTTCCATCTCTTCTTGGGCCGACCTTTGCCACCAGTTTGTCGGCGCCTTCACCGGCGGCCACAAACCCCACGGCCAGGAGAGCGATCTCCACATTTTGGCCCAGAAGGAAGGCGAAACCCTGCGCAAGTTCATCCAACGCTTCAGCCGTGTGCAGCACAACATCCCTGACGTTCACCCTGCCGCGGTTATCAGCGCGTTCCATCAGAACGTGCGTAACCGCCGCATGCGTGAAGAGATGGCGATGACGAAGATTCGGAATGTCAGCGAGCTCTATGCTCTTGCCGACAAGTGCGCACGCGCAGAAGAGGGGAGGAAACTCCCCGGGGAGGATGCCGGCGCAGAAGGAAGCGACAGCGACGACGCCGCCCCGGCAAAGAAGAGCCGGCGGCGGAATAACAGAAGGAAGGGCAAGAAAGAGGTGCTTGCCGTCGAGAAGTCCGGCAAGGAGGCCCCCGCCAAGCAAACACAGGCTGGCGGCTCCGGCAAGGAGCCCGCCCCTGTAGCGGCGGCCGACAAGCAGGAAGGCTCCGACAAGCAATACTGTAAGATCCACCGCACCAAGGGTCACGACCTCTCCAACTGCAAGCGCGTCGAGTACCTCGTCGAGCAGCAGAAAGCTGAGTACGAGAGGCGCGACAAGGAGAAGGCCCAAGGTGGCGGGGAAGAGACAAGCAAGAAGCGGCCGTTCAACGGCCGGGGAGGACGCCGCGGCAAGGCCAAGCAGCGGCAAGGAGATCGACCCCCCCGGGGCCGCGACAAGGACGAAGACGACGACGAGGATATGGAGGAAGGCGATGACAGCGAACAGGAGTTCCAGAAGGCCACGGAGGTCCTGTGCGTCGACGGTGGCGCCTCTCTGCACACCTCCCACCGCCAGCTCAAGCAGTGGGTGCGTGAGGTGAATGCAGCAGAGCCACCCGTGGAGTCGCGTAGGCTCCTCAAATGGTCCAGCACGCCCATCATTTTCGATCTTGAGGATCACCCTGACCGCACCACTGCGGTCGGGTGCTTGCCGATGCTGGTTTCACCCACCATCCGCAACCTCAAGGTCACCAAAATGTTGGTTGACGGCGGGGCCGGGCTGAACTTGATCTCCTCTGCTGTGATCAACAAACTCCAAATTCCAGACGGCGAGCTCGAAGAAACCGGTTCATTCCAAGGAATCAACCCGGGAAGGAGCAAGCCCAAGGGAAAAATCACTCTGCCGGTGACCTTTGGCGGGGAGCTCAATTTTAGGACTGAGCGCATCACTTTCGACGTCGCCGATATTCCATTGCCCTACAATGGAATACTCGGCCGTCCCGCACTCGCCAAGTTCATGGCAGCTTCCCACCACGCCTACAACGTACTCAAGATGCCGGGGCCGATAAGCGTCATCACTGTCCACGGCGACAAGAAGGATGCGCTTGTCTGCGCCGACAAGATCTATCGGGAAGCAGCAGCTGCAGCCGAGAAGGACACTCTTGCCGCTGAAGCTCCCGGGGGGAAGAAGGTGAAGACCAAGTCCGGCAAGTGCTCTGGGACCCACTCCGGCAACCGCACCTCTTCGGAGTGCTGCGCTGCCGCTGAGGACGTTCCATCGAGCTCCACCGGCAAGAGTAAGAAAGGAATGGCCGCTCCTCCGGCAACCAAGAAGGTGTCCGCCAAGGAGGACGGCACTGGTGGTACCTTCACCATCAGTGCCACCCTTGACAGCAAATAGGAAAGCGCGCTCGTTGCCTTCCTGCGGGCGAACGTCGATGTGTTTGCTTGGCAACCATCTGACATCCCCGGTGTTCCCAGGAAGGTAATTGAGCACAAGCTTGCTGTCTGTCCTCATGCGCGACCCATCAAGCAGAAAGTGAGGAAGCAAGCCGTGGAGCGCCAAGAGTTCATCAACGAAGAGATCAAGAAGCTAGAAGCAGCAGGTCTAGTTAGAGGTGTGATCCATCCGACATGGTTGGCAAACCCAGTCGTCGTGCGCAAGGCCAACGGGAAGTGGAGACTGTGTATAGACTTCACCGACGTGAATAAAGCATGTCCCAAGGATCCCTTCCCTTTGCCGCGCATTGACCAGATCGTTGACTCCACTGCCGGATGTGAGCTACTCTGTTTTCTTGATGCATACTCAGGCTATCATCAGATTTTCATGGCCAAGGAGGATGAAGAGAAGACTGCATTTATCACTCCATGTGGCACTTATTGCTTTATTCGCATGCCATTTGGATTGAAGAATGCAGGCTCAACCTTTGCAAGGGTAGTATACACTGCTTTTGAGCCACAGATCCACAGAAATGTAGAGGCTTACATGGATGACATCGTGGTGAAGAGCAAGAGCAAGGATACCCTGATCCAAGATTTGGAAGAGACATTTCAGAACCTGCGCAAGATACAGCTTAAGTTGAATCCCGAGAAGTGCGTCTTTGGGGTTCCCTCCGGCAAGCTTCTCGGGTTCTTTGTGTCACAGAGGGGGATTGAAGCCAACCCCGACAAGATAAAAGCCATTGAGCAGATAGAAGCCCCGAAGCGAGTCAAGGATGTCAGAAGGCTTGCAGGATGTGTGGCTGCCCTCAGTAGGTTCATTTCAAAGTCTGCAGAACGCGCCCTACCTTTCTTCAAAATCTTGAAGAAGGCAGGTCCCTTGAAGTGGACTCCAGAAGCGGAGGCGGCGCTGCAGGATTTGAAACGGTATCTATCCTCCACTCCAATACTTGTCGCACCTAAACCACAGGAAAAGTTGTTGCTATACCTAGCGGCAACCAACCAGGTGGTTAGTGCTGCGTTAGTAGCGGAGAGGGAGTCCGACGAGGAGTCAGCACCACCGGCAAGCGAATCCAGCGACAAGCAGGGGGCTGCTCTGACAAACTCTGGCCCCGACAAGGACAGCTCTGCGCAGGGACAAGATGGGGTGCGGAAGAAGATGGTGCAGCGACCAGTCTATTTTGTCAGCTCCCTCTTACAGGGGGCTAGGTCAAGATACTCTGGAGTGCAGAAGTTGCTTTTCGGCCTCCTCATGGCCTCGAGAAAGCTGCGTCATTACTTCCAAGCCCATGAGATAACAGTGGTCACTCGCTTTCCGTTAAAGAGGATATTGCACAATCCCGAAGCAACAGGCAGGATCGTTGAGTGGGCACTGGAACTGTCAAGCTTTGGACTCAAGTTTGAAAGCACTTCAACCATACAGAGCCGAGCTTTGGCAGAATTCATAGCTGAGTGGACCCCGACGCCAGATGAGGAAGTTCAAGAAACAAGTGCACCCGTGCAAGGAGCGACAAGTGAATGGGTAATGTATTTCGACGGTGGCTTCTCGCTGCAAGGCGCCGGTGCCGGCGTGGTACTCATCGCGCCCACCGGAGAGCACCTCAAATACGTTATCCAGATGCACTTTCCCAGGGAGCAAGCGACAAACAACACTGCTGAGTATGAAGGCTTGCTTGCCGGACTCAGGATTGCGGCCGAACTTGGGATCAGAAAGCTGATTGTGCGGGGAGATTCTCAGTTGGTGGTCCGGCAAGTCAACAAGAGCTACCAGAGCCCTTTGATGGAAGCTTATGTCGATGAAGTGAGGAAGCTTGAAGAGCACTTTGAAGGTCTGCAAATGGAGCACGTCCCGAGAGCTCAGAATGAAATAGCAGATGGCCTTTCAAAGTGCGCCGCGATGAAGTTACCTGTGGAACCAGGAACCTTCTTGCTCAAGCTGACTCAGCCATCCGTTACACCATCAATTGGGCAGTCCAAGAAGAGAAAGTTGGTCTCCGGCGACTACTTGCCGGCGGATCTTCCAGAGCCCGCCGCCAAGGTCCCCAAGATCAACGACCAGAACGCTGAGGAACAGTTTGCTCCTGCAAGTCCTCGGGCTTGTACAGTTGAAGCAAGTGTTCCCGACAAGCCTCGCCCCGGCGAGCTTGCCGGGGGACCATCAGCTCCGGCAGAACCAGAGGTCCTCGCCGTAGAAGCTGAGGTTCCCGCAGCGGCCCTCGAGCCTTTAGTCCTTGCCGTCGAGCCTCGAGCTCCGGCGTGGGCACAGCAGATAGTCCGTTTTCTGCAAACTGGAGAACTTCCCGACGACCCTCAAGAGATAGAGAAGATAACCAGACAGTCAAGTATGTACCAGTTCGTGGATAACGAGCTGTACAGAAGAAGACTCAATGGTGTCAGGTTGAAGTGTATATCCAGGGAAGATGGACAGAAGCTGTTGGCGGAAATACACGGAGGCATATGCGGCCACCACATTGGCGCAAGGGCGCTTGCCGGGAAAGCTTTCCGGCAAGGGTTCTTTTGGCAAGAAGCCCTCCAAGATGCAACTGCACTAGTAACCAAGTGTGAAGCGTGCCAGTTCCATGCAAAGCAAATTCATCAGCCAGCTCAAGCTCTCCAAACAATACCTTTGTCCTGGCCCTTCTCGGTCTGGGGACTCGATATCCTCGGCCCTTTCCCCCGCGCTGTCGGGGGCTTTGAGTACTTGTACGTTGCGATCGACAAGTTCACAAAGTGGCCAGAAGTGGAAGCAGTGAGAAAGGTGACAGCACAGACAGCAGTCAAGTTCTTCAGGTCGATTGTTTGCCGTTTCGGGATCCCTAACAGGATCATCACCGACAACGGTACGCAATTTACTAGTCGCACCTTCATGCAATACGTCCAAGACCTTGGCGCCAAGGTCTGTTTCGCTTCTGTTGCTCACCCGAGGAGCAACGGTCAAGCGGAGAGGGCCAATGCTGAAGTGCTGCGCGGACTCAAGACGAGGACCTTTGACAGGCTGCACAAGTGTGGAAGAAATTGGATAGAGGAGCTACCGGCGGCTCTTTGGTCAATCAGAACGACACCAAGTCGAGCCACCGGACAGACACCCTTTGCCCTAGTCTATGGGGCAGAGGCAGTTCTCCCCACGGAACTCGTATACGGATCTCCTCGAGTGCTCGCTTATGATGAGCTCGAGCAAGAGCAACTGCGACAAGATGATGCATTTCTCCTCGAGGAGAAACGTCTCCAGGCTGCTGTACGAGCTGCTCGATACCAGCAAGCCTTGCGTCGCTACCATAGCCGCAAGGTTAGGGCCAGGAGTCTCGAGGAAGGCGACCTTGTTCTTCGGCGTGTTCAGTCCGCCAAGAATTCCAACAAGTTGACGCCGAAGTGGGAAGGCCCTTATCGGGTGAGACAAGTCACAAGGCCCGGCGCTGTCCGCCTTGAGACCGAAGAAGGCTTACCGGTGAGCAACTCCTGGAACATAGAGCATCTTCGCAAGTTTCACCCATAAGGCGCGGTTGCCGTGATCCGCTCCGGCAACCACCTTTTGTACAAGCTTTGCCGCTGTTGCATGTAACCCTTTGTACAAAGCCGGGCGCAGACCCCGTGCATCAGTAAAGCTTTGTGTTTTGCGCCATTTGCCTTTTTCCATGCTTTTCCTCGCTATTTGCATGCGTTATCTGGCATTTTGTGCAACATACACACCCGGTAAGCATTAGCACGCCGAAAGGCCATATACTTGTTTCCCTCTTCCTTTTCCTTGTCTCTTAAGCAGAAGGAATGTTCCTCGCGCACAAGTTTGCCGGGGGGAAGGAGGTGGAGGAGGAACCAAGTGCTGTTCAAAAAAGAGAATCCTTACCGGAAAGCAAGCAAAACATGAAAGATAAGTTGTTAGAATTTGATCAGTTCAAATTTTAAATTTTAGTTGTCTTCCTTGAACAATCACGCTTTGTATGGAAAACCTGTGCGCGGAGGAACCTACCCGTAGCTTGTCGCACCCTTATCTTGTTTTCGAGTTCGCTCAATGATTTAAGTGAGCTGCGACAAGTGTCGCGCCCTTAGTTCGTTCCGAGTACGCTCAACAAGCTAAGTGCGTTGCGACTAGCCGCGGCAAGGTTGCTTGCCGGTGAGACCTTGGCCAGCAGGCTGCTCAGAGTCCAAGACTCAGCGCTCGCGGCAAGGGCCCCTTGCCGGCAAGCTCCCCGGGAGCGTAGGGTGAAAAACATACAAAGTCAGGATTAAGACAAGGAAGATAACATTGCACTGATTGACCAAAATAAAGTAAAGGATAACTTGTCGCAATGGACTAATAAGTTCACGACATAATGTGCAGCAACAAAAAAGACAAAGATAATGGAGGCCTAATCTACGCGGTCGCCCTCCTTCCTGCCAAGCTTCGCCACCTTGGCGATGATGTGGGCGACCTGCTCCTTCAGGGCCTCCGTGTTTGCATCAGCCGGCAAGCTACGAAGAACGTTGTTGAGATTGATCCCCGGGTTGCGGTACACGATCTTCGTCAGCACCCGCTCCAGAGTTCCCGCGCAGAGCAGGCGCGACTCCTCGGCCAACTGCGCGGGGATGCGGTTCCGGAGACCTGCAAGGGCCGGAGCGACCCCTCTGAAGAAGAGGCTGAGCTTGGCGCTGTGCGGGAGATCCGGATCCGGCGAGTAGATAAGGTGTTCGACCTTCAGCGCCAGCAGCTCCTGGTCAATATTGGACGCAGAAGAAACCAGCTCTTCGGTCCACACTTCAATAGTCTGCCGGAAGAGCTCGGATGCCTTGTTGACGCTCTCCACCAAGGTCCGCTCCTTGCGGAGCTCATCCTTCAACTTGGTCTCCTGAGCCCGGGCAGCGTCGAGCGATTCCTTCAGAGTGGTGACTTTCAGCTCCAAGTCCTCAATGGAGTCCTTGGCGGCCTTCAGCTCGTCGCCCCTCTTTGATAGACTCACTTGAAGCTCTGAGTTTGTGTGAGCATCCTTCTTGCGCTCCAAGATGAGCGCGGCAACCTTCTCGGCGCTCACCTTCAGCGCCTTCTCCAGCTGCACAACCTTGGCGGCGAGCTCCTTCTTGGCGTCTTCCGCGGCAACCGCGGCGGCTTTTGCCTCCTTCAGCTCCCCGCCAAGGGCTGCTTCGCGAGCGGCAAGGTCCTCCTCGTGGGAGTCGAGCTCGACCTTCCGCTGCGCGAGCTCTCCTTCTCGCCGGGACAGCTCCACCCCGGCGAGCCGCTGTTGTTCCTCAGCTTCAGCCTTCTCGAGCACCCATTCCTGGTACTCGCCGGCGAGCCGTTCACGCGCCTCCGCCACCTCGCGGAGGGCCGCCTGGTTGGCGGCGCTGAGCTCCGCCGCGCGCTTCTCCATCTCCTTGGCGGCCTTGGCGGCAAGGGCTTCCCGGGAAGCGAGCTTCGCCTGCCTGGCCCGGTAAAGGGCCAGGAGCTGATGGAGCAGCTTCTCCTCCTCGGGCCCTTCATTCCCGCCGGGCGCTTCGACAATCTTCAAGCCCGCGGAGGCGAGGACTTCTCCGTCAAACGCCTTGCCCTCCGCGGGAGCTCGCGATGAAGACCCCCAAGGCATCTGGATGAAGACGCCGTTGGGGGCCTCAAGATAGTACCCCTGCTCCTTGCTGGCGGAGGGGTCGGCGGCCGGTGCAGCATCCGATGCTCCCGCCACCTCCGGGTCGGCGGTGCGGTCGCCGTCCCCCTCCCCGGCCGCTGCGTCCGCAGCCGGGGCAGTCTCCTGCGCGGCCGGCTCGGCGGCCTCGGCCATCTCCTCGACGACAGGGGCGTCGCCGCCGCCGCCCTGCGCGCCCTCCTCCTCGAGGTTGATAACCTCCGTCTCCATGGGCTCAGGAGGAGGAAGATCTATAAAGAAGAAGAAGAAAAAGAAGTTCAAGATTCAAGCAAATATCCAAAAAGAAACAAAGCCAAGAAGACAAATCATAAGACATACCTTGGCGGACGTCCTCAACGGCGGGCTCCCTCGCCGGGGAGCCCGGCCTTGTCGGAGTAGCCACCCTTGCCGGGCTGCTCGCCCTTGGCGGGGTACTCTGCCTTGGCGGAGTACCCGCCCTTGGCGGAGCACTCTCCCTTGCCGGAGAGTTAGGCCTTGGCGGGGACGGCGGGGCCTGTGGCTCCTCGACGATGGTCTCCGGGCGCTCTTCCCGCTGTGGCTCTACCTCTGCACAAAACAAGACGAGAAACATCAAGATATGAAGACAAGATCAATTCCTCAGGCGTACCCCGACAAGCAAAAGAACAAAACCCCAGACTTACGCTGGGGGCTGCGCTGGGGGCTGCGCTGGGGGCTGCGCTGCGGGCTGCGCTGGGGGCTGCTCCTCGGAGCAGCGCTCGGGTCCGGCAGGCTCGGCTCCGGCACATCCCCTGTTGCCGCAGCTGCTGAGTCTTCCGCGACCTCGACCTCGGGCGCCTTGGCCTTTTTCGTCGCGCGATAGGCCAGGGTCCTGAAATCAGAACGACAAGCAGAGTCAGCATCAACAAAGATCAAGACAAAACTCGAGAAGGTGTAAGATTTGAGACTCTTACTCCTGGTCCTCCTCGTCGTCCTCGCTCAAGGCGGAGAAGTCGTACTCCACCGTCGGTGCGTCGGCGCGAGGAGCGGAAGATGAAGACTCCCTCACACGCTTGGTGGTCGCTGGGGCTGGGGGCTGTGAAGACCCAGCCCCAGTGGTAGCCGGCGCCCGAGGAGCGGGCGGAGCCGTTGCTCCGCTCCGGGAAGACCCCTGTCGGCTCGGCGCCGGCCTGCGTGGCGCCTCAGTCGTGGCTTGCGCGCGGGGCGCCTCCGCTGTGGCTGGTGCGCCGGTCGGCCTTGGCGCGGCTTGACTCCCCCGGGGAGCCGCCCGGCGAGGTGGCTGTTGCCGGGCCGCCTGCGCCCTCTCCCCCGTCGCCGCCTTGCGGAGGCGCTTTGCCGGGGACTGCCTTGGGCTTGCCGGGGGCGGGGAGCTCTCCGACGAGGAAAGGTCGTCGGCGTACAACTCCGTGGATCCGCCGGAGCCTTCGGCCTCCTCCTCCTCCTCCTCTCCCCCGGCCGGCTCACTGGGCCCAGCGTCCTGCGCTGCGGCCCCCTTTCCCTTGGCGCCTCCGCCCCTCGCGGCGCCTCTGCTCCCTCCGGCGGTGCCCTCCGTCGCCGCGGCCTCCGCCGCGATCCCGTGGATCCCGGAGTGCCTCAGTGAGGGGACCCCGGCGAGCGCGTCGGGAGGCAGATCCAGCAACCTGCGGATCTCCGCCTCCTCCGCCTGGGTGGACGCGTCCTCAGCCTCCGCCTCCTCCGGCGAGTATCCGAAGACTCCTGCCGCCGCGGCTGCGGCGGCCTCCTCAGCCCGAGAAGCAATGTAGGCGATCTCCTGGTCGGTGGTGGCCCGCGTGTGCAGCTTGAGGTCCTCCTTGTTCTTTGCCACCTCTTCAAGGTTGTCGTAGAAGTTGAGGACGTCGATGGGCTTCGGAGCGAGCCACGTGCGGTCCACGCCGTGCGAATCACACATGGGCATCATGGCGAGGATCCGGTCCCTCGCGGCGCTGTTGCAGAGCGGCACCACTCCCCGGGGAGTCCTGAACCACTCGGGGTGTGTTGGGTCGTACTTGAAGAGTTCCCGTACCATTCCCCGCAGCTCCAGCGTGGTGAAGTTGAAATTGAGCCCGGGGCGCAGCCTCATGATGTCTGCCGGGCCGCCGTATTCCCAGGCCGGCCTCTTCCGGTCTTGGAGAGGGGCGATGCGCCGGCGGAGGAAATCTGCGCCCACCTCAGCAACTGACAGATTGGCCAATCGAAGACGAAGAATCCGGACGAGGGCGATGTTGAGCTTGACGTCGTCTGAGTCCAACTCACTCCAGTCCCTGCCGCGCACGATGGGCGTTGTGCGCGGCGCGGTGAAGGCTTGCGGCTGGTCTTCTACGATCCAGCACCACTCCGCTCGCCATTCCTCCCACTTGCCGCGGAGCTCCCCCGGCAAGTACGCCCCCTTTTTGTTGAGACGGAAGACCCAAGAAATTCCTCCGGAGAGGGGGGTATCGGCCTCGGCTCTAGGGGTGAAGAAGTGTCTAAAGAGTGCTACATTGGGGTGGACTCCTATGAAGTTTTCGCACATGTGTGCGAAAACGGCCATGGTGAGAATGGCGTTGGGGGTGAAGTCAAACAGATGGAAGCCGTATGTGTGCATGATGTCGCAGAAGAAGTTTGAGAAAGGTGGTCAGAGACCACAATGAAAGAAAGCAGCGAAGAAATGGTACCCACCGGGATAGCTGTCCTTGGCGGCGGCCGGGTATGCTCGCGTGCGGGGATGCGCGTCGGTTCTCTTGGACCAGAACAAGTAGTACTTGTTCCAGAGCTCCCGCACGCCGAGCTTCGGCGAGAAGACGACATGCCGCTTCCGGTACGCGATGAGCTTGGCCGCTTGCTCCGATTTCTCCTTCTTGGCTTTCTCCGCCTTCGCCTTGTCGGTCTTTGGGGCCATGGCGGACGCGGCGGAAGGAGGGGAACGAAGAGCTCGGCAGCGGCGGAGATGTGGAGGCGGAGCGCAAGAGAGAATCTTTGGAGGAGGAAGACGATGCAATGAAGGCGAAGGAGGGGAACCGCGCCCGCTCCCTCTGCTTTTATGGGGGAGTGGGGGGCGTTTCGCCCTTCCCATTAAGAGATCGTGGGCACGTCCCATCCCACGGCGCCGCAATCGACGCGTGCCGTTGGGAGGGGATGCGGCGGATACGGAAGTGGATTCGGCGCGCCGCGGGCCGCGGGTGCCCGTGCACTGTTTTGGGCCTGGCCCAACAGCGCTCGGCACCGTGTGTGGCCCAGGCCCGGGGGCTCCTGTCGGTGTACTAAGGTAGGGGTGCCTCAGTACCCCAACTTGTGCACGGGCAGCTGCAGCTTCCCGCGGCAGGGTTTACCGCGTGCTTGCCGGAGACCTTCCTGTTCTCTATCGAACCATTCAAAAACAAAGTATACAAAACAGAAGATCGAGGCCCCGGCAAGAGGAGCTTGCCGGGAAGGCCGTACCAGGCTCAAGATTGCCTCACTAAGCACAAGACCCTGGCAAGAGGAGCTTGCCAGGAAGACTAGAAGATTCTATCGTAGAAGACCCGGCAAGGGCCCGGGGAGCGACAAGCTCCCGGGCCCGGCAAGGTCAAGACCCCGGCAAGGTGCTTGCCGGGAAGGCTATGCTGTGTCTCTGCGCTCCAGCTCATCGGCCCACGCGTCGCCCTGTGGCCTATCCAGGGACGCGTGGCGGATGGCTGTGCAGCCTGGGGGACACGATGGCGCTCCACGGCGGCGGAGTCATCGCCGTGGCAGACGGAGACGCAAGGGCGGGAGCTTTTGGGGTCGACGGCGACGGGCATTTAATGCCCTTGTCCCCCACTGTCAAAGTAGGTATAGACCACTGTTCTGTACTGTAGCTTCACTGTTCCCGCACTGTTACAACTACCACCTCTTTTACGTTTTTACCCCTTTCTCCTACGTTGACACCTGTCGGTGACCCCTTGCACTATAAAAGGAGGCCCATGCACAACGTGGAGGGGGTTCGAAACCTAGATCATTCACACGCTCGGTGTAGCTGCTTCTTCAAGCTCCCGAGCCCTCCAACTTAATACACAACCAAGCAGGAGTAGGGTTTTTCGCGTTCATCGCGGCCCGAACCTGGGTAAAACTGCCCGCGTGCTCGCTACGATCTGCTCTTCGTGCTCCCTCCGCCCTCGTACCGCACAGACAAGGGGCTCCGGTCCCATAGGTGTTCGTGGCGGACAGTTTCCCCCGACAAAATGCAATCAAAATATGTGACATGATATGGCCATCATCATCTTGTGCTTTTGATCTCCATCTCCAAAGCATCGTTATGATCTCCATCGTCACTGGATCGACACCTTGATCTCCATTGTTGTGTCATGGTTGTCTCGCCAGCTATTGCTTCAACGACTATTGCTAACTCATAGTGATAAAGTAAAGCAATTACATGGCGCTTGCATTTCATACTATAATTAAGATACAACCATAAGGTTCCTGTCGGTTATCGATATTACAAAACATGATCATCTCATACAATAACATATAACACATCACATCTTGACCATATCACATCAGAACATGCCCTGCAAAAACAAGTTAGACATCCTCTTACGTGGCTGCTACGGGCTTCTAGCAAGTACCATTCTTACCTAGGGCACAAAACTACAACGATGATCTATCAAGTTTGCTGTTTTAACCTTCAACAAGGACCGGCCGCAGTCAAATTCAATTCAACTAAAGTAGGCGAAACAGACACCCGCCAGCTGCTACCTCTTGAGCTTGTGTTGGTTTTTCCCTTGAAGTGGAAAGGGTGATGCAGCAATGGAGAGTAAGTATTTCCGTCAGTTTGAGAACCAAGGTATCAATCCAGTAGGAGACAACGCGGAAACCCCAAATACCTGCACAAACAATCAAACAACTTACACCCAACGCTATAAAGGGGTTGTCATTCCCTTCACCATTATTTGCAAACGTGAAATATGATAGAGATAGATAAACTCTAAGTAACTATTTTTGGTATTTTTGGTTTACAGATTGGAACGTAAAAGATTGCAAAATAGTAGTTAGGAAACTTATAAGATGGAAAATAGACCCGGCGGCCATAGGTTTCACTAGAGGCTACTGTCAAGATAACAAATATTACGGTGGGTAAACAAATTACTGCCAAGCAATTGATAGATGAGCGCATAATTATGACAATATCTAAGACAATGATCATGAAAAGAGGCATCACGTCCATGTCAAGTAGACCAACTCCTACCGTCATCTACTACTATTACTCCACACGTCGACCGAAACAATTTTGCATCTAGAGTATTAAGTTTATAAAGAACAGAGTAATGCATTAAGGAAGATGACATGACGTAGCGGAATTAACTCAAGCAACATGACGTAGCGGAATTAACCCGTAGCGATGGCTCCACGACTAAGTCCTTTTACAAGGACATCTGCCGTGACAAAACCACGACATCTATGGTAACAATACAATACATGTCATATCCCTTTATGTCACTGGGATTGAGCACCACAAGATCGAACCCAAAGCAAAGCACTTCTCCCATTGCAAGAAAAACCAATCTAGTTGGTCAAACCAAACCGATAGTTTGAAGAGAATTACTAAGATATCAAATCATGCATATAAGAATTCAGAGAAGACTCAAATAATATTCGTAGATAAGCTGATCATAAATCAACAATTCATCGGATTTTGGCAAACACATCACAAAAGAAGATTACATCAAACAGATCTCCCTGAACATCGAGGAGAACATGGTATTGAGAATCAAAGAGAGAGAAGAAGCTATCTAGCTACCAGCTATGGACCCGTAGGTCGGTAAACTACTCACGCTTCATCGGAATGGCAATGGTGTTGATGTAGATGCCCTCCTTGGTCGAATACCCCTCCGGCAGAGTACCAGAAAAGCCATCCAGATGGGATCTCATGGATACAGAAGGTTGCGACGGTGGAAAAGTGGTTTCGATGCCCCCTCTAGGGTTTCTGGAATATATGTGAATATATAGGCAAAAGAAATAGGTCAGTGGAGCAATAGGGGGCCCACAAGGGTGGGGGCGCGCCCTCCGTCCTTGTGTCCGCCTCGTGGCTCCCCTGACGTGCACTGCAAGTCCTCTGGATGTCTTCTGGTCCAAGAAAAATCCTCATAAAGTTTCATTACGTTTGGACTCTGTTCAATATTCCTTTTCTGCGAAACTCAAAAACAAGGAAAAAAACAGAAACTGACACTAGGCTCTAGGTTAATAGGTTAGTCCCAAAAATAATATAAAATAGCATATTAATGCATATAAAACATCCAAAACAGATAATATAATAGCATGGAAGAATAAATAATTATAGATGCGTTGGAGACGTATCAAGCATCCCCAAGCTTAATTCATGCTCGACCTCGAGTAGGTAAAAGATAAAAACAGAATTTTTGATGTGGAATGCTACCCAACATATTTATCAATGTAATTCTTATTTATTGTGGCATGAATGTATAGATCCGTAAGGCTGAAAACAATAGTTTATCAATATCAAAACAATAATACTTCAAGCATTCTAAAAGCAATCTATAAAGCTTCAAAAAATAACATGGCTAAAGGAAGTTATCCCTACAAAATCATCTAGTCTTTTATGCTCCCTCTTCTTTCTTTAACATTCTTAAACCATGCCTATCCCGATGTCAATCAAGCAATTGTTTTCATACTTTAACATTCTTAAACCTTTTCAACTCTTCATGCAGTACATGAGCGTGAGCTATGGACATAGCACTATGGGTGGAATAGAAGGTGGTGATAGACAAAAGGAGGGAGAAAGTCTCACATCAACTAGGCAAATCAATGGACTATGGAGGTGTCCATCAATTGATATTGATGTGAGTGAGTAGGGATTGCCACGTAACGAATGCACTAGAGCTATAAGTATATGAAAGCTCAAAATAAAACTAGTGGGTTTGCATCAACTTGCTTGCTCATGAAGACCTAGGGCATTTGAGGAAGCTCATCGTTGGAACATACAAGCCAAGTTCTATAATGAAAAATCCCCACTATTATATGAAAGTGACAACATAGGAGACTCTCTATCATGAAGAACATGATGCTAGTTTGAAGAACAAGTGTGGAAAACGATAGTAACATTGTCCCTTCTCTCTTTTTCTCTGATTTTTTTTTTCTAGGCTCCTCTTTTTTTTGGAGACTATTTTGGCCTCTTTATTTATAACCTCACATGGGACAATGTTCTAATAATGATGATCATCACACTTTTATTTACTTATAACTTGATATTACAACTCGATACTATAACAAAGATATGACTCTATGTGAATGCCTCCGGCGGTGTACCGGGATGTGCAATGATCTAGAGTGACATGTATAAAAATATGAACGGTGGCTTTGCCACAAATACTATGTCAACTACATGATCATGCAAAGCAATATGACAATTATGATGTGTGTCATAACAAACGGAACAGTGGAGTTAAATGGCAATATATCTCAGAATGGCTATGGAAATGCCATAATATGTAGGTATGGTGGCTGTTTTCAGGGAGGATATAAGGTGGTTTGATGCACCGGCAAAAGTTGCGCGGCACTAGAGTGGCTAGAAAGGTGGAAGGGTGAGAGTGTGTATGATCCATGGACTCAACATTAGTCATAAATAACTCACATACTTATTGTAAAATTTTGTATTATCCCTCGAAGCAAAGTACTACGACGCATGCCCCTAGGGGAGAGGTTGGTAGTTGTTCACCATTGCGCGCCCCGACCTTCATGCAAAGATAAACAATCAAGATACAATGTGCTCAAATTTGGTTAGATAGTTAGGAGACCATACGTGCATGCTACGGGAATCACAAACCTTAACACAATTATTTCTTTGACTTCACAACCTACCACTACCATGACTCTAATATTTACCGTCCCAACATCTCAAAACAATTATAAGTATCAAACTTTTCATAGTATTCAATGCTCTATATGTGAAAGTTTTTTTATATCTCCTTTGGATGCCTATCATATTAGGACTAAATTCATAACCCAAGCAAATTACCATGTTGTTCTTAAAGAATCTAAAAATAATATAAGTGATGCAAGAGAGTTTAACAATTTCTATAGAATAAAACCACCACTGTGCTCTAAAAAGATATAAGTGAAGCACTAGAGCAAATTTGCCTAGCTCAAAAGATATAAGTGAAGCACATAGAGTATTCTAATAAATCACGATTCAAGCGTGTCCCTCTCAAAAGGTGTGTACAGCAACGATGATTGTGGCAAACTAAAAAGCAAATACTCATATCATACAAGACGCTCCAAGCAAAACAAATATCATGTGGTGAATAAAAATATAGTCTCAAGTAAAGTTACCGATAGACGAAGACGAAAGAGGGGATGCCTTCCCGGGGCATCCCCAAGCTTAGGCTCTTGGTTGTCCTTGAATTTTACCTTGGGGTGCCTTGGGCATCCACAAGCTTAGGCTCTTACCACTCCTTATTCCATAGTCCATCAAATTCTTACCCAAAACTTGAAAACTTCACAACACAAAACTCAACAGAAATCTCCTGAGCTCCGTTAGTAAAGCAAAGCAAATAACCACCCAATGTACTGTTGTGATCTTATTATTATTTTATATTGGTATAATATCTATTGTATTCCAACTTTTCCATGGTTCATACCCCCGATACTAGCCGTAGATTCATCCAAATAAGCAAACAACACATAGAAAACAGAATCTGTCAAAAACAGAACAGTCTGTAGCAATCTGAAAACTTCGCGTACTTCTATAACTCTAAAAATTATGAAAAATTAGGAAATCGTGGGGAATTTGTAGATCAATTTTGCGTAAAAATTTAGAAGGTTTTCACGTTCCAGCGAGTTACTGAATTTTCTGCACTTGCTGCGAAAGTTTCTGTTTTTCAGCAAAATCAAATCCACGATCATCGAAAGCCATCCCAAAGGTCTTACTTGGCTCAAAAACTAATTAAAACACCAAAACACAATTACTATAGAAGTAATAATATGTGATTACACAATAATAGAATGAAAAAGGCAAAAATAAATTTTATTCATTGGGTTGCCTCCCAAGAAGATCTTTCTTTATAACCATTAAGATCGGCTTGAGATCTCAATGACGCTCACATGAAAGATAAGAATTGAAGCACAAAGAGAGCATCATAAAACACATGGCAAACACATCTAAGTCTAACATACTTCCTATGCATAGGCATTTTATAAGCAAATAAATTATTAAGACAAGTGAAAACTAACATATGCAAGGAAGAAGAAAGAAACAATAGTAATCTCAACATAACGAGAGGTAATTTAGTAACATGAAAATTTCTACAACCATATTTTCCTCTCTCATAATAATTGCATGTAGGATCATATTCAAATTCAACAATATATCTATCACATAAATTTTTCTCGACATGATCCATATGTATGCAAACTTGACACTCATTCAAAATAGTGGGATTAACATAGAACAAAGGCATTGCTTCTCCAAGCCCACTTTTATCAAGAATTTCATAAGATTGAACAATATCCAAAGTAGTGGGATCAAAATTTGACATTCTTTTAGACCCACGTTCAATATCATGGCAAATATTTTTATCAATCTCATATTCATCGTGGGTCTTAAATATATTTTCTAGATCGTAAGAAGCATCACCCCAATCATGATCATTGCAACAAGTAGTGGGCATAGCAAAATAAGCATCCCCAAGCTTAGGGTTTTGCATATCATTAGCACAATTGACATTAATATAATTTATAATAAAATCATTGCAATTATGCTTTTCATTCAAGGAGCTATCGTGAATCACTTCATAAATTTTATCACAACTTTCAGATTCATGAATTTCAAGCTAAACTTCATAAAGATAATCTAGTGCACTCAACTCACTAGCAATTGGTTCATCATATTTGGATCTCTTAAAAAGATTGGTAAATGGATGAGGATCCATAAACTTTGTTTCTGATTTTCAATAAACACACAATTATACCAAGCAAACGAGTAAACAAACCAAGTAAGTCATAAGGGAAAACGAAAAGACGAACGGAAGAAGGGCGAAGAAAAGGCAAATCTTTTCGAAAATCATTTTAGAAGTGGGGGAGAGGAAAACGAGAGACGAATGGAAAATAACGTAAATGCAAGAGATGAAAGTTTTATGATGGGTACTTGGTGCGTCTTGATTTGACGTAGATATCAATGACACTAGAGATTGGCGAGTTGACAAAACACAAATCTTGACTCTTGACTTGGCGTAGATCTCCCCGGCAATGGCGCCCGAAATTTTTGCTGCTACCTCTTGAGCTTGCGTTGGTTTTTCCCTTGAAGAGCAAAGGGTGATGCAGCAAAGGAGAGTAATTATTTCCCTCAGTTTGAGAACCAAGGTATCGATCTAATAGGAGACAACGTGAAATCGCCAAATACCTGCACAAACAATCAAACAACTTGCACCCAACGCTATAAAGGGGTTGTCAATCCCTTCACCGTTATTTGCAAAAGTGAGATCTGATAGATATAGATAAACTGTAAAGTAAATATTTTTGGTATTTTTGGTTTATAGATTGGAAAGTAAAAGATTGCAAAATAGTATATGGGAAACTTATAAGATGGAAAATAGACCCTGAGGGCCATAGGTTTCACTAGAGGCTTCTCCGATGATTACAAATATTATGATGGGTAAATAAATTACTGCCAAGCAATTGATAGAAGAGCGCATAATTATGACGATATCTAAGGCAACGATCAAGAATATAGGCATCACGTCTGTGTCATGTAGACCGACTCCTGCCTGCATCTACTACTATTACTCCACACATCGACCGAAACGATTGTGCGTCTAGAGTATTAAGTTCATAAAGAACAGAGTAATGCATTAAGTAAGATGACATGATGTAGCGGAATTAACTCAAGCAATATGATGAAAACCCCATCTTGTTATCCTCGATAGCAACAGTACAATACGTGCCATGTCCCTTTCTATCACTGGAATTGAGCACCTAAAGATTGAACCCAAAGCAAATCACTTCTCCCATTGCAAGAAAAACCAATCTAGTTGGCCAAACCAAACCGATAGTTCGAAGAGAATTACTAAGATATCAAATCATGCATATAAGAATGGAGAGAAGACTCAAATAATATTCATAGATAAGTTGATCATAAATCCACAATTCATCGGATCTTGGCAAACACACCGCGAAAGAAGATTATATCGGATAGATCTCCAAGAACATCGAGGAGAACATGGTATTGAGAATTAAAGAGAGAGAGAAGAAGCCATCTAGCTACTATCTATGGACCCGTAGGTATGTGGTAAACTACTCACGCTTCAATGGAAGGGCAATGGTGTTGATGTAGATGCCCTCCGTGGTCGAATCCCCCTCCGGCTATGTACCGAAAAAGGCCTCCAGATGGGATCTCGTGGATACAGAAGGTTGCGGCGGTGGAAAAGTGGTTTCGATGCCCCATCTAGGGTTTCTGGAATATATGTGAATATATATAGGCGGAAGAAATAGGTCGGTGGGGCAATAGGGGGCCCATAAGGGTGGGGGCGCGCCCTCCATCCTTGTGACTGCCTTGTGGTTCCCCTGACGTGCACTCCAAGTCCTCTAGACGTCTTATGGTCCAAGAAAAATCCTCGTAAAGTTTCGTTTTGTTTGGACTCCATTTGATATTCCTTTTCTGCGAAACTCAAAAACAAGGAAAAAACAGAAACTGGCAATGGGCTCTAGGTTAATAGGTTAGTCCCCAAAATAATATAAAATAGCATATTAATGCATATAAAACATCCAAAACAGATAATATAATAGCATGGAACAATCAAAAATTATAGATACGTTGGAGACGTATCACCAGCCACCTTTATGCAAAACAAGTTGCATGTGTCTCGGTGGAACCGGTCTCATGTTCGTGGACATGTAAGATTGGTCTGGGCTGCTTCATCTTACAATATCGCGGAATCGAAATTAGACGTTGGTGGTAAGAAGTATAACGGTCACCACCCACAACTCTTTGTGTTCTACTCGTGCATATCATCTAGGCATAGACCTGGCTCATGATGCCACTGTTGGGGAACGTTACATGGAAAATTTAAAAAAAATCTACGCACACGCAATGATCTATCCATGGAGATGCATTACAACGAGGGGGGACAGTGTGTCTATGCACTCTCGTAGACCTTAAGAGGAAGTGTTTGACAATGCGTTTGATGTAGTCGAACTTCTTCGCATTCCAACCGATCGAGCACCGAACGTACGACACCTCCACGTTCTGCACACGTTCAACTTGATGACATCATCCGCCTTATTGATCCAGCAAGATGGCGAGGTAGTGGATGAGTTCCGGTAGCACGACGGCATGGTGACGGTGATGGTGATGTGATCTCCGCAGGGCTTCGCCTAAGCACTACAAAAATATGACTAAGGGAGTAAACGGTGGACAGGGGCGCCGCACACGACTAATACAATGTTGTGTGTGGTTGTGGCGCCCCTCCCCACATATATATAGGTGGGAGGGAGTGATGACCCACAAGTGTAGGGGGTCTATCGTAGTCCTTTCGATAAGTAAGAGTGTCGAACCCAACGAGGAGCAGAAGGAAATGATAGGCAGTTTTCAGTAAGGTATTTTCTGCAAGCACTGAAATTATAGGTAACATATAGTTTTGTGATAAGATAATTGGTAGCAAGTGAAAAACGGTAAAAGTAAATAAGGTGCAGCAAGGTGGCCCAATCCTTTTTGTAGCAAAGGACAAGCCTGGACAAACTCTTATGCAAGGTAAAGCGCTCCCGAGGACATATGGGAATTATCGTCGAGCTAGTTTTCATCACGATCGTCTGATTCGTGTTCGGTACTTTGATAATTTGGTATGTGGGTGGACTGGTGCTTGGGTGCTGCCCTTACTTGGACAAGCCTCCCACTTATGATTAACCTCTAATGCAAGCATCCGCAACTACAAAAGAAGTATTAAGGTAAACCTAACCATAGCCTGAAACATATGGATCCAAATCAGCCCCTTACGAAGCAACGCATAAACTAGGGTTTAAGCTTCTGTCACTCTAGCAACCCATCATCTACTTATTACATCCCAATGCCTACCTCTAGGCCCAAATAATGGTGAAGTGTCATGTAGTCAACGTTCACATGACACCACTAGAGGAGAGACAACATACATCTCATCAAAATATCGAACGAAGACCAAATTCACATGACTACTAATAGCAAGACTTCTCCCATGTCCCGAGGAACAAAAGTAACTACTCATGAGACATAATATTGTTCATGATCAGAGGGGGTATTAATATGCATAATGGATCTGAACATATGATCTTCCACCAAATAAACCAACTAGCATCAACTACAAGGAGTAATCAACACTACTAGCAACCCACAGGTAACAATCTGAGGTTTGGATACAAGATTGGATACAACAGATGAACTAGGGTTTGAGAGGAGATGGTGCTGGTGAAGATGTTGATGAAGATAGCCCTCCCCAAGATGGGAGAGTTGTTGGTGATGACGGCGATGATGATTTCCCCCTCCCGGAGGGAAGTATCCCCGGCAGAACAGCTCTGCCAGAGCCCTAGATTGGTTTCCGCCTCGGTTCCGCCTCGAGACGGCGGCGTCTGGTCCCGAAAGCCTCTCCTTGATTTTTTTCCAGGTCAAAACGCTTCATATAGGAGAAGATGGGCACCGGGGGCCCACCGGCTGGCCCTCGAGGCAGGGGCGCGCCCTGGGAAGGGGAGCGCCCCCCACCCTCGAGGCGAGCCAGTGGCCCCTCTCGTGGGTTTCTTTCGCTGGATATTTTTTATATTTTCCGAAAAAATGTTCTGTGGAGTTTCGGGGCTTTTGGAGTTGTGCATAATAGGTTTCCAGAGTTTGCTCCTTTTCCAGCCCAGAATTCCAGCTGCTGGCATTCCCCCTTCTTCATGTAAACCTTGCAAAATAAGAGGGAAAAGGCATAAGTATTGTGACAAAACATATATATGAACAGCCCATAATGCAATAAATATCAACTTTTAAGCATGATGCAAAATGGACGTATCAACTCCCCCAAGCTTAGACCTCGCTTGTCCTCAAGCGAAAGCCGATAACGAAAAATATGTCCACATGTTTAGAGATAGAGGTGTCGATAAAAACAAAATACGGACATGAGGGCATCATGATCATTCTCATAACAGCAACTTATATACATATAGTCATATGATCATTATGCTAAAGTAACAATTCATCCACAATATCAAGTATGCATCATAAACTTCATTGGAAACTAACAAACTTTGGTCTCGGTCATTGAAGCAATTGCAATTTATCGTAACATCAGAAAGAGTCAATATAAGAGCTTTTCAGGAAGCCTACATACTCAACTATCATATAGTCTTTCATAATTTCTCACACTCACGCAATACTTATGTTTATGGAGTTTTAATCGGACACAGAGAAAGATAGGGGCTTATGGTGTTGCCACCCAACCATTTATCTCAAGGGTAATGTCAACAGTAATAGATCATGAAGACTTACATCCAAGTGGGTATATATGTCAGGATCTTTCCAACACAATGTGCTTGCGAAAGGATAAATTGAAAAAGGAAAGGTGGATTTCACCTTGACACTTATAAGAGAAGAATAAATGATAGGCCCTTCGCAGAGGGAAGAAGAGGTTGTCATGTGTTTTTATGGTTGGATGCACAAAGTCTTAGCATAGAAGAACTTCACTTTATATTGCCACTTGTGATAAGGACCTTTATTATGCAGTCCGTCGCTTTTATTACTTCCATATCACAAGCTCGTATGAAGCTAATTTCTCCCACACTAATAAATCATACATATTTTAGCGGATTTACAACATGACAACTTACTTGGAAGGATCTTTCTTGATCCATAGGTAGGTATGGTGGACTCTCATGAAAAAACTGGGTTTAAGGATATATGGAAGCACAAGTAGTACCTCTACTTAGTGCAAGGAATTTGGGCTAGCATGAGGGAGAAAGGAAAGCTCAACATGTTGGAAGATCCATGACAATATACTTTATTTCGGATATAAGAAGACATATCCCATTATGTTGTCTTCCTTGTCCAACATCAACTCTTTAGCATGTCATACTTTAATGAGTGCTCACAATCATAAAAGATGTCCAAGATAGTATATTTGTATGGGAAGCCTCTCTTCTTTTATTACATCCTATTAATTGCAACACTGACCAATACTATGTTTGTCACCTCCCAACAACTTTTCTTTATCATACTCTTGTATGTGAAGTCATTACTTCCCATAAGATCGATATGATCTCTTTGATTCTCTTTTTGTTTTCTTTCTTTTTATCATGACCCAGGTGAGGGAATCAAGCCCTTGACTCAACACTAATCTTTATTATATAGCTCACGTACTAGATTACAAAGGATAAAGCTCAAAAAGCAAAAGCTCACAACTAGATCATGCTAACTTTATTCTAATAGATCAAGATACTACCAGAAGGGTCAAACTAAGTAAAACGGTAAAGAAAGGAGTGATGGTGATACGATATCGGGGTCACTCCCCCAAGCTTGGCAGTTGCCAAGGGGAGTGCCCATACCCATATGATTATGTCTCCTTCCTCGGGGTTGGTGATGATGACTTCTTCCTCAGCTTACGCTTAAGGGTAGAGTTTTGCTCCTTCAGATCATTAATATCTTGCTCAAGGCTTAATATCTTCTTGCATAATGCTTGCTTGTTTTCCTGCAATAGGTTAAAAGGGATAAATTCGAATTTAGGTTTCTTTACTCTGTCGGGGAGGCTCGACTTTTTGAACTCCACATGCATGTCCCCCGGTTGAGGTAGCGGGACTTCGTCTTCATCCGAGCTAGTCCAATCCTTCCTCTTTGCATCATGGTCCTCTTCTTCCTCCATGGTCCAGCCATAATGCTCCAAATCACCATAGACCTTAGGGTTAGCAAGGGAATCAACCACATAGCTTTCCCCATCCGAATCATAGGACAAAATGTTGCCTTTATCTGTGACACAACGGCTTGAAATGGAAACACAGGGATTCTGCGTGATACAGAGGTCAAAACCTTCGGGAGTATATATAATGAATTTTTCCTGAACAAAAGGAGTAACCTACAAGAAAACGGAGTCCGGGGGACGCACGGGGTGCCCTCGAGGCAGGGGGGCGCGCCCTGGAAGGGGGCGCGCCCCCTACCCTTGAGGAGACCCCGTGTCTCCTCTAGACTGCGGTTTATTTTTCTATTTTTCTAAATATTCCAAAACGGAGAAAAAATGCCTTTAGAACTGCTTTGGAGTCGGTTTACTTACCGTATCACGTACCTCTTCCTTTTCGGAGGCTGAATCGTTCTGGAAAGTGTCCCTTATGTATTCCTCCGGGGTTATGGTTTTAATAATATTTATTTCAACATTTATAGGATTACCCGAGATATAATGTTTGATCCTTTGACCATTCACCACCTTCGGATTTGTGCCTTCGAAGTTGTTTATTTTTATGGCACCGGAACGATAGACCTCCTCGATAACGTAAGGTCCTTCCCACTTGGAGAGAAGTTTTCCTGCAAAAAATCTTAAACGAGAGTTGTATAGCAAAACATAATCACCTACGTAAAACTCACGCTTTTGTATCCTTTTGTCATGCCATCTTTTAACTTTTTCTTTAAATAGCTTGGCATTCTCGTAGGCCTGGGTTCTCCATTCATCGAGACAACTAATATCAAATAGCCTCTTTTCACCGGCAAATTTGAAATCATAATTGAGCTCTTTGATAGCCCAATATGCCTTATGTTCTAGATCAAGAGGTAAGTGACAAGCTTTTCCATATACCATCTTATATGGAGACATATCCATAGGATTTTTGTATGCAGTTCTATAGGCCCATAATGCATCATCTAGTAACTTGGACCAATTCTTTCTAGACCTATTAACTATCTTTTGCAAGATTAATTTCAACTCCCTATTACTTAGTTCTACTTGACCACTAGTCTATGGGTGATAAGGTGATGCAATTCTATGGTTGACATCATACTTAGCAAGCATCTTACGGAAAGCACCATGAATAAAGTGTGAACCACCATCAGTCATTAGATATCTAGGGATTCCAAACCTCGGAAATATAACTTCTTTAAGCATCTTAATAGAGGTGTTATGATCAGCACTACTAGTTGGAATAGCTTCTACCCACTTAGTAACGTAATTAACATCAACTAGGATATGTGTGTACCCATTAGAGGCAGGAAAAGGTCCCATATAATCAAAGCCCCAAACATCAAATGGTTCAATAACAAGTGAATAATTCATAGGCATTTCTTGACGTCTTCTAATATTACCAATTCTTTGACATTCATCACATGATAAGACAAACTTACGGGCATCCTTGAAGAGGGTAGGCCAATAAAAACCGGATTGCAATACCTTGTGTGCAGTTCTGTCTCCCGCATGGTGTCCTCTGTAAGCTTCGGAGTGGCACTTGCGTAGGATCTATTCCTGTTCAAGCTCAGGCACACAACGTCTAATAATACTATCTACTCCTTCTTTATAAAGATGTGGGTCATCCCAGAAGTAATGTCTCAAATCATAGAAGAACTTTTTCTTTTGCTGGTATGTGAAGCTAGGAGGTATAAACTTAGCAACAATGTAATTAGCATAATCAGCATACCAAGGAGCAGTACAAGAAGTACTTATGACAGCTAGTTGTTCATCAGGAAAGCTATCATCAATAGGTTGTGGGTCATCAAGTATATTCTCTAACCTAGACAAGTTATCTGCTACGGGGTTCTCAGCTCCCTTTCTATCAATAACATGCAAGTCAAATTCTTGCAGCAAGAGAACCCATCTAATAAGTCTAGGTTTAGCATCTTTCTTTTCCATAAGGTATTTGATAGCAGCATGATCAGTGTGAATAGTTACTTTATAATCAACGATATAGGGTCTAAACTTATCACAAGCAAACACAACTGCTAAAAATTCTTTCTCAGTGGTAGCATAATTTCTTTGGGCACTATCTAGAGTTTTACAAGCATACTGGATAACATTCAATTTCTTATCAACTCTTTGCCCTAGAACTGCTAAAAATGCTTTCTTAAATATTTCAAATGCTTCTAGACAATCATCATCAAAGACAAAAGGAATATCTTTCTATAAAAGATTAGTCAGAGGCCTGGAGATTTGGAGAAGTCCTTAATGAACCTCCTATAAAACCCGGCATAACCAAGGAAACTTCGTATACCTTTGATATCCTTAGGGCATGGCATCTTTTCAATAGCATCAACTTTAGCTTTGTCAACTTCAATACCTCTTTCAGAAATTTTGAGTCCCAAGACAATGCTTTCATTAACCATAAAGTGGCACTTCTCCCAATTCAAGACAAGGTTAGTGTCTTCACATCTCTGCAAAAATCGATCAAGGTTGCTTAAGCAGTCATCAAAAGAAGTTCCGTAAACGGAGAAATCATCCATGAATACCTCAAAAATCTTTTCACAAAAATCAGAGAATATAGCCATCATGCATCTTTGAAAGGTAGCAGGTGCATTACATAAACCAAAAGGCATACGTCTATAAGCAAAGGTTCCGAAAGGACAAGTAAAGGTGGTCTTTTCTTGATCCCCTTTTGACACAGGTATTTGAGAGAAACCAGAATAACCATCTAGAAAGCAGAAATGAGTATGTTTGGATAACCTTTCTAGCATTTGATCAATAAATGGAACTATTCGTTCTTAGTAGCCTTATTTAACTTACGGAAATCAATTACCATCCTATAACCTGTAACTATTCGTTGCGGGATCAATTCATCTTTATCATTAGGGTCTACAGTCATACCTCCTTTCTTAGGAACACAATGGACAGGACTTACCCACTGGCTATCAGCAATGGGATAGATAATACCTGCCTCTAGAAGCTTTAGTATTTCCTTCCTTACCACTTCTTTGATCTTAGGATTTAACCGTCGCTGATGATCGATAACTGGTTTAGCATTTTCTTCCAATTTTATCTTGTGTTGACATATTGTGGGACTAATGCCCTTAAGACCATCCAGAGTATATCCAATAGCAGCTCGGTGCTTCTTCAGAGTTTTCAATAATCTTTCTTCTTCCTGCTCTGAAAGGTTAGCACTAATAATAACATGATATATCTTCTTTTCATCAAGATAAACATACTTAAGATCATCAGGCAAAGGTTTAAGTTCAAATACGGGATCACCCTTGGGTGGAGGAGGATCCCCTTGTTGGAAATATGCCCTAGAGGCAATAATAAAAGTATTATTATTATATTTCCTTGTTCATGATAATCGTTTGTTATTCATGCTTGAATTGTATTGTACGGAAACAGCGATACATGTGTGAATATATAGACCACAATGAGTCCCTGGTGAGCCTCTAGTTACCAGCTCGTTAATCAACAGATGATCACGGTTTCCTGACCATGGACATGGGATGTCAGTGATAACGGGATCACATCATTAGGAGAATGATGTGATGGACAAGACCCAATCCTGAGCATAGCACAAGATCGTATAGTTCGTAATGCATAAGCTTTTCGGTGTCAAGTATTTATTCCTTAGACCATGAGGTTGTACAACTCCCGGATGCCGTAAGAATACTTTGGGTGTGCCAAACGTCACAACGTAACTGGGTGGCTATAAAGGTACGCATCGGGTATCTCCGAAAGTGTCTGTTGAGTTGGTACGAACCAAGACTGGGATGTTGTCACTCCGTATGACGAAGAGGTACCTCTGGGCCCACTCGGTAAGACATCATCATAATGAGCTCAAAGTGACTAAGGGGTTAGTCACGGGATGATGGATTACGGAACGAGTAAATAGACTTGCCATGACGAGATTGAACAAGGTATCGGGAATACCGACGATCGAATCTCGGGCAAGTACCGTACCGATGGACAAAGGGAATAACATACGGGATTGAGTGAATCCTTGACACGGTGGTTCATCCGATGAAGATCATCGAGGAACACGTGGGAACCAACATGGGTATCCAGATCCCGCTGTTGGTTATTGACCAGAGAGTGGTCTCGGTCATGTCTACGTGTCTCCCGAACCCGTAGGGTCTACACACTTAAGGTTCGGTAACGCTAGGGTCGTAGAGATACATGCACGTGGAAACCCGAAAGTTGTTCGGAGTCCCGGATGAGATCCCGGACGTCACGAGGAGTTCCGGTATGGTCCGGAGGTAAAGATTGATATATAGGAAGTCAGGTTTCGGCCATCGGGTGATCTCCGGGGGTCACCGGGAGTGTCCCGGGACCACCGGAGGGGCCCCGGGGGTCCACCGGGTGGGGCCACCCATCCCGGTGGGGCCCCTAGGCCACAAGGGGGAAGTGTCCAGCCGTAATGGGCTGGCGTACCACTTGGGCCCTCCTCCCCATGCGCCTAGGGTTGAAACCCTAGGGGGGAGGTGGCGCCCCACTTGCCTTGGGGGGCAAGGACTCCCCCCTGGCCGCCGCCCCCCCTATGCAGATTGGATCTGCAGAGGTTGGCGCACCCCCCTGGCCCCCTATATATATGTGGAGGGGGAGAGGGCAGCCGCACCCTTGCCCTGGCGCCTCTCCCCCTCCCGTCACACCTCCGTCTCCTCAACGCAGGGCGCCCGGCGAAGCCCTGCAGGAATCTCCACTGCATCCACCACCACGCCGTTGTGCTGTTGGATCTCTGACGACTTCTCCTCCCCCCTTGCTGGATCAAGAAGGAGGTGACGTTGCTGCACCGGACGTGTGTTGAACGCGGAGGTGCCATCCGTTCGACGCTAGATCATCGGTGACGAAGAACGCGAAGAGTACGACTACTTCATCCACGCTTCTTCGTAAGCTTCCGCACGCGATCTACATAACGGTATGTAGATGCACTCTTACTTGCTCGTTGCTAGATGTCTCCTTAGTTGGATCTTGGTGAAAGCGTAGAATTTTTTTGAATTCTGCTACGTTCCCCAACAGTGGCATCTGAGCTAGGTTTAATGCGTAGCATCTTGCACGAGTAGAACCCAAAGTAGTTGTGGGCGTTTGAGTTTGTTCAACTTTCTTGCCGTTACTAGTCAATCTTGATTCGGCGGTATTGTGGGATGAAGCGGCCCGGACTGACTTTACACGTACGCTTACGTGAGACTGGTTCCACCGACAGACATGCACTAGATGCATAAGGTGGCTGGCGGGTGTCTGTCTCTCCTACTTTAGTCGGATCGGATTCGATGAAAAGGGTCCTTATGAAGGGTAAATAGAAATTGACAAATCACGTTGTGGTTTTGGCGTAGGTAAGAAATGTTCTTGCTAGAACACCTATAGAAGCCACGTAAAAATTTGCAACAACAATTAGAGGACGTCTAACTTGTTTTTGCAGCATGTGCTATGTGACGTGGTATGGCCAAAACGAAGATGTGATGAATGATATATGTGATGTATGAGATTGATCATGTTCTTGTAATAGGGAATCACGACTTGCATGTCGATGAACTTGACAACCGGCAGGAGCCATAGGAGTTCTCTTAATTATTGTATGACCTGCGTGTCACTGAATAACGCCATGTAATTACTTTACTTTATTGCTAAACGTTAGCTATAGTAGTAGAAGTAATAGTTGGCGTGACGACTTCTTCAAGACACGATGATGGAGATCATGATGATGAAGATCATGGTGTCGAGCCGGTGACAAGATGATCATGGTTCCCCGAAGATGGAGATCCAAGGAGCAAGATGATATTGGCCATATCATGTCACTTTAATTGATTGCATGTGACGTTTATCATGTTTATGCATCTTATTTACTTAGAACGACGGTAGTAAATAAGATGATCTCTCACTAAAATTTCAAGAATTGTGTTTCCCCTAACTATGCATCGTTGCTAAAGTTCGTTGCTCCGAAGCACCACGTGATGATCGGGTGTGATAGGTTCTAACGTTCGCATACAACGGGTGTAAGCCAGATTTACACACGCGATACACTTAGGGTTCACTTGCGAGCCTAGCATGTACAGACATGGCCTCGGAACACGGAAGACCGAAAGGTCGAACACGAGTCGTATAGAAGATACGATCAACATGAAGATGTTCACCGTTGATGACTAGTCCGTCTCACGTGATGATCGGACACGGGCTAGTCGATTCGGATCGTGTATCACTTAGATGACTAGAGAGATGTCATTCTGAGTGGGAGTTCATTAAAATTTGATTAAGATGAACTTAATTATCATGAACTTAGTCTAAATTCTTTACAATATCTCTTGTAGATCAAATGGCCCACGCTCAGGTTTCCCTTAACTTCAACGCGTCCTAGAGAAAACCAAGCCGAAAGACGATGGTAGCAACTTTACGGATTGGGTCCGTAACCTGAGGATTATCCTCATAGCTGCCAAGAGATCATATGTCCTTGAAGCACCGCTAGGTGATGCACCTGCTCCCGATGCGGCCCAAGATGTTTTGAACGTCTGGCAGTCACGTAGTGATGATTACTCCCTGGTTCAGTGCGGCATGCTTTACAGCTTAGAGTCGGGGCTCCAAAAACGTTTTGAGCACCACGGAGCATATGAGATGTTCGAAGATCTGAAAATGGTTTTCCAAGCTCATGCCCGAGTCGAGAGATATGATGTCTCCGACGCATTCTACAGCTGTAAGATGGAGGAGAACAGTTCTGTCAGTGAGCACATCCTCAAAATTTCTGGATTGCACAACCGCTTGTCTCAGCTGGGAATGAATCTCCCAGATGAAGCGGTCGTTGACAGAATCCTCCAGTCGCTCCCACCAAGCTTCAAGAGCTTCGTGTTGAACTTCAATATGCAGGGGATGGAGAAGTCCATTCCCGAGGTGTATTCGATGCTGAAATCAGCGGAGGTGGACATCAAGAAAGAACATCAAGTGTTGATGGTCAATAAAACCACTAAGTTCAAGAAAGTCAAGGGTAAGAAGAACTTCAAGAAGGACGGCAAGGGAATTGCCGCGCCCGGCAAGCCTGTTGCCGGGAAGAAGCCAAAGTATGGACCCAAGCCTGAGACAGAGTGCTTTTATTGCAAGGGAACGGGTTACTGGAAGCGGAACTGCCCCAAATATTTAGCAGACAAGAAGGCCGGCAACGTCAAAGGTATATGTGATATACTTGTTATTGATGTGTACCTTACCAGCACTCGTAGTAGCTCCTGGGTATTTGATACCGGTGCAGTTGCTCACATTTGTAACTCAAAACAGGAGCTGCGGAATAAACGGAGACTGGCGAAGGATGAGGTGACGATGCGCGTCGGGAATGGTTCCAAGGTCGATGTGATCGCCGTCGGCACGCTGCCTCTACATCTACCCTCGGGATTAGTTTTAAACCTCAATAATTGTTATTTAGTACCAACTTTGAGCATGAACATTGTTTCTGGATCTCGTCTTATGCGAGATGGCTACTCTTTCAAATCGGAGAATAATGGTTGTTCTATTTATTTGAGAGATATGTTTTATGGTCATGCCTCGCTGGTCAATGGTTTATTTTTGATGAATCTCGAACATAGTAATACACATATTCATAGTGTAGATGCCAAAAGATGTAAAGTTGATAATGATAGTCCCACATACCTGTGGCATTGCCGCCTTGGTCATATTGGTGTCAAACGTATGAAGAAGCTCCTTTCAGATGGACTTCTAGAGTCTCTTGATTTTGAATCATTTGACACGTGCGAACCATGCCTATTGGGTAAGATGACCAAGACTCCGTTCTCCGGAACAATGGAGCGAGCAACCAACTTGTTGGAAATCATACATACCGATGTGTGCAGTCCAATGAGTGTTGAGGCTCGTGGAGGCTATCGTTATGTTCTCACCCTCACAGATGACTTGAGTAGATATGGGTATATCTATTTGATGAAACACAAGTCTGAGACCTTTGAAAAGTTCAAGGAATTTCAGAATGAGGTTGAGAATCAACGTGACAGAAAAATAAAGTTCTTACGATCAGATCGTGGGGGTGAATATTTAAGTCATGAATTTGGCACACACCTTAGGAGCTTTGGAATTGTTTCACAATTGACACCGCCCGGAACACCTCAACGTAACGGTGTGTCTGAACGTCGAAATCGTACTCTATTGGACATGGTGCGATCTATGATGTCCCTCACCGATTTACCGCTATCTTTTTGGGGTTATGCTTTAGAGACTGCCGCATTGACTTTAAATAGGGCTCCGTCGAAATCCGTTGAGACGACTCCGTATGAACTTTGGTTTGGCAAGAAACCGAAGCTGCCGTTTCTAAAAGTTTGTGGTTGCGATGCTTATGTCAAGAAACTTCAACCTGAAAAGCTCATACCCAAATCGGAAAAACGCGTCTTCATAGGATACCCAAAGGAAACGATTGGGTACACCTTCTACCGCAGATCCGAAGGCAAAGTCTTTGTTGCCAAGAATGGATGCTTTCTGGAGAAAGAGTTTCTCTCGAAAGAAGTGAGTGGGAGGAAAGTAGAACTTGCTGAGGTGACAGTCACCCCTCCTGTACCGGAAAGTAGCGCAGCGCAGGAAACTGTTCCTGAGGTGCCTGCACCGACAAGGGAGGAAGTTAATGATGAAGATCATGAAGAAACAGATCAAGTTACTACTGAACTTCGAAGGTCCACGAGGGCACGTTACGCACCAGAGTGGTACGGCAACCCTGTCCTGGAAATCATGTTGTTAGACAACGGTGAACCTTCGAACTATGAAGAAGCGATGGCGGGCCCGGATTCCAATAAATGGCTTGGAGCCATGAAATCCGAGATAGAATCCATGTATGAAAACAAAGTATGGACTTTGGTGGACTTGCCTGATGATCGGCACGCCATAGAAAATAAATGGATATTTAAGAAGAAGACAGACGCGGATGGTAATGTGACCATCTATAAGGCTCGGCTTGTCGCTAAGGGTTATCGACAAGTTCAAGGGATTGACTACGACGAGACTTTCTCTCCCGTAGCGATGCTGAAGTCAGTCAGAATCATGTTAGCTATTGCCGCATTCTATGATTATGAGATATGGCAAATGGACGTCAAAACAGCATTCCTTAACGGCTTCCTCAAGGAAGAGTTGTATATGATGCAACCGGAAGGTTTTGTCGATCCAGAGAACGCTAACAAGGTATGCAAGCTCCAGCGCTCGATTTATGGGCTGGTGCAAGCGTCTCGGAGTTGGAACATTCGCTTTAATGATGTGATCAAAGCGTTTGGATTTATACAGACTTATGGAGAAGCCTGTATTTACAAGAAAGTGAGTGGGAGCTCTGTGGCATTTCTCATATTATATGTGGATGACATATTGCTGATGGGAAATGATATAGCATTCTTGGAAAATGTAAAGGCCTACTTGAATAAAAGTTTTTCAATGAAGGACCTTCGAGAAGCTGCTTACATATTAGGCATCAAAATCTATAGAGATAGATCAAGACGCCTCATTGGTCTTTCACAAAGTACATACCTTGACAAGATATTGAAAAAGTTCAATATGGATCAGTCCAAGAAGGGATTCTTGCCTGTTTTACAAGGTATGAGATTGAGCAAGGCTCAGTTGCCGACCACGGCAGAAGATAGAGAAAAGATGAGTGTCATTCCCTATGCCTCGGCCATAGGTTCTATCATGTATGCCATGCTGTGTACCAGACCTGATGTGAACCTTGCCATAAGTTTGGTAGGGAGGTACCAAAGTGATCCCGGTACGGAACACTGGACAGCGGTCAAGAACATCCTGAAGTACCTGAAAAGGACTAAGGATACGTTTCTCGTTTATGGAGGTGACGAAGAGCTCGTCGTAAAGGGTTACGTCGATGCTAGCTTCGACACAGATCTGGATGACTCTAAGTCTCAAACCGGATACGTGTATATTTTGAATGGTGGGGCAGTCAGCTGGTGCAGTTGCAAGCAAAGCGTCGTGGCAGCATCTACATGTGAAGCGGAGTACATAGCTGCTTCCGAAGCAGTGCAGGAAGGAGTCTGGATGAAGGAGTTCATCACCGACCTAGGAGTCATTCCAAGTGCGTCAAGCCCGATGACTCTCTTCTGTGACAACACTGGTGCTATTGCTATTACCAAGGAGCCCAGGTTTCACAAGAAGACCAAGCATATCAAGCGCCGTTTCAACTCCATCCGAAATTATGTTCAGGATGGAGATATATATAT
>LR738713.1:520533510-520580357 GCA_902687465.1 Secale cereale | reverse complement strand
ATATATATATTTGTAAAGTGCATACGGATCTTAATGTTGCAGAACCGTTGACTAAACCTCTTCCACGGGCAAAACATGATCAACACCAGAACTCTATGGGTGTTCGATTCATCACAATGTAACTAGATTATTGACTCTAGTGCAAGTGGGAGACTGTTGGAAATATGCCCTAGAGGCAATAATAAAAGTATTATTATTATATTTCCTTGTTCATGATAATCGTCTGTTATTCATGCTTGAATTGTATTGTACGGAAACAACGATACATGTGTGAATATATAGACCACAATGAGTCCCTGGTGAGCCTCTAGTTACCAGCTCGTTAATCAACAGATGATCACGGTTTCCTGACCATGGACATGGGATGTCAGTGATAACGGGATCACATCATTAGGAGAATGATGTGATGGACAAGACCCAATCCTGAGCATAGCACGAGATCGTATAGTTCGTAATGCATAAGATTTTCGGTGTCAAGTATTTATTCCTTAGACCATGAGGTTGTACAACTCCTGGATGCCGTAAGAATACTTTGGGTGTGCCAAACGTCACAACGTAACTGGGTGGCTATAAAGGTACGCATCGGGTATCTCCGAAAGTGTCTGTTGAGTTGGTACGAACCAAGACTGGGATGTTGTCACTCCGTATGACGAAGAGGTACCTCTGGGCCCACTCGGTAAGACATCATCATAATGAGCTCAAAGTGACTAAGGGGTTAGTCACGGGATGATGGATTACGGAACGAGTAAAGAGACTTGCCATGACGAGATTGAACAAGGTATCGGGAATACCGACGATCGAATCTCGGGCAAGTACCGTACCGATGGACAAAGGGAATAACATACGGGATTGAGTGAATCCTTGACACGGTGGTTCATCCGATGAAGATCATCGAGGAACATGTGGGAACCAACATGGGTATCCAGATCCCGCTGTTGGTTATTGACCAGAGAGTGGTCTCGGTCATGTCTACGTGTCTCCCGAACCCGTAGGGTCTACACACTTAAGGTTCGGTAACGCTAGGGTCGTAGAGATACATGCACGTGGAAACCCGAAAGTTGTTCGGAGTCCCGGATGAGATCCCGGACGTCACGAGGAGTTCCGGTATGGTCCGGAGGTAAAGATTGATATATAGGAAGTCAGGTTTCGGCCATCGGGTGATCTCCGGGGGTCACCGGGAGTGTCCCGGGACCACCGGAGGGGCCCCGGGGGTCCACCGGGTGGGGCCACCCATCCCGGTGGGGCCCCTAGGCCGCAAGGGGGAAGTGTCCAGCCCTAATGGGCTGGCGCACCACTTGGGCCCTCCTCCCCATGCGCCTAGGGTTGAAACACTAGGGGGGAGGGGGCGGCCCACTTGCCTTGGGGGGCAAGGACTCCCCCGTGGCCGCCGCCCCCCCTTTGCAGATTGGATCTGCAGGGGCTGGTGCACCCCCCTGGCCCCCTATTTATATGTGGAGGGGGAGAGGGCAGCCGCACCCTTGCCCTGGCGCCTCTCCCCCTCCCGTCACACCTCCGTCTCCTCAACGCAGGGCGCCCGGCGAAGACCTGCAGGAATCTCCACTGCATCCACCACCACGCTGTTGTGCTGTTGGATCTCTGACGACTTCTCCTCCCCCCTTGCTGGATCAAGAAGGAGGTGACGTTGCTGCACCGGACGTGTGTTGAACGTGGAGGTGCCGTCCGTTCGGCGCTAGATCATCGGTGACGAAGAACGCGAATAGTACGACTACTTCATCCACGCTTCTTCGTAAGCTTCCGCACGCGATCTACATAACGGTATGTAGATGCACTCTTACTTGCGCGTTGCTAGATGTCTCCTTAGTTGGATCTTGGTGAAAGCGTAGAATTTTTTTTGAATTCTGCTACGTTCCCCAACACCCCTTGGATTTCAACAGGCAAGTTGTTTTTCAATACGGGTCCCTGTGTAAGGAATATTTCATCCATTTCCCTTCTCTCATTCATATGCATATCATTTTCACGATCTAGCAAGTATTGTTCTAAAGGATCATTAGGTGGCACGGAAATAGAAGCGAGACCAATAAGTTCATCCTTACTGGGTGATGCCTTTTCAAGGGGTTGCCTACGGAATTTAGCAAGTTAAAATCATGAGACGTATCCCCTAATCCAACAGTAACAATATCTTTCACACAGTCTATCTTGGCATTAACGGTATTCAAGAAGGTTCTACCAAATATAATGGGACAGAAAGCATCTTGTGGGGAACTAAGAACAAGAAAGTCAGCAGGGTATTTAACCTTCCCACACAAGACTTCAATATCTCTAACAATCCCTACTGGTGAAATAGTATCTCTATTAGCAAGCTTAATAGTAACATCAATCCCTTCTAACTCAACAGGTGCAATATCATGCATAATTTCGTTATACAAGTCAAGAGGGATAATACTCGCACTAGCACCTATGTCACATAAACCATGATAGCAATGATCTCCTATCTGAACATAGATGACAGCAAGCCTACAACAGGTTTATGTTTATTCCTAGCATTGGGTTTGGCTATTCTAGCAGACTCTTCTTGGAGATAAATAACATGTCCATCTAAATCTTCTACCAAGAATTCTTTAACCATAGCAACACTAGGTTCAACTTTAATTTGCTCAGAGGGTGTAGGTGTTCTAGTATTACTCTTACGAACTATAGTTGAAGCTTGAGCATGATCTTTTATCCTAACAGGGAAAGGTGGTCTTTCAATATAAGTTGTAGGTATAACAGGATCAACATTATAAGTGATAGTCTTTTCTTCAACTTTAATAGGTTCAACTACTTTTACTTCAATAGATGGATGGTATTTAAACCACTTCTCCTTAGGGAGATCAACATGAGTAGCAAAAGATTCACAGAAAGAAGCTACTATCTCAGAGTCAAGTCCATATTTAGTGCTAAACTCACGGAAAACATCGGTATCCATAAAACCTTTAACACAATCAAACTTAGGGGTCATACCTGACACCTTACCTTCGTCGAGGTCCCAATATTTGGAGTTGCACTTATTTCTTTCCAATAAATCCCATTTGAATTCAACAGTCTTCATCATAAAAGAGCCGGAACAAGAATTATCGAGCATGGTGCGATTATTGAGAGAAAGCCGAGCATAATTTTTTTGGATGATCATCTTTCTTGAAATCTCATGATTGGGGCATGAATATACCATTGACTTAAGCCTCGCCCAATCTTGATCGATGCTTTCTCCTTCGCGAGGCCAGAAGTTATAAATATAATTACGATCACGATGAACCTGGTGCATAGGGTAGAACTTCTGATGAAATTCCAACTTCAGACGATTATAGGTCCAAGATCCCATATCATTGCATAGCCTAAACCATGTCAATGCATCTCCCTTCAAAGATAAAGGGAAGACCTTCTTCTTGATAACATCCTCAGGCATACCTGCAAGCTTAAACAATCCACAAACTTCATCCACATAGATTAGATGTAAATCGGGGTGAAGTGTTCCGTCCCCTATATAAGGATTTTCATGCAGTTTCTCTATCATACCCGAAGGAATCTCAAAGCAAACATTTTCAATAGGTGCAGTAGGTTCAGGAGCAACTCTTTGCTCTTCTGCTCGGGGTGAAGATACCCCGAACAAGCCCCTCAGAGGATTTTGAGCCATAGTAACAAGTGACAATAAATTTCAGCACACTATATAAATTTTTCTTTACCAAATTCCACTTACCAAAGGCGCTTCACTCCCCGGCAATGGCGCCAGAAAAGAGTCTTGATGACCCACAAGTGTAGGGGGTCTATCGTATTCCTTTCGATAAGTAAGAGTGTCGAACCAAACGAGGAGCAGAAGGAAATGATAGGCAGTTTTCAGTAAGGTATTTTCTGCAAGCACTGAAATTAAGGTAACAGATAGTTTTGTGATAACATAATTGGTAGAAAGTGACAAAAGGTAAAAGTAAATAAGGTGCAGCAAGGTGGCCCAATCCTTTTTGTAGCAAAGGACAAGCCTGGACAAACTCTTATGCAAGGTAAATCGCTCCCGATTACATATGGGAATTATCGTCAAGCTAGTTTTCATCACGATCGTCTGATTCACGTTCGGTACTTTGATAATTTGGTATGTGGGTGGACCGGTGCTTGGGTGCTGCCCTTACTTGGACATGCCTCCCACTTATGATTAACCTCTAATGCAAGCATCTGCAACTAAAAAAGAAGTATTAAGGTAAACCTAACCATAGCCTGAAACATATGGATCCAAATCAGCCCCTTACGGAGCAACGCATAAACTAGGGTTTAAGCTTCTGTCACTCTAGCAACCCATCATCTACTTATTACTTCCCAATGCCTTCCTCTAGGCCCAAATAATGGTGAAGTGTCATGTAGTCGACGTTCACATGACACCACTAGAGGAGAGACAACATACATCTCATCAAAATATCGAATGAAGACCAAATTCACATGACTACTAATAGCAAGACTTCTCCCATGTCCTCAAGAACAAAAGTAACTACTCACGAGACATAATATTGTTCATGATCAGAGGGGTATCAATATGCATAATGGATCTGAACATATGATCTTCCACCAAATAAACCAACTTGCATCAACTACTGTAAGTGCATCTAGTGCCACCCCTAGTGGTTTTGGAGTATTGACGACAAACCTGGTTGAGGGATTAATGTGTTTGTGAGAATTGCAGGATAACACAGGTAGTAGTCCCTCATTGATTAGGTTAACCTACCGGAGATGACCCCTAAAAATGTATGAAGACATTGATATCAGTGGTGGTATATGAAGATAATCATATTGAAGACTATGACATGAGAAGACATTATGTGAAGACTATGGAGAGCGAAGACGTAGAGGTTTTGTTGTTTCCTTTTCTTTTTTGTTGAGTCATAGGAACCACCGTACTGTTAAGTGGGGTCCAAGTGAACTAAGTCAGAGTGACTGAAGTGATGCTCAACCAAATCCTATGTCTTCGAGCGAAGACTATGAGAGCAAATCTTATCTAGAGGCGGATGAGTCAGCTTTACTTGGAGCTCAAGTAAAGTTGCCGTGCGTGTTTGAAATCTGACCGTTGGAACACGTGTCAGTTCCTTAGTGACCCAAGGTCACTTCGGACAAATCAGGTCGGGTTGCCCAGTGGCTATAAATAGCCCACCCCCTACACCATAAATTGGTGGCTGCTTAGAGTTATTGCACGGCTTTTGTCGTTTGAGAGCAACCCACCTCCGAAGCATTTGAGAGAGAAATCCTTGCGAGGACAAAGCCCAAACACCTAGAGCCAAAGAGTGTTAGGCATCACTGAAGTCTTTCTGTCTGTGTGACCTGAAGACTTATTACACTTGAGGACTGTGTTTCCTCCAGCTGGTTAGGCGTCGCGTTCTGAGCATCCAAGAGTAATTGTGGATTGCCGGTGAACGAAGTCTATGAAGGTTTGGAAGTCTACCTTGAAGACTTACCAGAGTGATTGGGCGAGGACTAGGTGTCCTTAGCTCAAGGGGAACAAGATGAAGACGCGGTCTTCTGAGTTAAATCTCAGCCTCCCTAACCAGACGTACAGTTGTCACAGCAACTGGAACTGGTCTAACAAATCACTGTCTTCCCCGAGCTACTGGTTCCATCCTTTCCTTCCCTTTACTTATTGCTCTATGTTGTGAAGACATTGCATGTTTGCTTTATCTGGCTGTCTTCACTGAGTATATACTTGTTGTGATTGGCTTCATTCCTTCTTCCTTTATGATCACTACTGCCTAGTTGCTATTAGTCTTCATGCTTTCACTTCATTGAATACGTGACTATGGCTTATCTAGTGTAGTCCACTTTCCGCTACATACTAATAGGCTTGAGCTTATCGTTTGTCTTCGAAACTACCATGTTTTGAAGCATTTCATAAAAATCGCTATTCACCCCCCCTCTAGCCGATATACTGCACTTTCAATTGGTATCAGAGCAAGGTACTCCCTTGTTCTGTGTGATTCGGTTTAACCACCTGGAGTTTTAGCTATGTCGACCACAGGAATGAAGACTGTGTCTTGCCCCATGTTTGACAGTCAAGAGTATCCCAAGTGGAAGGCTATGATGAAGAAACGTCTCATGGCGATTAAAAGTGAGGTGTGGACCGTCACTGAGATTGGTCTTACTGATCTATGCAAGAGGGCAGAAGCTGATGATATTCGCAAGTTCACTCTTCTCAATCTCACAGCGAAGGACGTCATCTGCTCCTGTCTATCTCAAGATCAGTTCAGGAACATCATGCATCTTGATCATGCGAAGCTTATCAGGGACCGTCTCTCTGAAGTCTATGAAGGTCATCGAACTCGTGATGATTCTGGGTTTGAGAAATTCAAGGAATCCCTCAAGACGATGACTTTCGATCCAGAACCATCATATTCTGCACCATGTCTTATGGCAAACGGTGCCAAGGTAACCGAATGCTATTCATCTGAATCTAGTGATGATGAATCTGGTGATGAGTTTGGACCCAGCTATGTCAAACTTGCTTCCCTTGCCAATAAACAACAATTGCTTTGGAAAAGGCTCAAATAATGCTTAAAAAGAGCAATGACATGTTGGGTGAAGAAATGGATCAGTCTAAAAACTTAGCTGAAAGTCTTCAGAGGCTTCAGGCTAAGTTAACTACGCTTCAAAGTCTTCATAACACTCTCTTGTCCGATCATTAAAAGTTAAGAGGATGTTCTGAAGATCTTTAGAAGGAGCATGATTCATTACTTGCTCAACATGTCAGTGCTTCTCACGAAGAGTTTGAACCACCATGTCTAAAATGCATTGAACGTGATAATGCTACATCTGTTGCTGAATGCTCTACTGCTGCCACTGTTGCAATATCTTCAACTATTGATGTGGTAACTAACCCCTCTGCTAAGGAAACCACTACTATTGCTGATAAAAATGCTAGGTTGAAGACTTTGCTTGAAACAGGGATGTACAAAAGCCTCAAAGGGCATCAGACTCTATGTGATGTCCTCAAAAAGCAGATACTGAACCGAAACCCTAGGAAAGAGGGTGTTGGGTTCGACAGGAAAATGAATGTTGATGGTTCATACTGGAAGCCTGAGCAGTATCCCAAAACCACATGGGTTGCTGCAAAGGGACCTTCAGTGGATCCATCTACCTTATCTGGCTTCACTTGTGCTAATCCTGTTATCATTGATGAATCCTTTGATGCAAACTATAAACTGTTTAAGAATCAAAATGGTGAAGTGTTTGCCAGGTATATTGGTACTAACTGCAGGAACGGGCCACCTATGAAGAAGATCTGGGTACCCAAAGGTTGTCTTGAGAAGCTTCCAGCAAATACTGTCATGACACCTCCTAGGATGAAGACAAACCCCAGACCAAAAGCTTCATATGGTCCTAAGGTTTCATACAGACAAAGGACTCACCTGAGTCACCCTAACACAGATGTTTTGCAGAGAAATCATACTCAGACCCATGAATATGAGTGTGTTTCTTCAAACCGCTATGTTCATAAATCAAAGAACTTTTCTGCCTATTCTTATGAGTATTATTCTCCTGCAAGACTATTTGATAGGGCCCCAAAGCCAAAATTCTCAGATGCTGCTCTTAGACTCATTGCTTCTAAGCCACCCCTGAAAATGTGGGTGGTTAAGAAGAACTAACTTTCTCTTGCAGGGAAAGGTCTCCAGCCTATAATCAAAGGCTTCTGATGTATTGTTGGGAACCTAAAACACTTGTAGGGGACACGATCAAATGCCCAAAATGACTTACTGCTCATACTATTCATAAATCACTTGCTGAACATCTTATCAGTCCTAACTTACATCTAAAGCTTTCATAATCCACTTATGCATCAATTGTTTATGCTTCACAATGGCTTTTGGTGAAGCCTATCCTCCTAACTACATTGTAGGGGGAGACACCAAAGTCTTCAGAATGGATTATGGATAGCGAATGCACAAATCATATGACTGGTGATCGAAATCTTCTCATGGACTCAACTTTACGTCCATCCAACAAGAGTCACATCACATTTGCTGATACTGGTAAGAGCAAAGTGTTGGGTCTAGGTAGAGTTGCAATCTCAAGAGATCAGCACATGGATAAAGTCATGCTTGTTGAATATCTTGGCTTCAACTTAGTGGCTGTCTCAATGCTTTGTGACTTAAACATGATTGTGATCTTTGGTAAATTTCGTTGCATTGTACTAATGGAATCTGACAAGTCTTTAGTATTTGAAGGATACAAAAAAGGTGATTTGTATATGGTAGATTTCTCAGCTGGACCGCAGATGGCCGTATGTCTTCTAGCAAAAGCTTCAGAGTGCTGGCTCTGGCATCAGAGGCTAGGACATGCTGGCATGAGGAACTTGCATACTCTCGCAAAGAAGAAGCATATCATAGGCATCGAGGAACTCAAGTTCAAGAAAGATCATCTATGTGGTGCCTGTGAAGCTGGGAAGATGACTAGAGCCAAGCACCCCTCGAAGACAATCATGACCACATCCAAACCCTTCGAGCTGCTTCACATGGACTTATTTGGCCCTACTCACTACTCCACATTCTCTACCACAGCCTGTCTCTATGGCTTCGTCATTGTTGATGATTACTCAAGATACACATGGGTGCACATAATACTCTACAAGACTGAAGTGCAAGATGTCTTCAGACGCTTCGCCAACCATGCCAAGAACAACTATGGCATCAAGATCAAGCATATAAGAAGTGACAATGGCACTGAATTCAAGAACACTGGCCTCGATCTTTATCTGGATGAGATGGGAATCACTCATGAATTCTCTGCCCCGTATACACCTCAGCAAAATGGGATCGTTGAGCGCAAGAACAGAACTCTAATTGAGATGGCTCGAACAATGCTTGATGAGTACAAAACACCAAGAAGATTCTGGCCCGAAGCTATTGACACTGCATGCCATATCATCAACCGAGTTTATCTTCACAAGCTTCTGAAGAAAACATCCTATGAACTCCTCACGGGAAAGAAGCCTAATGTAAGCTACTTCAAAGTATTTGGAGCAAAGTGCTGGATCAAGGATCCTCATCATAAGTCAAAATTTGCACCCAAAGCTCATGAAGGCTTCATGCTAGGATATGGAAAGGAATCACACTCCTACAGAGTCTTCAACATTTTTCTCTATAAAACTGTTGAAACTGTGGATGTGAGGTTTGATGAGACAAATGGATCACAAAGAGAATCCCTACCAAATGTGCTAGATGAAGCTTCACCAAATGAATCTATCAAGCTAATGGGAACTGGTGAGATCATGCCTTCTGAAGCACAACCTGATGAGGAACTCATCATCTCTGCTCCAAATCAACCTGACGACAATGCTCAGCCTGAAGACAATACTCCTGATGAAAACAATGCACAGCAAGAGCAAAATATTCGTCCAGCTCATCCTCGTGTTGCAAATGAAGTACAAGTTGAGAAAATAATTGACAGCATAAATGCTCCTGGTCCACTCACTCGCTCAAGAGCAACACAGCTTGCAAATTTCTGTGGGCATTTTGCTTTTGTCTCAATATCTGAACCCAAGAAAGTTGCTGAAGCTTTTATGGAGCCTGAATGGATTTAAACAATGCAAGAAGAGCTTCAACAGTTTGAGCTGAACAATGTGTGGGAACTTGTCAAGCGTCCTGATCCCCGAAAGCACAACATAATAGGCACAAAATGGATCTATCGCAACAAGCAAGATGAGCATGGTCAAGTGGTCAGAAACAAAGCTCGTCCCGTTGCTGAAGGATACACTCAAGTTGAAGGGATTGACTTCGATGAAACATTTGCTCCTGTGTCTAGACTTGAAGCTATTCGTATACTGCTAGCCTATGCAAATCATCACAACATACTTCTATATCAAATGGATGTAAAGAGTGCCTTTCTCAATGGAAGAATTGAAGAAGAAGTGTATGTTGCACAACCACCTGGCTTTGAAGACCCAAAATGTCCTGACATGGTATACAAGCTCAACAAGGCACTGTATGGCCTCAAACAAGCGCCTCGTGCTTGGTATGACACCCTCAAAGACTTCCTGAAGAGCAAAGGCTTCAAACCTGGATCCCTAGATCCTACACTCTTCACGAAGACATATGATCATGAGCTATTTGTCTGCCAAATCTATGTGGATGACATTATCTTCGGCTGCACGGACAAGAAATACAGTGATGTGTTTGGTCACATGATGCAAGAACAATATCAAATGTCTATGATGGGTGAGCTGAAGTTCTTCCTTGGTCTTCCAATTCGTCAGCAAAGCAACGGCATCTTCATATCTCAAGAGAAGTACCTTAAAGACTGTCTGAAAAAGTTTGGTATGCAAGACTGCAAAGGGTACTCGACGCCAATGCCTGCTAAACATCATCTGGGTCCCGACGCCAATGGTAAAGAGTTTGATAAACAGGTATACTGCTCCATGATTGGTTCTTTACTTTATTTATGTGCATCTAGGACAGATATTATGCTTAGTGTTTGCATGTGTGCTCGATATCAAGCGGCACCAAAGGAGTCGCATCACTTAGCTGTGAAGCGAATACTTCGATATTTGGCTTGCACCCCAACACTAGGATTATGGTATCCAAAGGGCTCAGAGTTTGATCTAGTAGGATTTTCAGATGCAGATTATGCTGGTGACAAAGTTGATCGCAAGTCCACATCTGGCACATGTCACTTTCTAGGACGAGCACTTATCTGTTGGTCTTCAAAGAAGCAGAACTGTGTATCACTCTCCATTGCTGAATCTGAATACATTGCTGCTGGATCTTGCTGCGCTCAGCTTCTCTAGATGAAGCAAACACTCAAGGACTATGGAGTCCATCTGAAGCATGTGCCACTCTACTATGATAATGAAAGCGCCATCAAGATTGCCAACAACCCAGTTCAGCACTCGAAGACAAAGCACATTGAAATTTGTCATCACTTTCTCAGAGATCATGTTATGAAGGAAGATATTGATATCATACACGTCAACACCGAAGAGCAACTGGCAGATATCTTCACAAAGCCCTTGGATGAGAAAAGGTTTTGCAAGTTGTGGTGTGAGCTAAATATCTTAGAATCCTCAAATGTCCTGTAATCAGGCACACATCCTAACACTTATGCATGTTGAAGACTTAGATGTGCAACACACGAAGTAAAGTATATCTTCAATCAATGAAGACTTACATTCTAAGTGTGAATACATTAACATGGAATTTGACTTCAGAGCGCCATGATAATTGTGCGCCGTGTTTGGGTCTAATACTTCCTATACGGTGGGTAACGCCACCACCAAATTCTTGTTTGAAGCTTTTCTCGTGGCGTTACATTTGCAAAGTCTTCGCACTTGGTTTGTCTTCATATAGGACATATATATATATATAGAGTTGTGTTCTGTCCTCAACAGCATTCACTTATAGCTATGTCTTTGTATTTGAATCTTTTGGACTAAGTGAATGTGATCGGACCCTAACCTCTCTATGCTTTCTCATCTCACACTCTGTCTATCCAAATCATATGCATTCTGTTGAAACAGTCGAATATCTTCTCTGCATCCTTGTCAGCAGAAGATACAGAGACAAGCTTTAAATCTGATTTTAATGCTCCATCCGTTATGCCTAAAACCCGGAGAAGCCGGAACGACTACTCTGATAGTCGTGGTGTACGTGGGATCGTGGGACAACTCTCAATACATTACATGACCGCCACATGTCACTCGTACGTGAACCGTCAGGGGCACCTGAGTAATTACGATGTGCCGCCTCCCATGCCTATAAATGCATGTCCCATCACGGTCAAAAGTTTCTTCTACCACCTCTCCATATCGACCAACCCTAGCGCCTCTGCTAGCTTTCGACGACGTCGGCGACGAAGCGCTTCGCTGCCGCAACTTTGTCAACGCCGTCCTCACGCCGGCCGCGGACATCTTCTACTCCGCCATCACCGTAGCTGTCCTCTGTCGCCAAGTTAGGGCACGGAAGACCAAGCTGCTGGGCATTCAACTCCTACTCCGTTTAAGCAGTTCATCGTGTGGTAAATAAAACTTGCTTTTTACCATCTTCTAGATCCATAAAGATTCATCTACTTTACCACAAGAGGTTTCTGCCTACTTAGATATATAAATCTATCATGTCTGCATCTCATATCCTGCCTAGTACATTCACATATGCTTCAACTATAGTTAGATTCCTCACTTGTACTTATTCGTGGATTCGTACAAATCTGGAACCAACTCCCATGAGTGAATGTCTTCGCACTATGAGGTCAAAGTCTTCAAAACTGTTTTAATCTTCAAAACTTCTGAGAATGCATATGACCTCTTCCCCTTCCCTCGCATCTCTAATGCTGTCACAGGTACATGTCCGTGGGAGAATCCCTTGGTTCTCATAGTATGGATTCATTTGCAGAGTTTTTGGAGCGTCACATTCATTCCCGTGAAGACAGTTCCTGTCAGACCAGCATACCGAAGCATTTGCCTGTTTTGAAGCCATTCAATTTGAAGCCCTTCAGGTTGAAGCAAATGGCAACTGACAAGACAGTAAGAAAGGGTGGCAGACAGCGCCATGGCAATACCTCCATTGATTTGCCTCCTGATCTCAGTGAGATATACAAGACTGATCCAGAAGAGGATTACAATCAAAGAAAGACCCAAATCCAATGGATTCGAAGATACTGGGCCGAACAGTGGTTCAAGTATAGGTTCGTGACCCAAGAGTATGCCGAGAAAAACGCCATCAAGCATCCTTGGGGAGATATCACTTATAAGAATCTTCCCCCCAAGACTCGTGCTGAAGCCATTGCTCAAGGCTTCTATCCTTGCATGGTTAGAGGGCCTCAGCCTGCTAATGCTGATCCAAGCTCTCTGCTCTGGTGTCGCGACGACAATCTGTTCAAGCGAAATCTTCAATTCGCCAAGAACTCGGCCAAAGAAAACAAGAAGCTGTGGGGATTAGACTTCAATCCTGGCCCCTCTGCGCCCCGCGCTGATGGGACGCGCGAAGCTGAACCGAATCTGGTTGGGCCCTTCTACAACCTAGAGGGCCTCATCAGTCACATAAGGGTTCAAGGGGCAGATGTAGATCAGCCTGAAGTAGATGATGACTCTGAAGAAGCACCTGCAACGCCGAAGCCCCAGAAGAAGAAATCAAAGGCTTCGAAGACTACTCCTCCAAAGGCGTCTAGAGTGAAGCCTTTGGCTACTGCTCCACCTGCACCAAGTGTGCAATCTGAGGAACACTCTCGAATCTCCAAGAGCAGACAGCTGAAGAGGAAGCCAACACGCAACCCCAGTCCAGCTCTCACTCCTGATGCAGTACAGAAGACTGCCAATGATGCCCTTGATCTCTCAAGTGATGAAGATCTTGGTGATGATGCTCTGGAGCTATTGATCAAGAGCAAGCAGGATGCTGAAATCTTCAATGATTTGCCCCTCTTTGACGTTGAAGTGCTCAATAACTTCATTGATGAATGGTTTGACACTCCCAACCTGAGCTTCGACGATCTTCAACTTCCAGTTGGCCTCAGCGTCTCCTTTCATGGTGCCATTGCTTCTGAGCTGGCTCTGGCTGAAAGAATTGTTGAGCTGAAGCAAAAGATAGATTATGAAAAAGCTCAGTTCAAGAAGCATATGGACAAGCTCAGCGTGCAAGAAGTTAAAAACTTCAAGATTATGATGCAAGAGCTCAAGGAAGCCTTTCGCGAGCGGCGTGAAGAAGCTAAAGGTTCTCGTGAGCGAATCAAGGACTTGGCTGCACAATGCGTTCAAGCATTCAATGAAGCTGAAAAGTGCAAGGCACTTGGGCGTCCTGGCATTGATCCAAGGATGGCTGCCAAGAAGAAGAAGAAGCAGGCTGTGCCCGAAGCTGAAGCATCTGGGAAGGAAACGCCTCGCATAGTCTTCCCTGCTAGCATGACTGGCACGAAGCCTAAAGCAACCCCAACCGCTTCAAAGCTCAAGAAGACTAAGGTGGCTGAAGCTGAAGCGCGCAAGCGTAAGTAATCTACTGATGAAGCTCCACCCACCAAGAAGCGCAAAACTAAGAGGGATAAGGCTGCTTCCAAAGAGCCTATCTTTGTCGAGCCAATCTCAGTTGCTCGCCCTGCATCTGCCCAGAGAGAACGAAGACTGACTGTTCATGAGCCTGCTCCCACAGAGGCTGAAGACATTCCAGCTGTTGACACCACCGCAGCTGAAGACATTGGTCCTCAAGACAATGTTGAAGATGATGAAGTCCTTCCTCAGATCGAGTACAACATTGACTCTTCGCCTGTTCTCACGAACAGCGAACGCATCAGCATTGGCCGTCCATTGATGCCAATTGCTCAGGATGACTCGTGGGCTGATCACCCACAAGATACACAAGACACTCCCCAGCAAACTCAAGACACAAGTACGGTGCTTGAAGATAAAGACTTTGAGGCCCAACAACCTCCATCTCCTCAGGGGTCGCCAGCTTTTCGCAGGCTTCGCAAAGGACCAAGGCCTCAAGTCACTGCCCCAAGTGCTCCAGAAGGAGTAGAGCAACCATCTGCACCTGATGCTGCTCCTACTGGAAGCCCCTCAAAATCTGAAGCCAAAGCGGCTGAAGATATTCCGGCTGCATCAGCCGAAGAAGAACCACCCCAACAAGAAGAAGAACAACCCCATGTTGAAGAAGAAAGTACTGCCGCACCCCCTGTTCTCGAGGAGAACGTGTCCGACCCTCCAACTCCTGAAGTGGAGGTAACAAATTTAGAGGCTGCCACCACCAACACTGAAGCCAATGACGTGGTCATGGCTGAAGCTTATGTGGCACCTGAAGATACTGTGGCGCCTGAAGTACCTGCGCCTGAAGTAACTACTCCTGAAGCCAGTGCTGCTCCTGAAGCCAGTGTTGTACCTAAAGCCAATGCTGCACCTGACGCCAATCTGCAGCTTGAATACAATGCCTCTGCTCCTGTTCCGCCTCCACGGCCCCATACCATTGAGCAAGCATACAACAAGGATGATCAGCTTGTTACTGTCTGGTGGCCCATTCTGATTCCGCCACCTACAACTGAACCCCGTGCTGCAGGTCCTCAGTTTGATCATCATATTGCGCACAGGCCCCAAGTTCAGAAGCCTAAGCCAAGACTGCCAAGGCTTCCAGGTATTGCAACATCTTCAGGGTCATTCAATGCCAATAGCTTCACTGCGCACAACACCTTCTTTGAGAGTGCCAAGAACCCATATTCCAAGCCAAGAATATCATCAGACAGGTTCTGGAGCCATCAACAGCGCAACTACTACTCAAGAGTACTCTATGATCAAGGGCGCATTTTCCCTCATATGCGTCTTGACACTGAAGCTATTGCTGGTCTGCCCTGCTTGGAGGAAGCTCTTGACTGCTTCCGTGATGCTGGCCTACTCAATTTTGTCCTAGATAAAGAGCATTGGAATGAAGAGCTGCTTCTGCAATTCTATGCAACACTCCACATCCGAGGCCACAGCAGGGATTCGAAGACATGGGTCCTTGAGTGGATGACAGGCAATGTGCATCATGAAGCTAAAGCCTTTGATCTCATTGAGCTTACAGGCCTGCCCAGTCCAGGAGATCTATATGAACCTGGCTGTCAACTACACACTGAAGCCTTGGAGAGTATCTTTCAGAAGCGTCAGCCCAACATGAGCCAAATGCTCAGCATGATGAAGCCTCTGCCAAGTGATGCTGGATATCCTAAGGAATTCTTTGTTGAAGACCTTGAGTACCTGCCGCGCACCATCTATCACATCATCAGGCGTACTCTATGGCCAATCAAAGGACATTCTTCATCAGCCAAGCTTGAAGGCACTATGAAGACTTTGGTCTTCTATATCTTCAATGGCATCAGCTTCAATGCTCAAGATTTCTTCATCAGGCAAATGGCTATGTCTGGAGCTGATCTATTTGGACTGAAATTTTATGCCCCTTGGATAATGCGTCTCATCAAGTTGCACTCAGCTGTCACTTATCAGCCCTCTGCTCGCAACCATCAGATTTTCTTGCCTGAGGTTGATATGTCAGCTGAAGCCATCTACCAAGAGCCTGCTAAAGAGCCAGTTAGTCTTCACAATGCTGATAATCAAAGCTTCACTCAGCAGATTGAAGGGGTTCCAGCAGTCTCACATATCTATCCTCTGGCTGGCCGTACTCGTCTACCTCGACACGCTGAAACTGAAGCCACTGAGAGCACCATCGCTCAAAGGCCTCAGAAGTGATCTCGTGTCCTAAACAACTGAGAGCTTCTTGTAGCCCTTCATCAGAAATAGGACAAGCATCACCTCTGGTTAAAGCATCAGATGCAAAGCCTCTTGGTGGATGTGAATCGCATTCGCAATCTTGCCACCAAGAATGCTTTTGTTGCTCATGAAACATGTCGGAGGTCTTGGAAGAGTTTGACCTTGCTGAGTGCTGAAGCGGATCTTCAAGACGATGGCTTCACTGAGAGATTCAAGTTTGACAACACTCCTCCAAGGACTGCTGTTATGCATCGAACTCCATCCCTTGAAGACTCTGAATACTCCTCCTCCGCTGCAACAATTGACGCCAGGGTGATCGATGATCAGGATGATGCTACTTCACCGCCTCCTACTTCAGCGTGCATCGACACTGCACCAACCACTTCTGCACCGCCAAACGACAACACCGACCCTGCATCCTCTTCTGCTCCACCTGGGAACGAGTAGAGGCTCTATGTCTTCAAACCTTTTTGGTCCTTACTAACAAAAGGGGGAGAAGCATATGAGTTGATAGTCTTCAAGCGGGTCCATATGGGCGGGTGCTTTATAATTTGCCTAGTGTTTACAACTCTCGTTTTGCTACATTTGGTTATTTGAGTTGTAACACTTAAACTGATGGTCGTCTGCTACATTTTTTGATGCTACTCTGTAATGCGATGATAAATTCTGCATCTGCTACCTTATATTCCGCACTTAGTCATTATTGCATACGTCCATTTTTCATTGTGCAGGTCATTATCTTCGACATATCAATTATGCATGATGAATTGTCTTCATAAGTTGAAGAGGATCTCCACAAGTACAACCTGCCATGTGCATTTGCATTCAAAGGCAAATCAACTATATGCACATCTTCAGGGGGAACCTTTTGCTACTTACGAAGACAATACCTTATCCTTTACAATTTCACATATATTTATCCCCGTTGAAAACTTCAACCAGTTTGTCATGAATCACCAAAAAGGGGGAGATTGTAAGTGCATCTAGTGCCACCCCTAGTGGTTTTGGAGTATTGACGACAAACCTAGTTGAGGGACTAATGTGTTTGTGAGAATTGCAGGATAACACAGGTAGTAGTGCCTCATTGATTCGGTTAACCTACCAGAGATGACCCCTAAAAATGTATGAAGACATTGATATCAGTGGTGGTATATGAAGATAATCATATTGAAGAATATGACATGAGAAGACATTATGTGAAGACTATGGAGAGCGAAGACGTATAAGTTTCGTTGTTTCCTTTTCTTCTTTGTTGAGTCATAGGAACCATCGTACTGTTAAGTGGGGTCCAAGTGAACTAAGTCAGAGTGACTAAAGTGATGCTCAACCAAATCCTATGTCTTCGAGCAAAGACTATGAGAGCAAATCTTATCCAGAGGCGGATGAGTCAGCTTTACTTGGAGCTCAAGTAAAGTTGTCGTGTGTGTTTGAAATCTGACCGTTGGAACACGTGTCAGTTCCTTAGTGACCCAGGGTCACTTCGGACAAATCAGGTCGGGTTGCCCAGTGGCTATAAATAGCCCACCCCCTACTCCATAAATTGGTGGCTGCTCAGAGTTATTGCACGGCTTTTGTCGTTTGAGAGCAACCCACCTCCGAAGCATTTGAGAGAGAAATCCTTGCGAGGACAAAGCCCAAACACCCAGAGCCAAAGAGTGTTAGGCATCACTGAAGTCTTTCTGTCTGTGTGACCTGAAGACTTACTGTGTTTCCTCCAGCCGGTTAGGTGTCGCGTTCTGAGCATCCAAGAGTAATTGTGGATTGCCGGTGAACGAAGTCTGTGAAGGTTTGGAAGTCTACCTTGAAGACTTACCAGAGTGATTGGGCGAGGACTAGGTGTCCTTAGCTCAAGGGGAACAAGGTGAAGACGCGGTCTTCTGAGTTAAATCTCAGCCTCCCTAACCAGACGTACAGTTGTCACAGCAACTGGAACTGGTCTAACAAATCACTGTCTTCCCCGAGCTACTGGTTCCATCCTTTCCTTCCCTTTACTTACTGCTCTATGTTGTGAAGACATTGCATGTTTGCTTTATCTGACTGTCTTCACTGAGTATCTACTTGTTGTGATTGGCTTCATTCCTTCTTCCTTTATGATCACTACTGCCTAGTTGCTATTAGTCTTCATGCTTTCACTTCATTGAATACATGACTATGGCTTATCTAGTGTAGTCCACTTTCCGCTGCATACTAATAGGCTTGAGCTTATCGTTTGTCTTCGAAACTACCATGTTTTGAAGCATTTCATAAAAATCGCCTATTCACCCCCCCCCTCTAGTCGATATACTGCACTTTCAACTACAAGGAGTAATCAACACTACTAGCAACCCATGGGTACCAATCTGAGGTTTGGATACAAAGATTGGATACAAGGGATGAACTAGGGTTTGAAAGGAGATAGTGCTGGTGAAGATGTTGATGAAGATAGCCCTCCCCAAGATGGGAGAGTTGTTGGTGATGACGGCGGTGATGATTTCCCCCTCCCGGAGGGATGTATCCCTAACAGAACAGCTCTGCCGGAGCCCTAGATTGGTTTCTGCCTCGGTTCCGCCTCGAGACGGTTGCGTCTGGTCCTGATAGCCTCTCCTTGATTTTTCCAGGTCAAAACGCTTCACATAGTAGAAGATGGGCACCGGGGGCCCACCGGATAGCCCTCGAGGCAGGGGGTGCGCCCTGGGAAGGGAGGCCCGCCCCCCACCCTTGAGGCCAGCCAGTGGCCCCTCTCGTGGGTTTCTTTCGCCAGATATTTTTTATATTTTCCGAAAAAATGTTCTGTGGAGTTTCGGGGCTTCTGGAGTTGTGCAGAATAGGTTTGCAGAGTTTGCTCCTTTTCCAGCCCATAATTCCAGCTGCCGGCATTCCCCCTTCTTCATGTAAACCTTGCAAAATAAGAGGGAAAAGGCATAAGTATTGTGACAAAACATGTATGAACAGCCCATAATGCAATAAATATCAACTTGTAAGCATGATGCAAAATGGACGTATCAGGGAGGGAGGAGCAGCAATAGGAGGCGCCCAAGTAGGAGGAATCCTACTTGGAGTCGCTCCCAAGCCACGCCCCCTGCCATATATAACCGAGGGGAAGGGAAGAGGGGGGAGGGAAGGAAGTGGGAATCCTAATCCATAGTTTCCTTTCCCTTCCTCTCTTTTCTTCTCCTCCTAGGCCGTCCTGCTATGGGGGCGCACCAGCCACTTTCGGCTGGTGGGTTCTCTCTCTTGGCCCATAAGGTCCATAACTTTTGTGGGGGGGGGGGCGAGGCGGGGTACCCGAAACACCTTTTGGTGACCCGATAAATACCCTATACCCTTCGTAACACTTTCGGTGTCCGAATACCATTGTACTATATATAAATCTTTACCTCTCGACCATTTTGAGACACCTCATCATGTACGTGATCTCATCCGGGACTCCGAACAACATTCGGCCACCAAATCACATAACTCATATAACACTATATCTTCAATGAACGTTAAGCGGGCGGACCCTACGGGGTCGAGAACTATATAGACATGATCGAGACACCTCTCCGGTCAATAACCAATAGCGGAACCTGGATGCCCATATTGGCTCCTGCATATTCTACGAAGATCTTTATCAGTCGAACCGTTATGAGAACATACACAATTCCCTTTGTCCGTCGGTATGTTACTTGCCCGAGATTCGATCATCGGTATCTTTATACCTAGTTCAATCTCGTTACCGGAAAGTCTCTTTACTCGTTCCGTAATACATCATCTCGTAACTAACTCATTAGTCATTTGCTTGCAAGGCTTCTTATGATGTGTATTACCGAGAGGGCCGAGAGATACCTCTCCGATACTCGGAGTGACAAATCCCAATCTCGATCCATGCCAACTCAACAAACACCTTCGGAGATACCTGTAGAGCATATTTATGATCACCCAGTTATGCTGTGACGTTTGATAGCACACAAAGTATTCCTCCAGTATCCAAGAGTTGCATGATCTCATGGTCTGAAGAACATGTATTTGACATACAAGAAAGCAGTAGCAATAAACTGAACGATCACATGCTAAGCTAACGGACGGGTCTTCCCGTTATCAAATGAAAATTCATGTCTAGCGGGGGAAGAAAAACTAGGAGCGAGCCACATTTTTGTTATGAAACCTTAACCATCTTTGATCAACGAGCTAGTCTAGTAGAGGCTTACTAGGTACACGGTATTTGTTTATGTATTCACACATGCATTTAAGTTTCTGGTCAATACAATTCTAGCATGAATAATAAACTTTTATCAAGAATAAGGAAATATAATAATAACCATTTTATTATTGCCTCTAGGGCTTATTTCCATCATCTATATGCCACTTCCTATTCTATATCACCCATGGGAAGATATTAATAGAATTTTGTGCTTAGTTTTCCTAGGACTCAAAATGAAAATATTTCCATGCAACAAGATAGACGATGCTTCACATGTTGCAAATCTATTTTGTATGGAAATCTTGTGTTTACATGGCAAGACTATTGTGTCACACCGCGACGTCAAGCTCCTTAGCTACTTTTGAAAGATGTTATGCGCCAAGCATGGAATCAAGATACTCATCTTATCGGCATACCACCCACAAACGGTCTTCTAGCAAGTACCCTATCCACACTTCTTCGAGCCTTAATCAAGAAGAACATCCAGGAGTGGAAGGAATGCTTACTGATACGTCTCCAACGTATCTATAATTATTGATTGTTTCACATTATAATATTATAAATCTTTGATGTCTTATATGCTTCTATATGCAATGTTATATCATTATTTAAGACTAACCGAGTAACTCAGACACTTAGTGCCCAGTGCTAGTTCCTGTTTTTGCTTATTTTTTCCTTTTCAGAAAATCAATACCAAACGAAGTTCAAAGAGAATGCAACTTTAAGGTGATTTTTCTAGACCAGAAGCGACCCTAGAAGGTCAGGGAGGAAGCCGGAAGACTTACGGAAGAGCCAAGAGCTCACTCGGTGCCGCCCATGAGCTCGTGACTCCCACACAACTCCATTTGCCCTAATCCCACCTCTATAAATTCCCAAACTATTGTGGTTTTGTCACGGCATATGTCCTTGAAAAAAGACTTAGTCATGAGGCCATCAAAACTATGCGGTAGCATGAACGAGGTTGATCAGAATCGAAAGACATAGATTTACCCAGGTTTGGCCCCTCAACGTGGAGGTAAAATCCTACTCCTGCTTGATTGCTATTGATGATGATTATCTCAATTACAAGGGTGCAACTTGGCTTATAACCTAGTACTCGAGAGCTTGTAACCTTGTCTTTCTGCCTTAGTGGCTACCCTTTATATATAGGTCAAGGCCTTGGACTTACAACAGAGTCCGGGTTGTGTTACAACCCGTGCCCTAGTCTGATTCCTACTCATCATATTCTCAAAGTGAGGAAACTCTTATTACGTCCTTCGATAAGTCGCCACCTCAGGCGCTGGGCCATGAGCCGGCCTGCTAATCAAGTTACCCTTTGGGCCCTCTGCTTCACAGTTATCACGGCCCATACGACTAGCTTGTTCCTCAAGTTGCCACTGAATAACCCGACCCTGAATGGGTGGGTCATTCCGTGGGGTTATATCCCCGGCATTAGCCCCATGATTGACTTGGATTTATCCATGGTAATATCCAAAATAACCATAATTCCGGGTCAACTTTCTGTGAACCGGAAAGATCTCGCCTCATGGATGTCTCATGACCGGTTTAGGTAATATTGCACGCTCATGATACTTCCACACTTGACACATATTTTCCTTTTACCTCTCTCAAAACTGAAGGAAATATGCCCTAGAGGCAATAATAAAGATGTTATTTGTATTTCCTTATATCATGATAAATGTCTTTTATTCATGCTAGAATTGTGTTAACCGGAAACTTAGTACATGTGTGAATACATAGACAAAACAGAATGTCCCTAGTATGCCTCTACTAGACTAGCTCATTGATCAAAGATGGTTATGTTTCCTAGCCATAGACATGAGTTGTCATTTGATCAACGAGATCACATCATTAGGAAAATGATGTGAGGGACAAGACCCATCCGTTAGCTTAGGACTATGATCATTTAGTTTTACTACTATTGCTTTCTTCATGACTTATACATGTTCCTATGACTATGAGATTATGCAACTCCCGAATACCGGAGGAACACCTTGTGTGCTATCAAAGGTCCCAACATAACTGGGTGATTATAAGGATGCTCTACAGGTGTTTCTGAAGGTGTTCATGGTGTTGGCATAGATCAATAATAGGATTTGTCACTCCGAGTGTCGGAGAGGTATCTCTGGGCCCTCTCGGTAATACACATTGCCGTGGAATTGTCACGGCAAATGTCCAGTTTAGAGGACTTAGGTGTGCAGCCATCGCGCGGGTTAGCTTGAAGAGGTTAAAAGCACACAAAGGACACAGAGGGTTTATACTAGTTCGGCCCCTTCGATGAAGGTAAAAGCCTACGTCTAGTTTGGTTTGGTATTGCTTGGGCGTCGATGAACAGGGAGCAGATTGCTTGCCTGTCTCTCGACGGATTGTTGCCTCCCTCTGAACCGTCGCCGGGCCGTTCCTTTATATAGGAGGCAACGCCCGGTCCAGTTTTACAGAGTCCTGAGGCCGGCTCATACTTGTGTCCGCCTCGTTCTCTTATTCTTCCTTCCTTGTATCTCAAGTTGCATGATAAACCGTAAACTTACACATGGGCCCTAAGCCTTCATGGGTCGTAACCTCTACTGAGTTTATAACTATACAGCTACATTACCATAATCCGGATCTCCCTAGCCGGTTTATACCTGCTAGTAATATCCCTAACATTAGGCCCCAGAGTGATTTGAACTTGTTCATGTCAGTCTTCTAGGTCTTGCATAAACTTCTTCTTTGCATCTTCTCTGCTTCATAAACCGGCTATGACATCATCTCCAGAAATCATTTTATTTGGTCGTGACATCACCTCCGCATTTATCGCTCACAACTGTTTGTTACCTTTGTTTAAAGCTCATCCCGAAAATCGAGGCAACAATGGAATCTTTATCCAATCTGACCTCCTCAAATCCCGCGCTTGCCGTTTCCTTCTCCCAGCCTTTATAAATACCGCTGCGCCTTGTTACCTTTCTTCCTTCCACTCTTCTTCTTCCTCCGTCGCCTGAAGCTCCGCCGCTGCCTTCGAGCTCGTCGCTGTCGTCAGCCAGGCCGCTGCATCACCCTAAAACGCGACCAGATTACTCCGCCTCCGTCCCTTTCCTTCTCAGGTACTCCTTTTCTCTTGCTGCAGATATGTGATCTAGGGTTCCTCCATTGCTTCCGCCATTAGACCTCGAAGCTTTTGCTGTTCATCTTATACGCCATATTTGCAGTAGATTCCAACTCTGGATTAGCTTCAGACTCGCTCCTGCTCCGTATTTTTAGACTTAGATTAAGTTCGCCCTTAGATTCATTGCTCTGTAGAAAATCTTCGCAGTTCTTCCTGTGATAGACCTGCGTAAATTTCGTCTTTTTCTTACTGCCCAGATCCATTTTACTTTCGCCTTCCGTAGAAACCTGTTCTTCGTCTTGATAGATCTGCAAGTCACTCGCCGGTTTGACCAATCATAGATTGTTCTTGCAAAACATCAACTATAAACCCGACGGTTTAGCTTCTTCCTTTTTGTTATCATAAACCGGTAGCAGCTCATCTACCTGCTTCCGGGTTGTCAATGCCATTAGTCCCCTGTCTAAACCGTCGATGTAATTTGATAACATACTCTGGTTTATACTTCAGCACTTGAATAATCCGGATTTTGCACTTTTATTCTTTCGGTGTTTTCCTTTTGCTCACATGGCTGCCAAGCAATTCGTTTCTTGCAACTGGGTCCCTTCCCGCATTACAGAAGAGGATTTAACCAATGCTGCCTCGATTGATATTCTGGGCCCCCAAGCAGTTCTAAAATGGCGGGCCCCAGGGGAGGAGTGTCCCCTACCCCCAAAGAAGGAGAAATCATTGTTTTCTTTGATCACCTGGCCCGGGGTTTCAGCCCGCCCGGTTCAAAGTTTTTCCGGGACGTGCTGGCCGAGCGAGCATCAGTAATTTTCAAGTCTTCTCCGAGGTGTACCTTCAGGACATAGGTCCCAACTCCATATCAAACATCTGTAATTTTCAAGTCTTCTCCGAGGTGTACCTTCAAGAAGAACCGTCAGTGGACTTGTTCCGGGACTTTTTCCACTTAAACCGGCGGACTGAGTTCACTGCCGGACCACATCAAGAACTGGGTGGTGTCAGTATTCAGAAGAGAAGAGATGTAGTTTTTCCTCATGCTGCTCTCCATACACACCCTAAGGACTGGAATCAATCCTGGTTCTATTGCAAAGACACCTCGCCTGAAGGAGAAAGCCCACTGCCGGGTTACCGCGAACACCGTCTTCCGGAAGATCATCCCTTGCCACAGCGTCTTACTTCCTCCGAGCGAGCCCGGTTTGCTCCTCAGCTTGCCAAGCTCAAAGCCTTTATGGCCAACGGATTGACTGGAGTCGACTTCGTGCGTTGTTGGCTTGCCTGGAGTATCCTTCCTCTGAGTCGGCGCTCCGGTTTGATGTATCAGTATACCGGAAAGACGGATGATCCCCAACGCCATATTGACGTAATGCTTCCTGAGAAGGAAGTTACTGAATCTGCCAAAAAGCTGCTTATCATCTCTTTGGAAGAATGTAGCCAAACCGGATTGGCTCCATATTACAAGAAGAACAAACTGCCATTAGTAAGTTTTAACCTCTTCTGTTTGCGTCTAATCCGTCCGTATAAATTATCTTCCATTTATCTTTCATCTTCCACACAGGCCGACGACCCTTTTTGGAAAAGGAAAACTCAGGAGAAATCAGGTAAATAGCCACGCCAGAAAACTTTCGCTGTCAAGAAGAAAAAGGCAGCTGGTGGCTCCGGTTCACATGTTGAGGAGGATGATCCGGATTCTGAGGTATGAGCTAATCTTGATGTGTTTTGATCTCTTTTATCTAGATTTATGTTAACAGTGTCTTCTCACAGGATTTGGCTGAAGGAGATAGAGCGGCAGAAGTTGAGGTAATCTCTCTTTCTTCAGATTCTCAACCGCCGGTGCCCAAGATTCGTAAGGCATCTCGGAAGTACCCTTTTTCTCATCCTTACGCTCAACTGGATCCCAATTTTATTTTGAAGAAGCAGCAACATGAAGCCCGCCGGACTACATGCCATAGTGGCCATGTAGTCGAGTCTTCCGGCATATCTCTCACTCCGGCTCGGAGGCGCCGCTCTGAGGTTTTACTTTTTCCAACTCTTCTTCATCCCAAGGCCGGACTTATACGCAAACCGCTTAAACCGTCTGATCCTAACTATCAGGAGACGCCTTTATCATCTTCCGGTGAATCGACTGCCACACAGGTCCCAGCACTGAAAACTGTCCCTGGGTAAGTCCTTTACCTCATCCGGTTTACTTTCGTATTTGCCCTTTATAACTCCGATTGCCTCTTTCAATTTCTTTCAACAAGCCTAAACCTAGCAAAAAGGCAAAGGCCAATAAAACGGCTGCCGAGACTGCTGCTGCTGATCCGGTGGCTGATCCGGATGAAGTCATCCATCTAGAGGGCGAGCCTGTAATTCAGCTTGATGATCCTGCTCCCATGGACCATGACTACATTGCCGCTCCTGAAGATACCAATGTAGAAGATGTTCTTGAACCGTCGAGTCCTGTCCGGGCTAGCCCTCCTCGGACTAGCCCGGATCCAGCTAGTCCGGCTCATACCGCTGCCCCTTCGCAGCCAACCACTGCTTCCTCTCCGGATGTTCAAGTAACCTGGACGGGTTTTACCGCTCCTGCTGAGCCTACCGTCTTAGCCAAACACACTGCTAAAGCGGAGAAGCTTCAGCAAGAGAAGGTCAAATGGAGCACATATTTGTCCAATTATGCCGAACTGAGTGCCCAAGAGCTTTATTCCGGGTATTTGAACCGGCTTCATACCAGTCGCAACTATGAATTGGGCTTGGTTAATATGATGACGGACAAATATGAGGTACCTTACTTGTTTTTGCTTTTGCATTCTTTGTATTTCTGTCTATGTCATGGTAGCCCCCAAGTTTCGGTTTAGCTTTGTTGGAGGTGAACCGGTACTTCCAAATGTATGAAAATGATCTTACATTAGCCCCCAAGTGCCAGGGGCATAACTTGTTTTATGTGCCTGGGACTTGTCTGAATCTCTCTTTCGATACTTCAACTGCCCATTAGCCCCCAAGTGTCAAGTAGATAACTTGCTTATGTGCTTGAGACTTGTCTTTAATTGTCTCCTTTTGATACTTCAACTGCCCATTAGCCCCCAAGTGTCAAGTGGATAACTTGGTTATGTGCTTGAGACTTGTCTGAACTGTTATTTATTCCACTTGATTTTCTTGGAGGCTGACTTAACCCGGAGGGCTGCAGAAATAACTGAGCTCCGGAATAGACTTGCTGTGACTGAGACTGGTGCTGCCAAGGCCAAGGATGATCTGGCGTTGAGCTTAACCACTGCTGAACAATTGAAAAAAATATTTTGAAGCGGAGCACACAACCTGGGAACTGCAGAGGAATGCTCTTGAAAAAAGAGCAAAGGATGCCGAAGAGGCCCTTAACCCGGTGACGCAAGAGCTGACCGGTTTAAAGCAACAAATAGAGCTTATGACCTCTGCCATCTTTGGTAAATACTTAACTTGCCTGTGCTTTCATCTCTGCAATCTTTATTCCGCTCCGGTTTAACTATGATAATCATATATAGGGCGACGCGTCACCCATCTTGGGGATGACCTCCGGAAGAAACTCAAGGCCTCTTATACTCTGGTTGAGCAGCTGTATTCCGGCGCTCAAAGGATTATAAGTGCAATATATTTTCATAAAGCGGCCCCCACCACTATCCAAGGCACTTTGGAGAAGCTTTCTATATTGCATGTACGCTTGGAAGAGGGGAAGAAATCTGCTGCACGGGCCGGTTCTCTTGTAGCGCTGACCAGAGCCAAGGCGTGGGTTCCGGACTTTGATCCGGAAGAAGCTATGAACGGCTACCCCAGCACCAAGGAAGATGGATCGGCCTTCTCTGGCAAAGACCTTCATGCTTTGACTAAAGAAATGCGTCCCCTTGCCAGCAAGCTTGCTGATGAATCAGACTTGACCAGGTACCATCCGGCGTATGACTTAAAGAATGAGCGGGTGGATCGGCCGGTTTATGATACCAAAAATCTAATCCCACCAGTGCGCCCCCATACTTTCGCCCCAGATGTTGATCCGTCTGATCTCATTAGTCATTACTGAAGAGATGTACTTTCGTGCCTTATCCAAGATCGACTGGCGCATTCCTGATTTTTAGCCGCTTCAAGAGGACGAAGAAGTTCCGGAACAAATCGATCCTCAGCCTTCGCGTCAGGAATAAGCATAAGTCACTTCATTTTATTTTTATCGGTTGTAATCCGTTGCTGAAAAACTTTAATCCGTCCAGGCCTTCAAGTGCCTTGTAACAGGATAGCTCGAAACATTTCTGCCTTAATCTGGATGTCAGATGTTTGATTAGGCATCTGCCAATCTTATTCCCTTGTCTGCTATGGTTGATCTTTTATATTATCTGTATCTGCATAGATAACACTGAAAAGATGTCCTAGCGGTTTACCGCCGGACCGATTAAATCGCTCTCATATATATCAAACGAGTGTCGGTTTTATACCAAAAATAACTTCATACCTTTGTTTAAGTATGCTTGACATCCTTAATCCGGCGAACATTGTAGTTTTTGAGGAAGCTCTTGGCTCTGTTGGGGTGGACCCAATAATTGCTCCGGGTTATAATAACTACCGGTTTAAATAATGCTGGAGCTCTATGTCGAGACTTTTGAAAATATGTGGTCAACTTTGAAGTTGTCCAGCTCCGGATCAAAAAACCATAGAAAACATTTGAAAAATCACAAACAACAAAACACAGGTTGCAAATAAGACCATGTAGTCAAGGCTTTTTACGAGCTGCCACGCTCCATATGTGCCAATCAAAGGGTGCGACCCAACGGGCTATGACTCTTTTTCTTTTGCCATCAAAGGATGTACTCCAAGGGGCAAGAAATATTGCATTTGCCATCAAAGGAAGTACCCCTAGGGACAAGAACTTTTTCTTTTGCCATCAAAGGGATGTATCTTCCAAGGGGCAAGAAATTTTGCATTCTCCATCAAAGGAAGTACCCTAGGGACAAGAACAGTTTTTTCTTTTGCCTTCAAAGGGAGTGATCAACCAAGGGGCAAGAAATATTGCATTTGCCATCAAAGGAAGGTTCCCTAGGGACAAGAACAGTTTTTTCTTTTGCCATCAAAGGGAGTAATCAACCAAGGGACAAGAAATATTGCATTTGCCATCAAAGGAAGGTTCCCTAGGGACAAGAATAGGTTTTTTCTTTTGCCATCAAAGGGAGTGATCAACCAAGGGTCAAGAAATATTGCATTTGCCATCAAAGGAAGGTTCCCTAGGGACAAGAACAAATTTTTTTCTTTTGCCATCAAAGGGAGTGATCAACCAAGGGGAAAGAAATATTGCATTTGCCATCAAAGGAAGGTTCCCTAGGGACAAGAACAGGTTTTTGCCAATCTATAGAGTTTATCCAAAGGGCGCTGATGTGAAGATAATCATGTAGACTGTACCAGAAAAGACTTTAGCGAGGATTCACATGTGATCCGTAGCCCCCTAGTTTGGACCCTTCTGCAAAAAATAGTTTGTTTCGAAATATCTGTAATAATTTTCACAGGACATATATTTTAGAAGACAAAGGCTGATCCCCCGGTTTACCAAGGGTGCCAGTTTATTTATTAATCATAATATATACATAGGATACAGCAGAGCTCATGGCTCAAGTGTAGTAGGGCCGCAGGAGAGTGATGTTCCACGGCCTCTTCGTCTCTTCTTCTGATGTCCGTGAGTCTTTGCGCTCTCGAACGTCCACCAGGTAATATGAACCATTGTGTAGGTTCTTGCTGACCAAAAAGGGCCCTTCCCAAGGTGGGGATAGCTTGTGCATATCTGTTTGGTCCTGGATGAGCCGGAGTACCAAGTCCCCCTCCTGGAACATCCTGGTTTTAACCCGGCGGCTGTGATATCTGCGCAAGTCCTGCTGATAAATCGCGGATCGTGCTGCTGCTATGTCACGCTCTTCATCTAGCCGGTCCAAACTGTCATGTCTCGCCTGCTCATTGGCTGCTTCAACATAAGCCGTCACCCGTGGTGAATCATGGCGGATATCGCTTGGAAGAACCGCTTCAGCACCGTACACCATGAAGAAAGGTGTGTAACCTGTGGACCTGTTCAGCGTAGTATTGATGCTCCAGAGGACAGAGGGCAATTCCTCAACCCACCACCCTGGTGTTCTTTGCAAGGGAGTCATAAGCCGGGGCTTGATACCTCGCAAAATCTCTTGATTAGCCCTTTCAGCTTGACCATTGGATTGAGGGTGAGCTACAGAACGCACATCTAGGCGAATATGCGCCCGTTGACAAAACTCTTCCATCTCTCCTTTAGATAAATTGGTGCCATTGAGTGATGATGCTGTGCGAAAAGCCAAACCGGAAAATTACCTTTTTTGATGAATTTAACCGATGTTGCCGCATCACACTTGCTCACAGGCTCTGCCTCAATCCACTTTGTAAACTTATCCACAGCAACCAATAGATGAGTTTTTTGATCTTGGGATCGTTTAAAAGGCCCAACCAAATCAAGCCCCCAAGTCACAAACGGCCAAGTAATTGGTATCATCCGCAGCTCCTGTGCCGGAACAAAAGCACGCCGTGAGAATTTCTGACAAGCATCGCACTTCCGGACTAGATCCTCTGCATCAGCATGGGCTGTCAACCAATAGAACCCATGTCTACAAGCTTTAGCTACCAAGGATTTTGAACCGGCGTGATGACCACAATCCCCTTCATGAATCTCTTGAAGGATGTCACAGCCTTCCTCGGATGATACGCACCGCTGAAACGCTCCAGAAACACTGCGATGGTGAAGTTCCCCGTTTACAATTGTCATCGATTTGGATCGCCGGATTATCTGCCTTGCTTCAAGCTCATCATCCGGCAACTCCCCACGACTTAGATATGCCAAGTACGGGAGCGTCCAATCCGGAATAACATGAAGTGCCGCAACCAACTGCGCTTCCGGATCAGGAACAACCAAATCCTCCTCTGATGGTACCTGAACTGATGGACTGTGTAGCTCATCCAAAAAGGTATTCGGTGGTACCGGTTTACGTTGAGAACCCAGCCGGCTTAGAGCATCGGCCGCTTCATTTTTTCGCCGGTCTATGTGATCCACCTGATATCCTTTGAAATATCCTGCAACTGCTTCAACTTCTCGTCTGTAAGCTGCCATGAGAGGGTCTTTAGAATCCCACTTGCCGGATACTTGCCGTGCCACTAAATCTGAATCACCCAAACACTTGACCTGGCTCAAGTTCATCTCCTTAGCCATCCGCAGGCCATGAAGCAATGCCTCATATTCTGCTGCATTGTTAGTACAAGGAAACATTAGACGGAGGACATAACAAAATTTGTCACCTCGCGGGGAAGTTAACACAACTCCAGCCCCCGAGCCTTCTAATTGCCTTGAACCGTCAAAGTGAATAGTCCAGTATGGATGATCCGGCTTCTCCTCTGGTGCTTGCAATTCTGTCCAATCATTGATAAAATCCACCAATGCTTGGGATTTGATAGCGGTACGTGGCACATACTTCAATCCGTGTGGGCTAAGCTCAATGGCCCACTTCGCTACTCTGCCAGTGGCTTCTCTGTTCTGGATTATATCCCCCAATGGAGCTCAACTGACAACAGTTTTTGGGTGGCCTTGGAAATAATGCTTCAACTTCCGGTTTGCCATGAACACGCCATATACCAACTTCTGCCAATGCGGGTACCTTTGTTTGGATTCAATGAGAACCTCACTGACATAATAAACCGGACGTTGAACTTGATACTCCTTTCCTACTTCTTTGCGCTCGACCATGATTGCCACGCTAACTGCCTGTGCATTGGCGGCCACGTATAACAACAACGGCTCCTTATCAACGGGGGCAGCAAGGACCGGTGGTTCCGCCAGTTGCCACTTTAAATCCTCAAACGCAGCATTTGCTTCATCGCTCCATATAAACCGGTCTGTCTTTTTTAGCATCTGATAAAGCGGAATTGCCTTCTCTCCCAGACGACTGATGAATCGGCTCAACGCTGCAATCCGGCCGGCGATACACTGGACATCATTGATGCAAGCTGGTTTAGTCAAGGACGTGATTGCCTTGATCTTCTCCGGATTGGCTTCTATTCCTCCGTTCGACACCAAGAATCCAAGGAGCTTGCCCGCCGGAACACCAAAAGCGCATTTCTCCGGATTAAGCATCATTTTATAGGTCCGAAGGTTATCAAAGGTTTCCTTGAGGTCCTCTATCAATGTCTCCTCCTTCCTTGATTTCACCACGACGTCATCCACATAGGCATGAACATTTTTTCCTATCTGCCCCTTAAGACAGTTCTGTACGCAACGCTGGTAAGTTGCTTGAGCACTCGTGAGCCCAAAAGGCATAGATACGTAGCAAAAGGCACCAAAAGGAGTTATGAAAGCTGTCTTCTCTTGGTCCTTAACTGCCATCTTGATCTGGTGATACCCTAAATATGCATCCAAAAAACTCAGTCGCTCACATCCCGCCATAGCATCAATAATCTGATCAATACGAGGGAGAGCAAAAGGAACGGTTGGACAAGCTTTGTTTAGGTCTGTGTAATCCACACACATTCTCCACTTTCCATTTTTCTTTAACACCAGCACCGGATTAGACAACCACTCCGGGTGGAACACTTCAACTATGAACCCTGCAGCCAAAAGCCTGGCCACTTCTTCGCCTATAGCCTTGCGCCTTTCTTCGTTGAAGCGGCGCAGATACTGCTTGACCGGTTTGAACTTCGGATCAATATTAAGGCTGTGCTCAGCGAGTTACCTCGGTATACCTAGCATGTTAGAAGGTTTCCATGCAAAGATATCCCGGTTCTCACGGATGAACTCGATGAGCGCGCTTTCCTATTTAGGGTCAAGGTTAGCGCTGATAGTGAACTGCTTGGATGAATCGCCTGGCACGAAGTCGACTTGCTTAGTTTCTTCTTCCGATTTAAACTTCAACGCCGGATCATGCTCTGTAGTTGGCTTCTTCAACGGGGACATATCTGCCGGATCAACATTGTCTTTATAGAATTTCAACTCCTCCGTAGCACATACTGCCTCCGCATAAGCGGCGTCTCCTTCCTCGCACTCCAATGAGATCTTGCGACTTCCATGAACCATGATGGTTCCCTGGTGACCTGGCATTTTGAGCTGCAGATAAACATAGCACGGTCTAGCCATAAACTTGGCGTAAACCGGCCGTCCAAACAGGGCATGATAGGGCCTCCGGATCTTTACAACTTCGAAGGTTATCATCTCTGACCTGGAATCCTGTTCATTTGTAAAGGTAACTTCCAGATCAATTTTCCCAACTGGGTAAGCTGATTTACCTGGCACCACTCCAGGAAATACCATATTTGACTGCCTTAGCTTCTTGTCCGTTAACCCCATGCGACGGAAAGTCTCGTAATATAAGATGTTGATGTTGCTGCCACCGTCCATGAGTACCTTATTGAATTTGTAGCCACCCACCTGTGGTGCCACTAATAAGGCCAATTGGCCCGGATTATCGACCCGCGGCGGGTGACCCTCTCTGCTCCATACAATAGGTTGTTCCGACCAGCGCAGGAATCGTGGTATTGCCGGTTCAACCGTGTGGACCGCCCGCTTTAAAACTTTTTGATATCGTTTGCACAAACTCGTAGTGAACACATGATACTGTCCACTACTCACCTCCTTCGGATTACTCTGATATCCAGATTGCTGCTGCTGCTGACGCTGTTGATTGCCTTGGTTGTTGTGATTACCCTAGGCCTGCTGTTGGTTGCCTTGGTTATTGTAACCGCCCTGACCATACTGATGATTGCCTTGGTTATTGTAACCGCCCTGACCATACCGATGATTGCCTGGGTTGTAGCCATTGTTGCCGCCATGATATCCTGATCCGGAGCCATTACCCTGGTGACCCGGACCATGAAACCCGAGGCCTGAACCGCCGCCCGATGGTCCGTTGTTGAATCTGGCCCGGTTCATGGCCTCCATCATGACCCGGCATTCTCCCCATGTGTGTTTAGCTGGGCGTTCCTCTGTGCTGTGCTTCGGGCAAGGCTCGTTCAACTGTCGCTCCAGATTAATGAATCCTCCGCCGTTCCGTGGAGGCGGTCTATCCTTGTTGCGTTGAAAGCTTCCTTGAACCTTGGTATTGGCCACAAAATCAGAGCCACCCTCTTCCTTTCATTTACCATTGAAGTTTGTTCCGACCGGACTAGCCTGCGCCGGTTTACCGGGCTTATTTGCTTTTCCGGACTTATCCCCATCCGCTTCTGGGTATTTAGTGGTGTCAGAGTCCCCATACTTCACTAGAGCGCTCATGAGTGTTCCCATGTCATTACAATCCCGCTTGAGCCGTCCCAGCTTCAGTTTCAGAGACTCAAACCGGCAATTGTTTTCTAGTGTTACTATCGCTGTACTGGGACAGATACCGTCCGAAGAGTGTAAGATTTCTGACACTCACCGCACCCATGCGCTCGTAGGCTCCTGCTCTCCTTGTATACACGCCGCCAAGTCTACTACTGACATTGGCTGTTTGCACGTGTCCTTGAAATTTTTAATAAACTGGCGGCGCAACTCACCCCATGATCCGATGGAGTTAGGTGGTAAGCCCTTTAACCATGTCCGGGCTGTACCCTCAAGCATCATGGTAAAATATTTTGCGCATGCCGCTTCATCTACGTCCAGCATCTCCATAGCCATCTCATAGCTCTCAATCCAAGCCTCTCGAGCCAAATCTGATGTGTAGTTAGGCACCTTACGTGGACCTTTGAAGTCCTTGGGTAACCTTACGCTTCGTAAAGCAGGAATGAGACACTGCACTCCAAAGGAACTCGCCGTGACTCCCGTCTCGGCTGTGGTTGTGTGAGCCGGCGTCGTCTGGCGGACGTCCTCACGGGCCGTAGGTCTGGCCCGGTTTATCGCCTCCTGGGCTTGCGCCTTTGCTCCTGCCGGATTATCCTGTCTGTGACGGTGACGCCTCCGCTCACTAGTGGACACCTCCGGTTCATCCCAATGCCTAGTATAACTCCGGCTGTGACGGGGTGTTGAATGAAGTCTCTCCCTTCTGTAGGAGTATGCCAGCTGCTGTGTCAATGCCGTGTCGAGCAGATCCTTGACTCTGCGTGCTTCCATCGACACGGGGGTTGTTCCCTCAATGGGTAAAGCGGCCAGGCGTGAAGCGGCGGCGACAATGTTATCCAGGGGGTTTGAGTAATGGCAAGGAGGAGTGGGGACGTGCGGAGTGGGCACAACCCGACGATCTTGCTCCGCGGTTGGTTGTTGAACTGGTGCGCCTGTTGCGGGGGCTCCCCTCCGGTTTACCTCTAGATTATTGCTAGCTCCCGCTCCTGGTGTGCCAAAAAGATTCATCGCCTCATAAACCGGCGGTAGACGAGTCTGATACCGTCTGTTCCTTACTCCCTGCGCAGAAACTTGATCCATCCTGAGCCGGAAAGCCTGAGAATCTAACTCCGCTTGTCTTGTCGCTATCATGACTTTCTCTGCGTCCAGATCCCGTCTGGCTTGCTCGACCCGGCCCTTTAGCTGAAGGATCTTTGCATCGTGTTGCGCCTTGTTAGCAGGAGCCACCTCTGCTGTTGCTCGGGCTGTCAACTCCTCAACCAAGGTGGATAGAGCGTCGGACGGTGAGGGGGCTTGGTTGCTCGTCCCTGCACCGGCTACCTCTGCTGTGAACGCCCCAGTCGCCGTGGGCTGCGGCGCAGATTGTGATCTGGCCATAAAGACAGCCACCCAGTTTGGCGTAACAAAGGGGCCCGGAATACTATCTTCATCGGATACACCCTCGGATCCGTCCCGCAACAGATACAAAGATTCAGTCTCCCCGGATGAAGATTCATCGTCGGAATAGACAGCTGTCTCGCCACCAGAATCCGATCCGTCCTCGGCGTGGACTCCATGTATTGCTCCAACGAAAACGTGCTTCATGGCAGGCTGAATCCGGGCCGATCGCGCACGCTGAGCCGGCTCGACGATGTTGGGGAGGATATCCAGCTCAGGTCCCGGTTCACCAATCTTGCCGATGAAGACGTGGATGCCGCCGAAGGGGACCCGGTACCCATATTCAATTGAATCGGCCTCAGGGCCCCAGCCTGCATCGTCGATGTAGATCCGGCCGCGACAACTCTTGGTCATCCGGCCGACCGCGTAACCCTTGAGTCCTTCAAAGCTGCCCTTCAAGAACTCTAAACCATCATGCGATAGCCCCACGGTGGGCGCCAACTGTCATGGAATTGTCACGGCAGATGTCCGGTTTAGAGGACTTAGGTGTGGAGCCATCGCGCGGGTTAGCTTGAAGAGGTTAAAAGCACACAAAGGACACAGAGAGTTTATACTAGTTCGGCCCCTTCGATGAAGGTAAAAGGCTACATCTAGTTTGGTTTGGTATTGCTTGGGCGTCGATGAACAGGGAGCAGATTGCTTGCCTGTCTCTCGACGGATTGTTGCCTCCCTCTGAACCGTCGCCGGGCCATTCCTTTATATAGGAGGCAATGCCCGGTCCGGTTTACAGAGTCTCGAGGCCGGCTCATACTCGTGTCCGCCTCGGTCTCTTATTCTTTCTTCCTTGTATCTCAAGTTGCATGATAAACCGTAAACTTACACATGGGCCCTAAGCCTTCATGGGCCGTAACCTCTACTGAGTTTATAACTATACAGCTACATTACCATAATCCGTATCTCCCTAGCCGGTTTATACCTGCTAGTAATATCCCTGACACACATCATAATAAGCCTTGCAAGCAAATGACTAATGAGTTAGTCACGAGATGATGTATTACGGAATGAGTAAAGAGACTTGCCAGTAACGAGATTGAACTAGGTATTGAGATACCGATGATCAAATCTCGGGCAAGTAACATATCGATGACAAAGGGAACAACGTATGTTGTTATGCGGTTGGACCGATAAAGATCTTCGTAGAATATGTAGGAGCCAATATGAGCATCCAGGTTCCTCTATTGGTTATTGACCGGAGATGAGTCTCGGTTATGTCTACATAGTTCTCGAACCCCTAGGGTCTGCACGCTTAACGTTTGATGACGATCGGTGTTATGAGTTTATGAGTTTTGATGTACCGAAGGTAGTTCGGAGTCTCGGCTGAGATTACGGACATGAAGAGGAGTCTCGGAATGTCCGAGGCATAAACATTAATATATTGGACGACTACATTCGGACACCGGAAGTGTTCTGGGTGTTATCGGGTAAAACCGGAATGCCGGAGGGGGTTACCGGAACCCCCCCCCCCCCACCGAGGGGGAGTCTGGGCCATAGTGGGCAAATGAGGGAAAGAGAGGGGCAGCCCATAGGGCTGGCCACACCCCCCTAGGGTTCCTAGTTGGACTAGGAAAAGGGGGGAGGCGCCCCCTCTCCTTTCCTTCTCCTCTCCCCCTTCCTTTCCTACTCCTAGTAGAAATAGGAAAGGGGGGTTTCCTATTCCTACTATGAGTAGAAATCCTACTCCATGGCGCGCCTATAGGGGCCGGCCAGCCCTCCCCCTTGCTTGTTTATATATGGGGGCAGGGGGCACCTAAGGACACACAAGAAACATTGTTCTAGTCGTGTGCGGTGCCCCCCTCCATAGCAACACACCTCGGTCAAACCATTGTAGTGCTTAGGAGAAGCCCTACACCGGTAGCTTCATCATCCCCGTCACCACGCCATCGTGCTAACGAAACTCTCCCGTGAAGCTCAACTGGATCAAGAGCTCGTGGGATGTCATCAAGATGAATATGTGATGAACGCGGAGGTGCCATACGTTCGGTGCTTGATCGGTTAAATCGCGAAGACGTTCGACTACATCAACTGTGTCACTAGACGCTTCCGCTTTCAATCTACGAGGGTACGTAGACACACTCTCCCCTCTCGTTGCTATGCATCTAGTAGACAGATCTTGCGTGATCATAGGATTTTTTTTGAAATACTACGTTCCCCAACAGTGGCATCATGAGCCAGGTCTATGCATAGATGATATGCACGAGTAGAACACAATGAGTTGTGGACAATAATAGTCATACTGCTTACCAGCATGTCATACTTTGATTCGGCGGTATTGTGAGATGAAGCTGCCTGGACCGACATTACGTGTATGCTTACGCGAGACAGGTTTCACCGTTACGAGCACTCATTGCTTAAAGGTGACTAGCGGGTGTCTGTCTCTCTCACTTTAACTGAATCGAGTGTGGCTACACCCGGTCCTTGTGAAGGTCAAAACAACACATACTTGACAAAAAATCGTTGTGGTTTTTTGTATGCGTAGGTAAGAACGGTTCTTGCTAAGCCTGTAGCAGCCATGTAAAACATGCAACAACAATGTAGAGGACGTCTAACTTGTTTTTGCAGGGCATGTTGTTATGTGATATGGTCAAGACATGATGAGATATACGTTATTGTATGAGATGATCATGTTTTGTAAAGTTATCGGCAACTGGCAGGAGCCATATGGTTGTCGCTTTATTGTATGAAATACAATCACCATGTAATTGCTTTACTTTATCACTAAGCGGTAGCGATAGTCATGGAAGCAATAGTTGGCGAGATGACAACGATGCTACGATGGAGATCAAGGTGTCGCGCCGGTGACGATGGTGATCATGACGGTGCTTTGGAGATGGAAATCGAAAGCACAAGATGATGATGGCCATATCATGTCATATATTTTGTTTGCATGTGATGTTTATCTTATTATGCTTCTTATTTTTCTTAGTACGGCGGCATTATAAGATGATCCCTTACAAAAATTTCAAGGTACAAGTGTTCTCCCTGAGTATGCACCATTGCGAAAGTTCGTTGTGCTGAGACACCGATGATCGGGTGTGATAAGCTCTACGTTCACATACAACGGGTGCAAGCCAGTTTTGCACACGCAGAATACTCGGGTTAAACTTGACGAGCCTAGCATGTACAGACATGGCCTCGGAACACTGGAGACCGAAAGGTCGAGCGTAAATCATATAGTAGATATGATCAACATAAGATGTTCAGCATTGAAAACTACTCCATCTCACGTGATGATCGGACATGGTTTAGTTGATTTGGATCACGTGATCATTTAGATGACTAGAGGGATTTCTATCTAAGTGGGAGTTCTTTAGTAATATGATTAATTGAACTTTAATTTATCATGAACTTAGTCCTGATAGTTTTTGCATATCTATGTTGTTGTAGATCAATGGCCCGTGCTATCGTTCCCTTGAATTTTAATGCGTTCCTAGAGAAAGCTAAGTTGAAAGATGATGGTAGCAATTACACGGACTGGGTCCGTAACTTGAGGATTATCCTCATTGCTGCACAGAAGAATTATGTCCTTGAAGCACCGCTAGGTCACGAGCCCCCTCCCGCTAATGTAGACACTTTGAACGTCTGGCAAACGCGGACTGATGACTACACGATAGTTCAGTGTGCCATGCTTTACGGCTTAGAACAGGGACTTCAACGATGTTTTGAATGTAATGGAGCATATGAGATGTTCCAGGAGTTGAAGTTAATATTTCAAACAAATGCCCGGATTGAGAAATATGAGATTTCCAATCAGTTCTACAGCTGCAAGATGGAGGAGAATAGTTCTATCAGTGAACACTTGCTCAGAATGTCTGGGTACTACAATCATATGACTCAACTTGGATGCAAAGTTGACGAAGATAGTGTTATTGATAGAGTTCTTCAATCACTGCCACCAAGCTATAAAGGCTTTGTGATGAACTATAACATGCAAGGGATGCAGAAGACAATTCCCGAGCTCTTCGCTATGCTCAAAGCTGCGGAGGTAGAAATCAAAAAGGAGCATCAAGTGTTGATGGCTAACAAGACAGCTGCTACTCCCATGAAGAAACCCAAGTCTGGAGCCAAGCCTGAAACTGAGTGCTTCTACTGCAAAGGGACTGGACACTGGAAGCGGAACTGCCCCAAGTATTTGGCGGATAAGAAGGATGGCAAGGTGAACAAAGGTATATGTGATATACATGTTATTGATGTGTACCTTACTAATTCTCGCAGTAGCACCTGGGTATTTGGTACCGGTTCGGTTGCTAATATTTGTAACTCGAAACAGGGCTACGGATTAAACGAAGATTGGCTAAGGACGAGGTGACGATGCGCGTGTGAAATGGTTCCAAAGTCGATGTGATCGCCGTCGGCACGATACCTCTACATCTACCTTCGGGATTAGTTTTAGACCTGAATAATTGTTATTTGGTGCCAGCGTTAAGCATGAACATTATATTTGGATCTTGTTTATTGCGAGACGGTTATTCATTTAAATATGAGAATAATGGTTGTTCTATTTATATGAATAATATCTTTTATGGTCATGCACCCTTGAAGAGGGGTCTATTCTTGTTGGATCTCGATCGTAGTGATACACATATTCATAATATTGAAGCCAAAAGATGCAAGGTTAATAATGATAGTGCAACATATTTGTGACACTGCCGTTTAGGTCATATTGGTGTAAAGCGCATGAAGAAACTCCATAATGATGGACTTTTGGAATCACTTGATTATGAATCACTTGGTGCTTGCGAACCATGCCTCATGGGCAAGATGACTAAAACTTCGTTCTCCGGAACAATGGAGCGAGCAACAGATTTGTTGGAAATCATACATACTGATGTATGTGGACCGATGAGTGTTGAGTCTCGTGGCGGGTATCGTTATTTTCTGACCTCCACTGATGATTTGAGCAGATATGGGTATATCTACTTAATGAAACACAAGTATGAAACATTTGAAAAGTTCAAAGAATTTCAGAGTGAAGTAGAGAATCATCGTAACAAGAAAATAAAGTTTCTACAATCTGATCGTGGAGGCGAATATTTGAGTTACAAATTTGGTCTTCATTTGAAACAATGTGGAATAGTTTCACAACTCACGCCACCCGGAACAGCACAGCGTAATTGTCGTGGAATTAACACGGCAGATGTCCGGTTTAACGGACTTGATAATGGAACCATCACACGGGTTAGCTTGAAGGGGTTAAAAGCACACAAAGGACACAGAGGGTTTATACTAGTTCGGCCCCTTCGATGAAGGTAAAAGCCTACGTCTAGTTTGGTTAGGTATTGCTTGGGCGTCGATGAACAAGGAGCAAATCGCTTGCCTGTGTATCGACGGGTTCTTTCTTGCTTGTCCCTGAACCGTCGTCGGGTCGTCGCTTTATATAGAGGCGACGCCCGGTCCGGTTTATAGAGTCCCGAGGCCGGCTCATAATTGTGTCCGCCTCGGTCTCTGCTCTTTCTTCCTTATCTCTCAAGTTACATGATCAAGCGGTTTACAAATCGTAACTCTATACACGGGCCCTAAGATCTCATGGGCCGTAGCCTCTGCTAAGTATTACAAGGATACAAATATATTACCGTAATCCGGTTTACACTAGCCGGTTCATACCTGCTAGTAATATCCCTGACAGTAATGGTGTGTCCGAATGTCGTAACCGTACTTTATTAGATATGTGCGGTCTATTATGTCTCTTACCGATTTACCACTATCGTTTTGGGGTTACACTTTAGAGACAGCTGCATTCACGTTAAATAGGGTACCATCTAAATCTGTTGAGACGACGCCTTATGAACTGGGGTTTGGCAAGAAACCAAAGTTGTCGTTTCTTAAAGTTTGGGGCTTCGATGCTTATGTGAAAAAGCTTCAACTTGATAAGCTCAAACCCAAGTCGGAGAAATGTGTCTTCATAGGATACTTCGGATCAAGTTACTGCTGAACTTCGTAGATCAACCAGAGTACGTTCCATGTTAGAGTGGTACGGCAACCCGGTTCTGGAAGTCATGTTACTAGACCATGATGAACCTACGAACTATGAGGAAGCGATGATGAGCCCAGATTTCGCAAAATGGCTTGAAGCCATGAAATCTGAGATGGGATCCATGTATGAGAACAAAGTGTTGACTTTGGCTGACTAGCCCGATGATCGGCAAGCCATCGAAAATAAATGGATCTTCAAGAGGAAGACCGACGCTGACGGTAATGTTACTGTTTACAAAGCTCGACTTGTTGCAAAAGGTTTTTGACAAGTTCAAGGAGTTGACTACGATGAGACTCTCTCACCCGTAGCGATGCTTAAGTCTGTCCAAATCATGTTAGCAATTGCCGCATTTTATGATTATGAAATCTGGCAAATGGATGTCAAAACTGCATTCTTGAATGGATATCTCAAAGAGGAGTTGTATATGATGCAACCAGAAGGTTTTGTCGATCCTAAAGGTACTAACAAAGTGTGCAATCTCCGACGATCCATCTATGGACTGGTGCAAGCATCTTGGAGTAGGAATATACACTTTGATGAGGTGATCAAAGCATACGATTTTATACAGACTTTTGGAGAAGCATGTATTTACAAGAAAGTGAGTGGGAGATTTGTAGCATTTCTGATATTATATGTGGATGACATATTGTTGATTGGAAATGATATAGAATTTCTGGATGGCATTAAAGGATACTTGAATAAGAATTTTTCAACGAAAGACCTCGGTGAAGCTGCTTACATATTAGGCATCAAGATTTATAGAGATAGATCAAGACGCTTAATTGGACTTTCACTAAGCACATACCTTGATAAAGTTTTGAAGAAGTTCAAAATGGATCAATCAAAGAAAGGGTTCTTGCATGTGTTACAAGGTGTGAAGTTGAGTAAGACTCAATGCCCGACCACTGTAGAAGATAGAGAGAAAATGAAAGTCATTCCCTATGCCTCAGCCATAGGATCTATCATGTATGCAATGATGTGTATCAGACCTGATGTTTGCCTTGCTATAAGTTTAGCAGGGAGGTACCAAAGTAATCCAGGAGTGGATCACTGGACAACGGTCAAGAACATCCTGAAGTACCTGAAAAGGACAAAGGATATGTTTCTCGTTTATGGAGGTGACAAAGAGCTCATCGAAAACAGTTACGTCGATTCAAGCTTTGACACTGATCCGGGTGACTCTAAGTCACAAATCGGATATGTATTTTTTATTGAACGGTGGAGCTGTCAGTTGGTGCAGTTCCAAGCAGAGCATCGTGGCGGGATCTAAGTGTGAAGCGGAATACATAGCTGCTTCAGAAGCAGCAAATGAAGGAGTCTGGATGATGGAGTTCATATCCGATCTAGGTGTAATACCTAGTGCATCGGGTCCAATGAAAATCTTCTGTGACAACACTGGAGCAATAGCCTTGGCGAAGGAATCCAGGTTTCACAAGAGAACAAAGCACATCAAAAGACGCGTCAATTCCATCTGCGATCAAGTCAAGGAGGGAGACATAGAAATTTGCAAGATACATATGGATCTGAATGTCCCAGATCCGTTGACTAAGCCTCTTCCAGGGGCAAAACATGATCAGCACCAAGACTCCATGGGTGTTAGATTCATTACAATGTAATCTAGATTATTGACTCTAGTTCAAGTGGAAGACTGAAGGAAATATGCCTTAGAGGCAATAATAAAAATGTTATTTGTATTTCCTTATATCATGATAAATGTATTTTATTCATGCTAGAATTGTATTAACCGGAAACCTAGTACATGTGTGAATACATAGACAAAACAGAATGTCCCTAGTATGCCTCTACTAGACTAGCTCATTGATCAAAGATGGTTATGTTTCCTAGCCATAGACATGAGTTGTCATTTGATCAATGAGATCACATCATTAGGAAAATGATGTGAGGGACAAGATCCATCCGTTAGCTTAGCACTATGATCATTTAGTTTTACTGCTATTGCTTTCTTCATGACTTATACATGTTCCTATGACTATGAGATTATGCAACTCCTGAATACCGGAGGAACACCTTGTGTGCTATCAAACGTCACAACGTAACTGGGTGATTATAAAGATGTTCGTGGTGTTGGTATAGATCCAGAATAGGATTTGTCACTCCGAGTGTCGGAGAAGTATCTCTGGGCCCTCTCGGTAATACACATCATAATAAGCCTTGCAAGCAATTGACTAATGAGTTAGTCACGAGATGATGTATTACGGAACAAGTAAAGAGACTTGCCGGTAACGAGATTGAACTAGGTATTGAGATACCGACGATCAAATCTCGGGCAAGTAACATACCGATGACAAAGGGAAAAACGTATGTTGTTATGCGGTTTGACCGATAAAGATCTTCATAGAATATGTAGGAGCCAATATTAGCATCCAGGTTCCGCTATTGGTTATTGACCGGAGATGAGTCTCGATCAAGGCTACATAGTTCTCGAACCCGTAGGATCCGCACGCTTAACCTTTGATGACGATCGGTATTATGAGTTTATGAGTTTTGATGTACCAAAGGTAGTTTGGAGTCCCGGATGAGATCACGGACATGACGAGGAGTCTCAGAATGTCCGAGACATAAATATTAATATATTGGACGACTATATTCGGACACCGTAAGTGTTCCGGGTGTTATCGAGTAAAACCGGAATGCCGCAGGGGGTTAACGGAAACCCCCCCCCCCGAGGGAGTCTGGGCCATAGTGGGCCAATGAGGGAAAGAGAGGGACAGCCCATAGTGCTGGCCGCACCCCCCTTGGATTCCTAGTTGGACTAGGAAAAGGTGGGAGGTGCCCCCTCTCCTTTCCTTCTCCTCTCCCCCTTCCTTTCCTACTCCTAGTAGGAATAGGAAATGGGGGGTTCCTATTCCTACTAGGAGTAGGAATCCTACTCCCTGGCGCACCTATAGGGGCCGGCCGGCCCTCCCCCTTTCTCCTTTATATACGGGGTAGGGGGCACCTAAGGACACACAGGAAACATTGTTCTAGCCGTGTGCGGTGCCCCCTCCAGAGAAACACACCTCGGTCATACCGTTGTAGTGCTTAGGCAAAGCTCTGCGCCGGTAGCTTCATCATCTCCGTAACCACGCCGTCATGCTGACGAAACTCTCCCGTGAAGCTCAACTGGATCAAGAGCTCGTGGGACGTCATCAAGCTGAATGTGTGCTGAACGCGGAGGTGCCGTACGTTCGGTGCTTGATCTGTTAAATCGCGAAGACGTTCGACTACATCAACCGCGTCACTAGACGCTTCCGCTTTCGGTCTACGAGGGTACGTAGACACACTCTCCCCTCTCGTTGATATGCATCTAGTAGACAGATCTTGCGTGATCGTAGGAATTTTTTTGAAATACTACGTTCCCCAACAAAAACATGACGCCACCTTCCTGAATTTCCGGAGCCTAGTGTCACATCACAATGAATCTTTTCTGCATATCCACCAGGTCCAGAAATCGGCGTCCCTTACTTGAGAAAAATTGCTATGCCTCCTCTGTTTTTGCACCTGCCTTTTCCCCTTCTCTTTGTATTATAAATATACCCAAAGGTGTTTGGTTTTCACTTTTACCGCTTCATCCTATAGCTCTTCTTCTTCCTCTCGCCAGATCCCTCTCGCGACGGGAGCAAGACTTCGCTGTTCAACGGCCGCTTCGACCGAGACCTCAACGTCGTCCAAGCCGTCGCCGGAGCCCTCAAGAACACTTCGGCCAACCTCCTCCACATCCAGGTACGCCCAAAACTCTCACATTAGACTTGTAGTGCTTCATCTCTTTTGTGCGGTTCATCTTAGTTGAATGGGATTCATCGGTGTTCATCATTATGTGCCACTAGATCTAAATTTGATAGAACTGTCCATAGAAATACTCCAATAGTAGTTGTGGTACCATTTTTCATCTGGGAAACTCGCATCATTGTCAGCTCCCGTCGTTAGACCCGTTAGTGCTTCTATTGTGCGCCTTTGGTTTGGTAAATATTTTCTTTTTACACCATTTTGTAGATCCGTAGTTATAATTGCCTTGCCGGAAAGTTGTTTCTGGCCAACACTTAGCAGAAAAATCGTAAGTCTCCTGAATAGGATGAGCCAGCTCATGGTTTACCGGTTCATCATTGCCTGCATAGTTTGCATGCCTCATTTAACCATAGCTTGCCGGCTCATAACACTTTGAGCAACTTGGTGTCTTATCCGTAATAGACTGACTTGGCGACTTGCCCCCAATCGTATCAACCTCATTATTTCACCGGCTCATCTCATAATGATTTGGCGACTTGTCACTCAAAATTATGACCCGCCATCAATATTTTGCTTACAATTCCAACCCAAAGAAATTCATCATGGCCAAAACTGACAAGGCTAAGACGGACAAAGCCTGCAATTGGGCCAGGTCTCAAATCTCCACCCTCGTGCTTAATGAGCTCATGGGGCAAGGCTTACTTCCGGCTCAAGGAATCATCAGCTAGCGAGCGCCTAAGAGGGGGATCTCTGCTCAACCCGACAAGGGAGAAGTGATTGTTCTCACAGATCACCTTCATAGGGGCCTCTCACCTCCCGGGTCAAAATTATTCAGAGACTTCCTTAACTTCTTTGATCTCCGCCCCAATATATTGGTCCAAACTCAATGACCAACCTCCGCCAATTTCAAGTCCTCTGGAAAGTCTACTGGTGTGGCTTGAGACTACGTTAGTATTTCCCCAAAGAGCAAAGGCTGATGCAGCACAACGACGGTAAGTATTTACCTTAGTTATCAAACCATGGTTATCGAACCAGTAGGAGAACCACACAACACTATGTAAATTATACCTGCACACAAATAACAAATACTTGCAACCCGACGTGTAAGAGGGGTTGTCAATCCCTCCGGGTAAAAGATTGGTAAAAAGGTAGATGGCTAAAAGCAAATGGAACAACGACAAATAAAAGTCAGAGAGGTATTTTGTTTTTTTTGGTAATATAGATCTGAAAATAAAAGATGCAAATAAAGGAAAAGGCAAATAGCAATGTAGATCTGAAAGTATATGATAGGAAAATATACTCGGAGCCATAGATTTCACTAGTGGCTTCTCACGAGAAATAGCACACGATGGGTAAACAAATTATTGTTGGGCAATTGATAGAAAAGCGAATAATCAAGACGATATCCAAGACAATGATCATGTGTATAGGCATCACATCCAAGATTAGTAGACCGACTCGTGCCTCCATCTACTACTATTACTCCACACATCGACCGCTATCCCGCATTCACCTAGTGTATTAAGTTCATGGAGAAATGGAGTAATGACATGATGTAGACAAGATCTATTCATGTAGGAATAGACCCCATCTTTTTATCCTTAATAGCAATGATACATGCGTGCCTTGTTGCCCCTTCTGTCACTAGGAACGGACATCGCAAGATCGAACCCATCACAAAGCACCTCTTTCCATTGCAAGATAAATAGATCAAGTTGGCAAAACAAAACCCAAATATCGGAGAAGAAATATGAGGCTATAATAATCAAGTATGGATATTAAGGCAAAACAAATCTGATCATAAACTCACAATTCATCGAATCCCAACAAACACACTGCAAAGGTCATTACATCAAATAGATCTCCAAGAGACCATTGTATTGAGAATCAAAAAGAGAGAAGAAGCCATCTAGCTACTGCCTACAGACCCATAGGTCTATGGTGAACTACTCACGCATCATCGGAGAGGCACCAATGAGAATGACGAACCCCCCC